>CM076570.1:465756353-465973885 GCA_034641835.2 Pinus albicaulis | reverse complement strand
CAAAAGGGTGTGAGTCCGTCAATTAGACAGAGGAATTTCTTCGTTGTAGAAGCAAAATTCGTGAGATGTAGAAGTGGATTTCTAAGATGTAGAACCTGTTAGACTCCTATACCAATAGGTGTCATTTTTCATGATTGTCTTATTGAACTATGCAATATGTTCAAACCTTTTTCTTGTGCAAAGGTGTTCCATATTCTTAAAAAATCAAAAAATTTAAAAAATGTAAAGAGGGTATACCCTAAAAGAAAAATCAAAGGGTGAAAAGAATAAAATGGTCAAAAAAGTGAAAGAAATGAACCCCAAACAAAATAGACCAGGAAAGTGTGCAAGTCCAAATGCCACTACTATTTCATTTTTTGTAATAAACAAAATTGTGTGCAGTTTGTCAAACTTTTGCCACAATTTATGAAGAGTCAAACTGTTTAAACTTGACTCATTCATTTTTCAATTTCATGTTGTAGAATAGAGAATAAATATCTGACCAAACAGTTTAATCTTGACAGATACGTAGATAGGTAGAGTTAATAAAATGTGCTTAACAGTTTAATCTGAGCCCTTGGATGTAATAAGTGTAGAAATAGATAGATTTGCCATGTAAAAGGAAAAGAAGATTGATAAGGGTTTGCCAGTCTAAGTGCACCCTAATAAAGAAGAGAAAATGGTAGAGAAAGTAGATAGGGTAGGTAGATGGCATTGCAAATTCTCATGTGATGAATGATGGCTTTAAAATGTTTGTTATCTTTTACTTTCATCACCAAGTACAAAGGAAGAACACCACATTGGCAGAATTTCAGAACACAGCAAGGTCAAAATCATTAACTTCCCATCTCACTTTTTCCCTAAAAATTTACTAATTTCCCCTAAGTGCTAAGGAATTTGAAGATTAAAGGGGCTCAAGGCATTTCCTTGACTTTTGGAGGGACCAGACCCTCAGCCCAATGATTGGAGAAAACCTTAGTATTTAAAAATATTCATCATCATACTCATTCATTCATAAAAATCTTTTCCTAAGAAAAATCCCATTTTACTTAGGAAAAACATGCAATGATTCATAAAAATCCATTTCACGCAAAGCATAAGTTAAATACATTATTATGGTGTTTTATACTTTGCGCTTTCTCTCATTTTTCATGTTAATTTCTAACTTTATATATTAATTCCTTAGTGGAAATACCTTATCCTATTATATATAATTTCCTTTTATAAATAACCCAAAAAACCATATTACTATAAGTTTTTATCCAAAGTATTTAACCCATGTGATTAAATAAAAATCCCACATTACAATGCCCTTTGGCTAAAAATATATCTATATAATTATCCCCGCCCCCTATGGTAAGTGAATCATATCGATTTATTACCATATAATAAAAACATACGAAAAAAGGTTTAAGCATATGTTTTTTATGTTTTAAACGAAAAAATAAAAAGCCAAAGTTTTATTCAAAACAAACTTCGAAAAATAAACCCATTCATTACCCCGACCCGTCATCATATGCAAAGAGATTAATTAATCATCCGGATGAATTAATAATCTAATCCCGCCAATCAAACGCCTCCCGAAATGATTAATTAACGTTAATTAATTTGGGCCAGCCCTTTAACTCCCCCGCCAACTTCACATCATGTCAACCATTGGATCGCTCCATCAAAGATCCACGGCCCGCATTCATTCCGATGGCCTTCCCTCATCCGAAAGTTAACTCGCGAAATCGCAGTGGTTTTCGAATATTGTTGGGGCCACGTGTCAGTTAATCTATGGAATCGCTCCCAATTCACAAATTTCCGCCAGCTCCCAAAGGTGGTGCGGAATAAACCACTTACCGCCCTTTCCCTGTGACGTGTCCATCGTACACCCTGATGTCATATATTAAAATAATAATAAAAATTCCCCGCTTTGAATTTTCGAATAAAACAAAAGTTCGCGCATTTTTTTGATCATTATGTATGCTGAAAACGACTGTGCCCTCCATACTGAGAAATTCAAAAAACTGCTACCAACTGCCATTAACTGTATTCCGCTGAAGATTACTGTCAGTCAAGTTTCCCAGCATCCATCTGTCGTCAGCTTGTACCTATTAAACAAGTGCCATTTTCCCATAAATAGGTATTTATTCCGATTTCATGCTGAAACTCTGTTAAAAATCCTCGTTCGAGTTTTAATTCCGCAATACAGTCTGAAAAAGCTTCAATGTGATGTGTTTTAGTTCCCATAACTATAATTACTATCTCCAAACCTGAAATTGTGCCCCATTTTCATAAAAACCCCCGAATTCTCATTTTTGAATCCACAAGAACCAAAAATGGAAGTCCCGGTGGCTTTAAATGTTGCCCCATTGAACGCCCCTCATAGAGAATTGGAATATTTGCCATTAGTGGATAAATATTTTCAGATCAAAGACTTAGTTTTTAGTGAAAGCCCCCTTCGAATTCATTGTCGCTGCAGAGATAATTATTTGAATGGCTTGGACGTTATTGGGTTATGGGAATCTAATTTCCCAAGATACCTTTTACCCTCAGTCCATATCTTCCCTGAAATTACCCATTATTTCCATGCTAATTATGATCCAATTCAGAGAGCAGTTTTATCCCCAAACCAAAATATCCTTTTCCCTATTACTGCTCAGTCTATCAATGATATGCTCCATTTTGAACTTGGTCAAAACCTCACTCCCTTGTCCATTGGAGAATTGCTTGAAAAATCTACTTAGTTATCCCCTGAAGAGGTAAAACGCATCTATCATACTTTCATGTTACCTGAACATCAGCCCAAGGGCCCACCTCCCTATTTTAGTGCCTTTTTTACTGAAATGGGCCAGATCATTCTGAATATGATTTCTTTTATCATGGGCTTTAATACTAGTGAGTATGTTGATGAGTTAACTCTGTATTATTGTCTATCTTCACTCCTAGACAGCCTCCTGTTGTCAAAAATGACTTTGCATATTATATTACAGATAAAATCCATGATCAATTCATGAGATTAGAGAATGAGAAAGTGTTCAAGTATTTTTTAGTCATTTACCATCTCATGCTCTATTACCAGTCTGAAAACTTTCCTTTCCATGTTCAAAAGCTTAATGTCCAAGGAAATCCCAGGTCTGTCATATTTTGGTCAGCCATCACCCATAATTCCAGAGATTCTCCTTATTCCTATAATGAATTCATTGATCTGTTTATACACCCTGCAACTACCTTGTTGACAGGAGTTCTTCCTCCAAGACTCAGCAATGAAATTAAGAAAACTCTGCAACTTTAAAAACAATACAAAATTGGTGATTGGTACTTGTACTAAAATTATACAGAAGTCAGAATATATGGATGTGAATTATGTCCATTTAAATTGCCAAAGTATGTTCCTATGAGACTTTTTTCTTTAGAGTACTTCGGGCAAATGAATAACTCTGATATTATTCATTTTTGTAATGCAAGGAAGAAAGCCCAACTCCGAATCAAAGGTCAATTAGGTCCATTTATATGCAATTCTATGGATGCTGGACAAGAAGCTGAAAGAATACTAGAAGACCGTTTCAGATTGCAAAAGAGTTTCTACTGGGCCCCTTATGACCCATTCAACTTCATTTGTGACAAAAGAATGAAAAATAAATCAGCACCTTACATCCATCATAGGATTCCAGAAATTGAACAGTATGCTAATAAAGATGAATGGGTGGAGGGAACATTAATTGAACAGGATAGTGAAGAAGTCAATATGGACAATGTAATGAAAGATCTTGGAAAAATGCTTGACCTAGAATTTTTTGGGCAAGTGCAGGTACCAAAAATTGGTCCTTCTTCAGCAGGGAATTTTCAACAGGAATTACAGGAAAACGTTCCATTAATTGCAGTTGAATCCAAAAGAAAAGAGAAAGAGCCTAAAATACAAGTGATTGAAACATTCAAAATGACAGAACAACCTCAAACTTCCAAAGGATAGGATCAAGTAAAGGTTTCTTTTGTTCAAACCAAATCAATAGAAATATCAATCTTACAGACTCCATCTAAAGTGGAAAAGGGCAAGAAAAGAGAGGCTGAAATTACTACTCCTCTTAATGAATCTTCACAACAGCCTCAGACCAAAAGACAAAAATTGAATCCTCCACCAGAAGTAGAATCTATTGATGAAATCATTGATAGTCCAGAGAGAGAGGATGGTCAGTTAACAAGATCAATTAGTGGGACAGTCACTACTATTCGGCCAAGTACTAAAATGTTTTCATTCAAGCAGCCAATCAAAGATGAAGGAGACATAAAAAAGACATTTATCAGTATAAAAGCAAGGAATGATCCACTAAGGGTCCAGGTGTATAATCAGTATCTTAAAATGGCTCCACAAAATCAAGATAGATTGATGTCAACTTTTGACATTCAACAAGGGAAAATGTTAATGAGCCATTTCAAATCTAAAGTGCCAAAACCATAGATAGCAGTTGATTACGTCAGGACCAATTTTGAGCTCCTAGCAAAAGATATTCATGCATTAGATCAAATTGAATTACACAAGCAGACTGGAGAAATGATCTATTCCACCCTTACTGACAAAGCAATGGCAGCTCATAAACTGCAAGATTCTTTAGAAAACACAAATGCACAACTACATGTGGAAAGAGCCTCATCTCAAGCCAAAGACAATAGGATAAAAACATTGGAAGAGATAATAATTGGAAGAGGTCACAATCCAAAGGATGTTAAGGGTATTGAAGCATTCATTAAAAAGAAAGATGATGATATTGCTGCATTAAGGAAGCAATTGAAACTACCAGCTTCAAGGCACCCTCAGACTGAAGAAGTAATGAAGAAAAATTCAGAAGAAGAGGTGATGGACTTACTTTTAAAAATGAATGAACGACTTGCTAAAACAGAAAAAGAACTTGAGCAAGCATTAAAAGATAAAGAGTCCATTATTCCAGCAACTACAACACAGGCGGCCACAGGAACAAGAACATCAATCACAGGCCAACAAGTAGAGCTAACACAGGTGAATACTTCTGATAAGGGTTCTGATGAATAAATCAAAGCAATGAATGAATTAAAACTGCAAGTGACAGAACTCCAAAGCTTAAAGTTTCAGCTTTCTACTCTGGAAAATAAATATGATCAATCAAAAATGAATGTTGCTGAGAAGACAAGAGAAATCAAAAAACTAGAAAAATCAGTTAAAGCATTAGAAAAATATCTTACAATGGAAAGACCTTTAAGTGAATTAAAATAAATTCTTTGGTATAACATTATTCAATCAATAAAGAACATTTGGTCTTCTATTCAAATAATATATGAACTGCAAGAGTTAGTCAGATTGGCTCTGGAAGAAATTGAGAAAGCAAGGGAAGAGTTAGGGAATATGCCAGAAGAAGCCAATAGACTTATCAATTTTTTGAATACTCAGAATAAGCAGCAACTTGCAGAATTTGGAATTCAGGACAGGACAGGAACCATCTTGGAAATCAAAAGTGTTTTTACCAAAAGGACTCTTATGCAAAATCTTGAAAGAAGGTGTTCAGACATGCAGCAAGAAATTTTTACCTTCAAAGAAAGATTTGATGTTGTGTTAAATAAAGGTTTGCCCAGTCCTGTTATTGAAGAAGGTAGATTAATGGATTTGGAAAGTTTTGTTAAGAAATTAAACAAACAGATTGATGATCAAGCCAGTTCTTCAACTAGTACAGCAGAAGGAACATTGCCAATAGGGAAAAGTCTTTATGAAAAATTGGAGAGTTTATTTTATCTTGAACATGAAATAAAACATTTGTTTCCATATCAGCCTAATTTTTTCAAATACACTAAAGCTAATGAAACATTGAGAAAATTACAAAGGACCAGAGTGCCAGAAGTTAAATGGTGGGATGAGATGATGGAACTTTTATAAAATTTATCCTTAGGTGAAATTTTTGCCTATTTTACTGAGGTATATCTTGATAAAGGATAAATAGGTGAATAAAGGTCAAAGAGTATCAGTTCAGCAGTTAAAGTATATCAGTAAGAATAAAAGAATATCAGACAAGCAAGGCATTCAGAAAAGAATTACTCAAGAAGACAGCAACGAGCTAAAACAGAGGAACTGCTTCCAGCACATTCTAAAAAAGAGGAGACAGCACACAACATCAGCTGATTTATCCTATTTACGAGACCATTTGTCTCTATTTTTTTGTAACTTATTCATTAGTCACCCTGGATTATATCTCTTTTGTTATGAGATATTTTAAATAATCTTTTGTATAAATAAGCCCTCAATCGAATTAGTGAGGGTGGATTCTTCTACTTTGCTGTAACATTGATTTTTTGGAATAAAATTGTTTTGGAGAAACTTATTTGTGGCTTGCTGGATGATAATTTGAAGCTCAAGACTTTTTGCAGGATTCATGTGTCAGACTACAGTTCAATAAGTCTTTTCTATCCTATGTTTTAAGTTTTATATTTGTTTATAATATCAATGTGTTCCATTTCTGAATAATTGACAAAAAAGAATAAATCAGAAATTTCTTAAGTGTACTTTGATTTCAATTGTGATTATTCTAAATGTTTTCTTCTAAACTGGTTATAAACAATGAATTCTTAATTGCTTTTGTTTCGCTAGTTTAAACATTTTTATTACTATAGTTAAGAATTCTTAACTGCTCTTTATTTGTAATCATTCATTTTCTTTCTTTTGAACATGTTGAAATATTCTTAATTTCCTTTCATCCCTTCAAAATCTATTCCATTCATTTTAAGATCTAAAATTGTTCTCTGTTTGGCTATCTTGCCCTGCAAAGCCATCTTTGGTGTAAAAACTTAATCCAGTAAAGCCATCCTTTCGACTCCATAGCCCAATGCCCTGAAATACTCAATCGTGTCCTTAGTTGGTAGATTCCACCATTTAAATTCAAACAAAACTCTTGGACTTATAACTAGCCTAATATTTTCTAAGAACAAAGCTAAATTTTAAAGAGAGATCCCTCTCTGGATACAGATTGGCTAGATTTTGTATCTGAAGGTTGGTTTGTGGTTACCTCGGATTGACTTTCCTTTTCCACAACTTCAAGGAAAATCTGAGTGATAACATAGTGGCGACCATACTGGGGATCGAACATCTTTATCGTCAATATTGTTTGCTTATAAGCTATAGACAGAGTCTGAAGATCAGCCAGGTAGCCTTTGAAATGCTTTTGCTCTGCAATTGCATAGTAAATAAATGTTGCTTCAGTCTATCTCTAGTTTAGCTTAAATAACTGAACTTTAATTTCAAACATTCAATCAGACTCTCTAGTTCAATAAATCTTTGAGAAAATTTTAATCAAAAATCTTAAATTTCTTGAAGAATTTGCTGAAGTTGTACTTTCATTTTATTTAAAACAAAAAACCAAAAAGAAACATTACTATGAAAACTGGCTTTAGAAAGGATTTGTTATACCAGTTCAAATCCTGATCCAAACCCACCTCCGGTATTCGATAATCCAAATCTGATTCCTAGGATTCTTAGAAGACAAGAAATTCAAGAAAGCTCTGAAAGAGGAAGTCAAGAAAGTTCTAGAAGTTCCAGACCTCTTTCTAGATCAGCATCCTGTCCTGTGAAGATTATATATTTTGATGAAATACCTTTTGACGAGCAATTTGAAACATCTTTATTTGTGAATTTTTCTGAATCTGAATTATCCAGACTAGTTCCAGATCCATTATTTCTTGAAGATTTACAATTGATATTTGTTTCATATCATCTTGACAGACATTTACAAAATTCCATTCAATCTGAACAGACCTTTGAAGAAACTTCAAACATTTCTGTAATTACTGAAGCTTCCCCAAGTTCAGCTACTTTTCCTCAAGCTTCCCAAACCCAAGCCACTCCTTCTACTCCTCCACCCGCTCCTTCCAGACCATCATCACCTGTTATTCCATTACACCTTCCAATGGCCAATAGATATGCTCCGTTACAGTTGTCAGCCAACCCTGCTGCTTTGCCTCCAGACTATCAGAGTAAGAACACCTCTTTTGATGGTTCCGGTATTTATACTGCTCAAAAACATACCAAAAGGATGATTGATTACTTTTAATTTTATGAAATTGATGTTGATGATGTCCGAATGAGAATTTTTGTCTAGAGTCTTACTAGGGAATTCAGGACATGGTTTAGGGCCCTTGCTCCAAACAGTATTGCTGACTTACAAGCTCTGTATAGGGCATTTTTAAATATATGGGAGAGGAAGAAAGACCCTCTTCAAATCCTATCTGACTTTGGAAAATTAAAAAGAGGACCTAATGAAGCAGTACAAGATTATATCATTAGATTCAACGAAGCCTACAACGTTGTTCCTCAAAACCTTAGGCCCCCTTCGGATTCAGTACTGGTTAAATTCCCTGATGGTTTTGACTCTGACATAGCATATTCACTTAGGGAAAGAGCCCCCCAAACTCTAGAGGAGATGCAAAGCATAGTGGTTAGTGTGGAAGCAAACCTCATAGAAAAACAAGCTAGAGCTAGGGCCGAAAGAAGGATGCCTATGAACGAAGAGCCTTCAACTTTTGAAAGAAAGCTAGATGCAATTATTAAAGGTATGGAAAGACTGGGAGACAGAGTAGAGACAATCGAAAGAAGGTCTTCTGGTGATGGTCAAAATGTTGTTAGAAACCCAAACTTCAGAAGAAATCAGAACCAAAATACTGGGAAAAATGTCCCTGACCAAAACATCAGGCCACCATTCCAGGAAAATTTTGTTGAAGGTTCATCTTCTGAAGAACCAACAGAGGATGTTGAAATAAATAACGTGACTGAGAACAAAAATGAACCAGAATTTTTCCTATCTCAAGAAGATCAAGAAAATCACATTCTTGAAACATTTCAAACTCATTCAGGAGAAACTTTTGATTTCAAAGAAGGATATGACTCAGCAATTTATGAAGTTCATAAACAATACAATTTGAGAAGTAGACAGATTGACATTCAAGAGAGTAGCAAACAGAAAGCTGCAAAACAAAACATCAAAGGTAAAACTAACACCCCTCCTGTACAAATTCTGTCTAGAACAAGTCCTAACCCCGTAAATCCAATAATTGAAGATGTGTCTGATAATCAACCAAATAATAAACAACTTTCTAATACTTTTCCTCCTATAGGAAACTTAGAAGAACCAGTAGAATTTAATTCAGGAACACCTTCAACTCATCATCCCACCCATGAAAAAGAGAAAAACACTGAAGACCCAAAAAACAGAGAAAACCCAATTGTTCAAAACACTAGAGCTCAAACAGAGAAACTTTTCAATCTAGAGGCTGAAATAGGCAAAATAAAGATAGTTGTTCCATTAGCAGAATTGGCTAAACATGATGTCTATAGAAGCCAAAACAACAGATCTCTTAACATTACTGGAATGAATGATTCAGTAAATGTTTTAGATGATCAACCCAAACTCCTTTTTGGCCCTGAGGTAAATGGCAAACCAGAAAGTGGAGGAACTCCTCCATTTTATGTGAGTTTGAATGTTTATGACAAAATACTTCATAACGCCATGCTTGATTCTGGAGCGTCCCATAATTTAATGCCCAAAGCTGTGATGGAAAGATTAAACCTTGATATTACCAGACCATATAAATATTTGTTTTCTTTTGACTCAAGTCAGGTAAGATGTTTAGGTTTGATTAAATATTTGTGTGTTACTTTGGTACAATACCCTGCGAAATCTATTCTGATGGATATAGTAGTTGCAGACATTCCTCCCAAATATGGTATGTTATTGTCTAGATCCTGGGGTGCCAAAATCGGAGGATCTCTTCAACTAGATATGTCATTTGCTACCATTTAAATTTTTGGTCAACCTAAAAGACTATACAGAGAGACCTTGACGAAATATTTAGTCAGTAGCCATGAAAAGCCTGAAAACTTCCCTGTCTATTCAGTACATTCTGATATGGACTCTTTCATCCTTTATAATGCTGAATTGGACCTTCCTACTGAACTAGAAGCACCAAAAACATGAATTGCAACTAAATCTACTGTCCAAATCGAAGAAATTTCTGAAAACAAAGAAAAATCAAACATTCAAGAGATACCAGAAAAAATTGAAAAACCAGAGCTCCCTCTTAAGAAACATGTTAAAACAGTTGATGAAGATTATGAACATGAAACTCTGTGGCATTTAGAATTTGATGGTTCAGTAAATAAGTTAGGAGCAGGAGCTGGAATTTGGATACATAATGTTGAAAATGATCACGCCGAAGGCCATGCTTATAGGTTGAACTTTATATGCACTAATAATATGGCAGAGTATGAAGCTCTTTTGCTAGGGCTTAAACATGTCAAAAAGTTAGGAGCAATTAGAGTATCAATCATAGGAGAATCTAAGTTAATTATTCAACAGATTAATGGTGAATTTTCAACAAAAGACCCCAGATTGAAACAATACAAAGAAACAGTTGTGGAAATTCTCAACACTTTTCTACAAGCTCAACTTGCCAAAATTCCTAGAAAACAAAATTTGCCTGCTCACAGTCTTGCAATGTTCGCTAGCACCTGTAAATTACCTTTTGGACCTAATCATCAGTTCACAGCTGAGATTAGACATAGACTTGCTATATCGGAAAATCTCTTGAATTGGCAAGTGTTTGTAAATAATAATCAGATCAATAATTTTTTGACATTAGAAAATGAGTTCTCTAACAATAGTATAGATGAAGACACAACAATCAATGAATTTGATCAACTAGATAAACAAGAAATGAATATTTCAGAAGAGACTGCAATTCACATGCTTCACCCAACCAAATTCACTAAAAAAGATATGCAGGATTTGAAACAAATGGAAATCGATGAGATCATAGAAGATGAATCTGAAATTATTAATCTGAAAGATAATCACTTACCTAAAGGATTAACTCCTTTAGAAGATATTTTTGACTCAAATGACATTCCATTAAAACCCAAAATGGAACCTGTAAAAGCTGACATTGAAGAATACAATTTAGGAACTGAAGAAAATCCCAAGATGGTTAAGTTATCTAAATCTCTGCCAGAGGATCAAAAAGTTAAATATGTTGAACTTTTAAAAGAATTCCAGGACGTTTTTGCCTGGAGTTATGAAGACCTTAAATCATATGATACATCAATAATTCAACATACAATACCTTTGAAACCAGATCAGAAACCTTTCAAACAGAAACTTAGAAGGATCAACCCTGTTTTACTACCTTCAATTGAGAAAGAAATTAAAATAATGTATGAAGCAAGAATTATAGCTCCTGTTAGGTTCTCTGAATGGGTTTCTAATTTGGTACCAACAAGGAAAAAGACTAGAGAGATTAGACTATGTGTCGATTTGAGAAATTTAAACAAATTTTCTTTAAAAGATAACTATTCTTTGCCTAAAATGGACCATATCTTACAAAGGGTAGTTGGATCTTCAAGGATTTCTCTTTTGGATGGATTTTCAGGGTATAACCAGATTTTGGTTCATCCTGATGATCAAGACAAAACATTTACAACACCATGGGGTACTTTTAAATATGTCAAGATGCCATTTGGACTCAAAAATGCAGGGGCCACCTTTCAAAGAGCAATGGACATTTCATTTGCCAAATAAATTCATGATTTTCTGGTTATTTATCTAGATGATTTAACAGTTTTTTCCAAAACAGATCAGCAACATTTAGATCATCTAAGGCAAGTGTTTATAAAATGCAGGAAGTATGGTATCTCTTTAAATCCGAAAAAATCATTATTTGGTCTTGAAGAAGGAAAGCTCCTAGGTCACATTATTTCTAAAGATGGCATTAGAATTGATCCTGAAAGAATACAAGCCATATTGCAGATAGCTCATCCCAGAAACATTAAAGAACTTCAAGCTTTCATAAGAAAGATCAATTTTTTGAGAAGATTCATTTCTAGTTTAGCTGAATTACTTAGACTGCTTAATAACATGTTAAAAAAGGATTCAAGTATTGACTGGACCGTAGAAGCCAAGCAATCATTTGAAGAAATCAAAATGGCTTTAACCAGAACACCAGTTCTTACCAGTCCAAATTTTGATAGAGATTTCATATTTTTTTCATTTGCTTCTGAACATACGATTGCAGCTGTTTTACTACAAAAGGATGATCAACGATGTGAAAAACCAATAGTCTTTTTTAGTAAAGCACTTAAAGATGCATCATTGAAATATAATATCATGGAGAAACAAGCTTTTGCACTTGTGAAAGCAATTAAAGATTTCAGAGTTTATATATTGTATTCTCATGTGATAGCTTATGTACCTAATGCTATCGTTAAAGACATCTTAACTCAAGATGGTATTGAAGGAAAAAGAGGTAAGTGGATAGCTACCATATTAGAATATGATATTGAAATAAGACCTACAAAACTCATAAAATGACAAGGTTTGGCTCAACTCATGACTGATACTAATTGCCAAGCCCTGGACATTAACGAACTGGATGACGAACAGGAGATGGAAACTCCACAGATCAGTCAGACCTTCTTAGACTCACCCTGGTACACTGATATCATTTATGTTTTGTTAAACCTGTGAGCTCCTCCAGGGTTATCCAGAACGAAACAAAGGTTCTTAAAAATGACATCTTTAAAGTATTGTATTTTAGATAGTGCTCTTTTTTGGAAGAATCATGATGGAATTCTATTAAATTTTTTATTGAAAGATGAAACTGACAAGGTTCTTAATGAATTTCATGCAGGAGACTGTGGTGGACACCTCTACTAGAAGTCAACTGCAGATAAAATCTTAAGGGCTGGTTTTTACTGGCCAACCTTGTTTTCATATGTTAAGAAATTTGTAACTTCTTGTCATAAGTGTCATATCTTTGAGGGCAAAAGAAAATTTTTACCTTTACCATTAAAGCCAATTTCCACCGAGAGACCCTTTCAACAATGGGAACTGGATTTTATTGGAGAAATCCATCCTCCTTCTTCTGGGAAACACAAATGGATTCTTACTACCACATATTACTTTACTAAATGGATTGAAGCTATCCCATCTAGACAGGCCAATGATTCTATAATTATAGGGTTTTTAGAAACCAATATACTTTCAAGATTTGGCTGTCCAGAGAAAATTATAACTGAAAATGCTGCTGCTTTTAAGTCTAAGAAAATGATTAGTTTCTGCAATAAATATCACATCACTTTAGGCCATTCAACAGCCTATTATCCTCAGGGTAATGGACTGGCAGAATCTTCCAATAAAAGCCTTATTAATATCATTAAAAAATTATTGGAAGAGAATAAAAAGAATTGGCATAAGAAACTTACCAATGCATTGTGGGCAGACGGACCTACAACTAGGAAATCAATTGGGACCAATCCATATGAATTAGTTTATGGTATTGAGGCAAGATTTCCATCATCCTTAGGAATTCCTGTTATTAAATTACTTCAGGAGGCTCAAGTAGAACCAAATGATATTCAGAGAAGAATAAACCAAACAATTCACTTGCAGCAGACCAGAGAAGAAGTGTATCAATGATCCCAAGTCTTGCAGGAAAAGTTAAAGAAAATGTTTGACAAAAGGACTAAAGCAGAAGATTTTCAACTAGGAGACAAAGTTCTGAGATGGGATTCCAGAAGGGAAGATAAAGGAAAACATGGGAAATTTGATTTCTTATGGAAAGGACCTTACATCATTCATGCTTTACAGGGAAATAACACATACTTTTTGAAGAATTTGGATGGTTCAGAAGCTGAGGAAGGACTAGTCAATGGTCGAATGTTAAAGCACTATTTTGATCCTATTTACTAGGATGTTCTGATTTTCTCTAACTTGTACAGAATATATCATTTCTAATGCATCAGTTTTGATTGGATGGTGACTTGTTGGAGTTGAAGCCCGAAGTGAAGGCCCTAAACTTTAGAAGTTTCACTATCATATATACAATAAAGCTACCAGAAAAAGAAGATTTCATGGTTCAGTTAAAGGCATTTTGAGGCATCTGACCTGTTGTTCTTGACTTTTCGCCAGGAAAAGCCATCCCCAAGTGGAGCCAGTGTTAGACTCCTATACCAATAGGTGTCATTTTTCATGATTGACTTATTGAACTATGAAATATGTTCAAACCTTTTTCTTGTGCAAAGGTGTTCCATATTCTTAAAAAATTTAAAAATTTAAAAAATGTAAAGAGGGTATACCCTAAAAGAAAATTAAAGGGTGAAAAGAATAAAATGGTCAAAAAAGTGAAAGAAATGAACCCCAAACAAAAATAGACCAGGAAAGTGTGCATGTCCAAATGCCACTACTATTTCATTTTTTCTAATAAACAAAATTGTGTGCAGTTTGTCAAAATTTTGCCACAATTTATGAAGAGTCAAACTGTTTAAACTTGACTCATTCATTTTTCAATTTCATGTTGTAGAATAGAGAATAAATATCTGACCAAACAGTTTAATCTTGGCAGATAATTAGATAGGTAGAGTTAATAAAAGGTGCTCAATAGTTTAATCTGAGCCCTTGGATGTAATAAGTGTAGAAATAGATAGATTTTCCATGTAAAAGGAAAAGAAGATTGATAAGGGTTTGCCAGTCTAAGTGCACCCTAATAAAGAAGAGAAAATGGTAGAGAAATTAGATAGGGTAGGTAGATGGCATTGTAAATTCTCATGTGATGAATGATGGCTTTAAAATGTTTGTAATCTTTTACTTTCATCACCAAGTACAAAGGCAGAACACCACATTGGCAGAATTTTAGAACACAGGAAGGTCAAAATCATTAACTTCCCATCTCACTTTTTCCCTAACAATTTACTAATTTCCCCTAAGTGCTAAGGAATTTGAAGATTAAAGGGGCTCAAGGCATTTCCTTGACTTTTGGAGGGACCGGACCCTCGGCCCAATGATTGGAGAAAACCTTAGTATTTAAAAATATTCATCATCATATTCATTCATTCATAAAAATCTTTTCCTAAGCAAAATCCCATTTTACTTAGGAAAAACATGCAATGATTCATAAAAATCCATTTCACGCAAAGCATAAGTTAAATACATTATTATGGTGTTTTATACTTAGTGCTTTCTCTCATTTTTCATGTTAATTTCTAACTTTATATATTAATTCCTTAATGGAAATACCTTATCCTATTATATATAATTCCCTTTTATAAATAACCCAAAAAACCATCTTACTATAAGTTTTTAGCCAAAGTATTTAACCCATGTGATTAAATAAAAATCTCACATTACAATGCTCTTTGGCTAAAAATATATCTATATAATTATCCCCGCCCCCTATGGTAAGTGAATCATATCGATTTATTACCATATAATAAAAACATACGAAAAAAGGTTTAAGCATATGATTTTTATGTTTTAAACGAAAAAATAAAAAGCCGAAGATTTATTCAAAACAAACTTTGAAAAATAAACCCATTCATTACCCCAACCCGTCATCATACGCAAAGAGATTAATTAATCATCCGGATTAATTAATAATCTAATCCCTCCAATCAAACGCCTCCCGAAATGATTAATTAACGTTAATTAATTTGGGCCCGCCTTTTAACTCCCCTGCCAACTTCACGTCATGTTAACCGTTGGATCGCTCCATCAAAGATCCACGGCCCGCATTCCTTCCACTGGCCTTCCCTCATCCGAAAGTTAACTCGCGAAATCGCAGTGGTTTTCTAATAGTGTTGAGGCCACGCGTCAGTTAATCTATGGAATCACTCCCAATTCACAAATTACCGCCAGCTCCCAAAGGTGGTGCGGAATAAACCACTTACCGCCCTTTCCCTGAGACGCGTTCATCGTACACCCTAACGTCATATATTAAAATAATAAAAAAATTCCCCGCTTTGACTTTGCGAATAAAACAAAAGTTCGCGCATTTTTTTTATCATTCTGTATGCTAAAAACGACTGTGCCCTCCATACTGAGAAACTCAAAAAACTGCTACCAACTGCCATTAACTGTATTTCGCTGAAGATTAATGTCAATCCAGTTTCCCAGCATCCATCTGCCATTAGCTTGTACCTGTTAAACAAGTGCCATTTTCCCATAAACATGTATTTATTCCGATTTCCTGCTGAAACTCTGTTAAAAATCCTCGTTTGAGTTTTAATTCCGCAATACAGTCTGAAAAAGCTTCAATGTGATGTGTTTTAGTTCCCAAAACTGTAATTACTATCTACAAACCTGAAATTGTGCCCCATTTTCATAAAAACCCCTGAATTCGCGTTTTTGAATCCACAAGAACCAAAAATGGAAGTCCCGGTGGCTTTAAATGTTGCCCCATTGAACGCCCCTCATAGAGAATTGGAATATTTTCCATTAGTGGATAAATATTTTCAGATCAAAGACTTAGTTTTCAGTGAAAGCCCCCTTCGAATTCATTTTTGCTGCAGAGATAATTATTTGAATGGCTTGGACGTTATTGGGTTATGGGAATCTAATTTCCCGAGATACCTTTTACCCTCAGTCCATATCCTCCCTGAAATTATCCATTATTGCCATGCTAATTATGATCCAATTCAGAGAGCAGTTTTATCCCCAAACCAGAATGTCCTTTTCCCTATTACTGCTCAGTCTATGAATGATATGCTCCATTTTGAACCTTGCCAAAACCTCACTCCCTTGTCCATTGGAGAATTGCTTGAAAAATCTACTCAGTTATCCCCTGAAGAGGTAAAATGCATCTATCAGACTTTCATGTTACCTGAACATCAGCCCAAGGGCCCACCTCCCTATGTTAGTGCCTTTTTTACTGAAATGGGCCAGATCATTCTGAATATGATTTCTTTTATCATGGGCTTTAATACTAGTGAGTATGTTTATGAGTTAATTCTAGTATTATTGTCTATCTTCACTCTTGGACAGCCTCCTGCTGTCAAATATGACTTTGCATCTTATATTGCAGATAAAATCCATGATTAATTCATGAGATTAAAGAATGAGAAAGTGTTCAAGTATTCTTCAGTCATTTACCATCTCATGCTCTATTACCAGTCTGAAAACTTTCCTTTCCATGTTCAAAAGCTTAATGTCCAAGGAAATCCCAGGTCTGTCATATTTTGGTCAGTCATCACCCATAATTCCAGAGATTCTCCTTATTCCTATAATGAATTCATTGATTTGTTTATACACCCTGCAACTACCTTATTGACAGGAGTTCCTCCTCCAAGACTCAGCAATTAAATTAAGAAAACTCTGCAACTTTCAAAACAGTACAAAATTGGTGATTGGTACTTGTACCAAAATTATACAGAAGTCTGAATATATGGATGTGAATTATGTCCATTTAAATTGCCAAAGTATGTTCCTATGAGACTTTTTTCTTTTGAATACTTCGGGCAAATGAATAACTCTGATATTATTCATTTTTGTAATGCAAAGAAGAAAGCCCAACTCTGAATCAAAGGTCAATTAGGTCCATTTATATGCAATTCTAGGGATGCTGGACAAGAAGCTGAAAGAATACTAGAAGACCATTTATGATTGCAAAAGAGTTTCAAATGGGCCCCTTATGACCCATTTAGCTTCATTTGTGACAAAAGAATGAAAAATAAATCAGCACCCTACATCCATCATAGGATTCCAAAAATTGAACAATATGCTAATAAAGATGAATGGGTGGAGGGAACATTAATTGAACAGGATAGTGAAGAAGTCAATATGGACAATGCAATGAAAGATCTTGGAAAAATGCTTGACCTAGAATTTTTTGGGCAAGTGCAGGTACTAGACATTGGTCCTTCTTCAGCAGGGAATTTTCAATAGGAATTACAGGAAAACATTCCATTAATTGCAGTTGAAGCCAAAGGAAAAGAGAAAGAGCCTGAAATACAAGGGATTGAGACATTCAAAATGACAGAACAACCTCAAACTTCCAAAGGACAGGATCAAGTACAGGTTTCTTCTATTCAAACCAAATCAATAGAAATATCAATCTTACAGACTCCATCTAAAGTGGAAAAGGGCAAGAAAAGAGAGGTTGAAAGTACTACTCCTCTTAATGAATCTTCACAATAGCCTCAGACCAAAAGACAAAAAGTGAATCCTCCACCAGAAGTAGAATCTATTGATGAAATCATTGATAGTCCAGAGAGAGAGGATAGTCAATTAACAGGATCAATTAGTGGGACAGTCACTACTATTCAGCCAAGTACTAAAATGTTTTCATTCAAGCAGCCAATGAAAGATGCAGGAAACATAAAAAAGACATTTATCAGTATAAAAGCAAGGAATGATCCACTAAGGGTCCAGGTGTATAGTCAGTATCTTAAAATGGCTCCACAAAATTAAGATAGATTGATGTCAGCTTTTGACATTCAACAAGGGAAAATGTTAATGAGACATTTCAAATCTAAAGTCCCAAAACAACAGACAGCAACTGATTACGTCAGGACCAATTTTGAGGTCCTAGAAAAAGATATTCATCCATTAGATCAAATTGAATTACACAAGCAGACTGGAGAAATGATCTATTCCACCCTTACTGACAAAGCAATGGCAGCTCATAAACTGCAAGATTCTTTAGAAAACACAAATGCACAACTACATGTGGAAAGAGCCTCATCTCAAGCCAAAGACAACAGGATAAAAACATTGGAAGAGATAATAATTGGATTAGGTCACAATCCAAAGGATGTCAAGGGTATTGAAGCATTGATTAAAAAGAAAGATGATGATATTGCTGCATTAAGGAAACAATTGAAACTACCAGCTTCAAGGCACCCTTAGACTGAAGAAGTAATGAAGAAAAATTCAGAAGAATAAGTGATGGACTTACTTTTAAAAATGAATGCACGACTTGCTGAAACAAAAAAAGAACTTGAGCAAGAATTAAAAGATAAAGAATCCATTATTCCAACAACAACAACATAGGCAGCCACAGGAACAGGTAAATCAATCACAGGCCAACAAGCAGAGCTAACACAGGTGAACACTTTTGATAAGGGTTCTGATGAATTAGTCAAAGCAATGAATGAATTAAAACTGCAAGTGACAGAACTCCAAAGCTTAAAGTTTCAGCTTTCTACTCTGGAAAATAAATATGATCAATCAAAAATGAATGTTGCTGAGAAGACAAGAGAAATCAAAAAACTAGAAAAATCAGTTAAAGCATTGGAAAAGGATCTTACAATGGAAAGACCTTTAAGTGAATTAAAAGAAATTCTTTGGTATAACATTATTCAATCAATAAAGAACGTTTGGTCTTCTATTCAAATAATATATGAACAACAGGATTTAGTCAGATTGGCTCTGGAAGAAATTGAGAAAGCAAGGGAAGAGTTAGGGAATATGCCAGAAGAAGCTAATAGACTTATCAATTTTTTGAATACTCAGAATAAGCAGCAACTTGTAGAAGTTGGAATTCAGGACAGGACAGGAACCATCTTGGAAATCAAAAGAGTTTTTACCAAAAGGACTATTATGCAAAATCTTGAAAGAATATGTTCAGACATGCAGCAAGAAATTTTTACCTTCAAAGAAAGATTTGATGTTGTGTTAAATAAAGGTTTGCCCAGTCCTGTTAATGAAGAAGGTAGATTAATGGATTTGGAAATTTTTGTAGCGAAAGTAAACAAACAGGTTGATGATCAAGCCAGTTCTTCAACCAGTACAACAGAAGGAACATTGCCAACAGGGAAAAGTCTTTATGAAAAATTGGAGAGTTTATTTTATCTTGAACATGAAATAAAACATTTGTTTCCATATCAGCCTAATTTTTTCAAATACACTGAATCTGATGAAACATTGAGAAAATTACAAAGGACCAGAGTGCCAGAAGTTAAATGGTGGGATGAGATGATGTAAATTTTATAAAATTTATCCTTAGGTGAAATTTTTGCCTATTTTACTGAGGTATATCTTGATAAAGGATAAATAGGTGAATAAAGGTCAAAGTGTATCAGTTCAGCAGTTAAAGTATATCAGTAAGAATGAAAGAGTATCAGACAAGCAAGGCAGTTAGAAAAGAATTACTCAAGAAGACAGCAACGAGCTAAAATAGAGGAACTGCTTCCAGCACATTCTAAAAAAGATGAGACAGCACACAACATCAGCTGATTTATCCTATTTACGAGACCATTTGTCTCTTTTTTTTTGTAACTTATTCATTAGTCACCCTGGATTATATCTCTTTTGTTATGAGAAATTTTAAATAATATTTTGTATAAATAAGCCCTCAATCGAATTAGTGAGGGTGGATTCTTCTACTTTGCTGTAACATTGATATTTTGGAATAAAAGTGTTTTGGAGAAACTTCTTTGTGGCTCGCTGGATGATGATTTGAAGCTCAAGAATTTTTGCAGGATTCATGTGTCAGGCTACAGTTCAATAAGTCTTTTCTATCCTATGTTTTAAGTTTTATATCTGTTTATAATATCATTGTGTTCCATTTCTGAATAATTGACAAAAAACAATAAATCATAAATTGCATAAGTGTACTCTGATTTCAATTGTGATTATTCTAAATGTTTTCTTCTAAACTGGTTATAAACAATGAATTCTTAATTGCTTTTGTTTCGCTGGTTTAAACATTTTTATTACTATAGTAAAGGATTCTTAACTACTCTTTATTTGTAATCATTCATTTTATTTCTTTTGAACATGTTGAAATATTCTTAATTTCCTTTCATCCCTTCAAAATCCATTCCATTCATTTTAAGATCTAAAATTGTTCTCTGTTTAGCTATCTTGCCCTGCAAAGCCATCTTTGGTGTAAAAACTTAATCCAGTAAAGCCATCCTTTCGACTTCATAGCCCAATGGCCTAAAATTCTCAATCGTGCCCTTAGTTGGCGGATTCCACCATTTAAATTCAAACAAAACTCTTGGACTTATAACTAGCCTAATATTTTCTAAGAACAAAGCTAAATTTTAAAGAGAGAGCCCTCTCTGGATACAGATTGGCTAGATTCTGTATCTGAAGGTTGGTTTGTGGTTACCTCGGATTTACTTTCCTTTTCCACAACTTCAAGGAAAATCTGAGTGATAACATCATGTAAATCAAAAAAACCATCCATGCATCCTTGAACATCTTCAGACATGACATCCATATTTTGTATATCAAAACTACTCTTTTTCTTATCAAAAAAATCAGATATAATATTTGGTATTTTTTATTGTGGATTGTCATCTTTATTCTGAACACTAACAGCTCCTATACAAACAACTCATCTTGATTCTGCACACTAACAGCTCCTATACAAACAAATTTATGCATATCATCCATGTCATTTTTATGATCCCCAAATAGAATAGGTAAAACATGTATGTTCAGCTCTTCATGTAGCTTGAGTTTACCCAAAAGTGAACTTTCATCACATGTTACTTCACTTTTCAGAATTTTCATGCATGTATTTTCAACAACCTGATCTTGAGGAGTTTCTTCTTGACATAAAATTTCAAAAAAGGAATGGGCTGAAAAACAATTTGAATGATTTGGCTCATACCTTTGACTACATATAGATTGACAAGGCTGCAAATCCTCATAAATTTCATGTAATATGACTTGATTGTCCAATTGCTGATCTATTTTATCTTCAATAAAAGAAGACACTTCTTCTTGTTGGAAACCTTCTTGATTATCATGAAAACTAACATAAGAAGAGAAATCATGAAGTGCCTCTAACATGTCCTCATCCATTCACTCTCCATTATCACCAAGAATTTTAAGATATGGAATTCAAAACTCACAAAAATCACAGCAGTATTGTAATAGTGATAAAGAAGAATGAGTTTTCTCATAATGTTCTAAGAAAGTCCTACGGAAATCTCTTAGAGAGAACAAGCTTCCCGGTTGCAAACATTCATACCATGTTCTAGCTTCATCCTCTAGGGTCGCCAAAAAAAATTTCATATGGAATCTAACCAAGTGAAGAGCACCATTATCTTTCTTTTCATCTTTAAATATGAGAAGATAATTTGACCAATTAACTCTTGGCATAGGATTTGGAAAACCAGGGATGTGATACTGATACCTAGGAGCATACCTGGCATTATTTCTTGCAATAGAACTCATGTTGGAACTTCATCAAGCTATTGATATTAAATTAGTGGAGTCACCAAGAAGCTATGAACTTCTGAATTCTTTAAGAATGGATTCGCCAAGGTAGAATGCAGCCACGAATGTTTCTGAGCTCCTGCTACCTTCAATATTTTAGCATTTCTGTTTGAGCACAAAATTTCAAGAAAATTTTTCTTTATACTCCGAGCAAACGCACCAAAATATTATCGCTAAATTGATATTGATGGGCTGCTTCAAAAATCAACCTAGATTAACTATTTCAAACCTACTTCTATCTGAAAATTATCCTTTTCAGCCTAAGAGGGCTCTCTCAAGAATATAGAATGATATTTTCTAAATGAATTTCGACGGATGGAAAATTTTCAAATTGGGTTTTAAGTGTGTTTTTATGCAGGTGAAATATTTGGACAAATCACTACCATTGGGCATATGTAGTTTGTGTAAATAACTCAATAACATGTGAAACTCCTCTCATGGAAGTTGAGGCATATAGATATTTTGATTAAAATATAACATTCACAATAGACTAAGTGTTTGAAGGAAGTTAGAGCATGTAAGCCATGAATTCTAAGTAATCAAACACTAGGATACTGGAGATAAAAATTGCAGAACATAAAATACAAATACTCATGAGAATATCAATGAATCTCAGGTAAAGAGAAGTAGGTTGCCACTGTATATTACTGATGAAAATTTTTACAATAGTAGTCTGTAGTAAACATCATTCAACTATCTCTCCTTCAATAATATGCATAGTAGTATCTTAGGCATATTTACATTGATTCTAATAACAAAGCTAAGCCTTCAAATGATTTTGTTGACACCTAATCTAACCAAAATCATATTACAATGAGATAAAATTGAAAAATGTTATTTTCAAGACTTAGAAACCTAATATGAATCTAAAACTTAATTATTGCACCAACGAACTTTAAAACTGCATATTTATATCGAGAAGGTCATGTGTCTGGGTGGCACTAACCATGACCAAAACATAATTTCTCCCACCAAGTCAGGAGACGCGTCTTCCTACTTTTTAAGAGATGGTGTCATAATGATTGATGAATCCTCCATGATGAGCTGGAAATATGAAAGGATTTTTCAAATAGTATGTGTTTATCAAAACATTCACCTAATGAGCTCTGACCTTTCAACATGGCTGGTTTGTCTCAAAAATACCATCAAAACTTGAAAAATCTTCAAAAAACTCCTTCGCTACAAAAACATGGGACTTTAGGCAAGTCCATAGTGAGAGTTCATAGCACCTTTGAATTTGACCATTTCTGCAACCTATCTACTCCCTTTGTTCATCTGAAGTTGTTTAATGAGACAAAATATCTAAATACAAGCCTTTACTTGCCTCCATAATGACAACACCTATTATTTATAGCAAAAAAGAACCTACAATGAGTTCGTAGTGATTTATGGGATTCAAGCCTAAGACACTCTACGAACTTGCCTAATTGGCAGTAAACTTGAAAATTATTCTTTCTTTCTTCAAAATTTTCCCATAGCTCTGCAAGTGATGACCAAAATGATGCAAAAAATATCAAAAAGGTATTTTCTCCCCCTTTCAAACCTTAGAGGCTTAACCTTTAGCAGCAGAGGTTTCAGTTTCCAGAGGTTCATTTATGACTATTATTTTTAAACCTATGTTCTTGAACTTTGATTGTATCATCTCAATATACTCTTCTAACTCTTTCACCTTATTTTTAAGTTTCTTTCTCTCTGCTTGTAACCAAATATTCCTCTTCCTTGTATGTTTCATTACCCTACGTAGAGGAAGGGTTATTTTCAACAATTTATTTGCATTGGTCAAAGCCTCATCATAGTGATTGATTTTCTCATTTACCTTTTCTTTGAACTCCTCCACCATTTTTTTGTCTAGCTTGGCTTCCTCTAATTCTAACTTGGTTTCAATAACTTCTTCCCTGGCTTCTCTTAGTTGCTCATTCAAAAGTTGCACTTCATTTTTTTCACTAACTTTCTCTTTACCTTTCCTTTGCATAATGATTTATTCCTTTGCTAAAGATAAGTCAATGATTTCCTCTGCCATAGGTTGTTTTCCTTTGTCTATCACTTCAGTATTTTTACTAGCCATGACACATTTGACAAGTTGCAACTCAGTGAGTGATTTTCTTGGTTGGAACACAAAACCTACATCTTCTCCTGAGAAGTCAATTTTTTTGGCAGTGAGGCCCTTATTTTTATTCTTTCTTCCTTTAATATCCACATCTTTGGCCACTGGAGTTAAGACCTTGAAAGAATTCAGGTTGAGATGGCGAGTTGTCCAATTGATGAGTTGGCATGCTTTTTTGCCTTGATGAGTTGTCATACACATGAAGTTTGACAGTTGAGTTTCCCCCCTAAAACGAATCGCCCAATGACATTTATTGAACTCATTTGATGATTTAGTTACCTCCTTACATGCGTTGAATGCCTCAAAAATATCACAAACTCATAAGGCTATAAAAATAGAGAATTAGGCAAGTTCATAGCGAATTCTGATTGTATTACACTAATTTCACTATGAACTTGGGTAAAAGTGTCAAATTCACTCTAATGACCAGATTTTCTCTTGCGTGAGATATTTTTGGATTTTTCTTTGACATTAACTCCTATCACATGAATGATGACCATTAAGACCCCTCACATATGTGCATTTTTTGGAAATTATGAATTCAAAAGACCCTATTAAACTCTAAGTGACTCAACCTAATTAACTTAAGACCAACCAAATTTTATCATGGATAACACCTCCAATGGCGTTGTTTCACTATGTTAGTGAAAAAGAGTTTCATCTTGATGCATAAGAGGTTTCTCCTCTATTTCACTTTGTTCAACAATAGTGTCAAGTGTAAGAACACTTTTGATAATTTTGGGCACAAATACCTATCTCCTTCCCTTCTCAAAGGTATGAGTAAACTCAACATCCCTAGGAGCCTTTGAAAACTGAGTTCGCATGCTAGAAGAGCCAACCTCCACTGGTTGTGTTGATGATGTTATATGCAAGATAGGAGGGCTATTGGTAGGTGCTGCTGCTACTCTTTCCATGAAGGTTTCCCAAGTCATGTTGATGGATGAAAGGTGATTCAACACAATGAGTTTGACGAGGCCATGATGAAAAAGACTTGGGTGATGATCTTTTTTTCTTCTATGAACCTTCTTAGTAATCTTAATCAAACTCCTGTGCAGATAATGTGGAAAATCAAGTGTTTTGATAGAGGTGAAATGCAGCAACAACTTGATATGGTACCTATACAACCTGGAAAATCTTCCTTCACATGTGAAATACTTCATTATTAACATCATCAAAGGAGCATATTTTTTCTGAAGGTGTCTGAAAGGGAAGAGGTAATCTCATTCCTCTCTAGCATGAGGTTTGAGAAATTGTTTGTAATCTTCAATTTCTAAGTCCATGCCCCTAAACCACTTCTCTCCATGACTAGGTATACTTGTTGTTGAAGAAATCACATCTGCTGATAAGTTGAACTCTAGATTTGCAATGATGGCCTTTCCAATGTCGATATTAGAGGCAAATATTCTTGTAATTTGAAGATGATATCCTTCCTCCATAATCTTCTCACATAACCTCAAACATCCATTCCTCTCAAAAAATATTTTGGCCAAGGATGAAGCATTGATTTCTTGCATGTTGAAGGGTTATAATATGAGATGGCATCTTCCATTGAATTTTTTCTTCTCACTTTCCATATTTTCTATCAGTGAAAGGATGAAACCCTAATGTGTTTATGGGATGGTACTACAGGGAAATGCCCGGAAAGGTAGCGGCGGCATAAATATTATCCAAGGACAGTTCCATCTCCGTGAAGAACCTATCCGGCTCCATTAAGACCCAGATTTTGCAGATTGAGACATTATGAAGTGGCGGAGAAATACCAACTAATGATCAAGGATTTCAATGATCATTATTGAGGATTTTAAGCCTTAATCCAGAGTTCTAAAGGCACATCACCAGATCGAAAATCTCGAGGATCACACAGGAGGTCCGGCGCGTAGAAAACTATGTAATCATGGTTTCAAATCAGCAGAACATTTCTTCCTGAGCACGGACATAGTACACATTATGGTTTCAGTATACATTATGTCCAAGAGAAGTTTTTTCCCCTCCCACAGCAGTCCTAGGCTATCAGAAGCATTTGTTGCATAGTATGGCAGATCTTAGCATCTTGATTCTACATTTTTGTTCAATTCACCAGAAGTACTACAAAGTACTGCAGCCAAGTACATTAGGGACATACTAGAGTAAATGGAAGCCTGGACGAGACCCACATATTCATCCAAAGAACACCAGAGATTAATGCACAGAATTTATACAGGATGGGCTTTGGCCTTCTTCCTCTTCTGAGTTTTTAATGCTGCATTTAATTTTTCACCCACCTTCTCTGCGCCACTGGAGGTATAAATTCATGAAGAAACTCATTGTAAAGGTTGTTGATCAGTTATCAGAGAATTGCAAGTAGTTTCTTTTGAGACACAATCTCTGTGTAAAGTTGTAAGATAGGCTGAGGAATATGATTTCAAACTGAGTATTCGGCTATTGGCAATGTTGTACTTGACTGGTATTGCTATTTAATATGACAAGCACCTTTCTTTGGATCCTGATCTAAAGCAGCAGTGATGTTTTCCTATCTCTTTGTTTTAATTCATTTCATTTTGTTTCTGCTGGCTTGCATCAGAATATTGGCATAGGATTTACCCTTGTTACGTACCCTATGTTTCTTCTCTCCTTGCCATTAATGTTTTTATTCTGAAAGATCTAAGAACCGATTTCAGTTAATTTAACCAGTGTAGTGGATGTTGTTGCTTGCTCTCTGATGTATGAATTAAATGAATCTGTTTTTAGATGTTTTTTGTTAAGGATTTAGCTGGAATATTTGGGAACACTGGGGATCAGAGTTAGCCCTATCCACTAGGATCCTTGTGCGACCAGCTGGTCTTTAACTTTTTGCCCTAAATCTGTGTTATCTCCTCCACTCCTCCATTCTATACCACACTGTCATCTTTAAGATCCGACGTTTTAGATGACTAGCCCAATTGAAAGCCTGCCTATTGATTAGCAAGAAAATCCTTTCCTAACTCCATTTCCCAATGGTTTTGAATGCTCCCTGGAATACTTCACCTCTGCCTTATTCCTCTTTTCTCATCCTTGTCTTACATCTAACCCTTCTTTCCTGATAACCAACAACCAAACAAACAAACCTCGTGCCCATAGCTAGCCTAAAATCTTAAAATTTTGAGCTTCAAAGACATAAAAACTTTACTTATATATAGATATCCCTCTCTGGACCCAGGAGGGCTAGATCCTGAGGTCTGAAAGTGGTTTGATGTTGTCTCATCTTTTGGTCTTGCTAATCTGGCCAAAACATGGGAACCCCAACATAATGACGACTCCGGTGGGGAAAAAATCTGAGAGCTTATAAATGATAACATTTGTCTACCCCCCATTTTCTTCACCAACATAATGGAGAATCCACTGGGGAAAAAATATGACAGCTTATAACTGATAACATTTGTCTACCCCCCATTGTCGTCACCAACATAATGGCGACTCCACTGGGGACATTCTGAGTATTTCTCACCTTCTACATCATAAGAGCCTCAAAAAACCTACAATCTCTGGTTAGGTTGGCAGTTAAACATTCATATTCACACATCAACCTCTATACCATTTTTTGTTTTTCCCCCATACTCTTGGACAGAGTCTGGAAAGGGCCAGGTAGCCTCCAGATCTCACACTCTTTCAGAGGTGACATATAGGTGAGTTTGCTGTGTTTGGAAGATATCCTTGAAAGAGGACATCTCATAAGCACTGTGGTGGACAGTGTACCCTCCAAGAACATCCTAACCCTCCTCCTGGTGACTCCATAATTCCTAAACGATTTAAAGACTCCACTGGTGATCAGTAGGCCTGCTAATTATCTTGGTTTCACCAAAGACTCCACTGGGAGACCAAAGCCATTACAACATCAGCTACATTAGAAGTAACAGGTAGGGTTAAGTTTCTTGGTTAGAAAACAACATTCTGGCTTCAAGAACCATTCATACAAGAGCTTAGCCTAACCCGGACCCACCTGAAATATTTGACAACCCTGAGAGCATCCTCAAGGGATCTCGTACACCTAAACAATCAGCTATTTCCAGCCACATCCATAGAGCTAACTCTACACCAGAAAACTTTACAGCTCTATCTGACCCATTTTTTGACCTAAGCACTCAAAATAGTTTGCCAAGAGCTAGTTCATTTAGTGTTCCAGACCAGCCAGACCTTGAATTTCCTGTTTCACCACCTCAAAGTGGTATACACCCTAGGAATAGACAAACCCCTCCAGCTACACTGCCTGATATACACTTCATTCAAAATTTGGGGCTCAGTCACCCTAGATCTGCTCATCAGTCTTCTGTTGGTCATAATATCCCTGTCATCCATATACTAGCTACCCAAGTCAATCCTTTACCTCATCAAAACACCATCATGGTAGCCTGGTATGCACCTCTGGTTTTACCTCAGCCTCTAGTACCCTTACCCAATGATTATCAATCAAAGATCTCACACTTCACCGCAAAAGAGTCTACCACAGCACAATACCATGTAGATAGGATGGAAGATTCTTTTGACTACATGGAGATAGATGATGATACAGTCAAAATGAGAATTTTCGCCGAGAGCTTAGGAGGTGATGTGAAGAAATGGTTGAAAGGCCTACCTCCGGGTAGCATTAATGATCTTCCATCTCTATATCAGACTTTCATAAACAAATGGGAGGTTAAGGCCAACCCACGACAACTCCTAGCAGAATATATGAGCCTTAAAAGAAATTTAGGAGAGAGTGTCCATGATTACACAACGAGATTTAACAGCATTTACAATGCTCTCCCTCCACACATGAAACCTCCCCAAGGTATGGCTCTAGCAAAATACCCCGAAGGCTTTGATGCTGAAATGGCATACCAGCTTAGGGATAGAGATTATAACACGTTGGAAGACATGAAGAAAGGAGCAGTGAGTGTAGAGGCTAATCTGATTGAGAAGAGAGTAAGATTGAGAGCTGAGAAAAGGGTAACATATAGAGATGACAGTGTAGCTTCCACATCTGATCCAAATTATGACCCTTTATCTAAAAATGTGGAAATACTACAACAAATGATGGAAAAAATGGTTGTCTCAGTCAGTAACCAAAACAGAAATCAAAACCATAACCAAAACCAAAACTTTATAAGAAACAATGCCACTCCCAACAGACAAAGAGAATCAGATCAACAACTTATTCCCCCATTCCAAGAGAACTTTTTAGATGAAGATGAGGGAATCATAGAAGAGTCTGAGGGGAACACAATAAATATGTTTGAAATAGAAGATTCAATCCATAACTTTTACACAGAAGAAGATCACTCCCCACCCTCTTATTGGGACGATGAATGGTTAGAAACTGAGGATTACAGGTTAGGATTTGAAAATTCCATGACGCAGGTCAGAGAAAAATATGAGCTTAGAAGCAAAAAGAGCCAAGAAACTGCCAAACCAAAGGCTTCTGAGGTCACCATCAAGAAAATACCTGAGAAAACTTCTAAAGTGACTGCTGAAAGTAACAAATCAGCAGCTGAGAATTCTAAAAAGAGCAAAGAAAAAGACAACCAAAATATTGATACACAAGGTAAACCAACTAGCAGCACTAGCACTGCAGTTAGTGCTCCTAATAAAACTATCACAAACACTGTACATAATGAGAATCAGCACACTGATTCCACCACTAAGGTAGTGGCTCACCAAACAGAGTTGAACATTCCAAACAGTCAGTCCACTTTCAATTTGGAGAGTGAGATTGAAAAAATTAAAATCTTTGTCCCACTCTCTGAGCTGGCCACTCAGGATGTATATAAAGGCTAAATTTTGAAAGCATGAAATTTAGGTGAGAACAGTGATGCTGTAAATATAAGTGATGATCAACCTGCCCTTCTGTTTGGTCCAAAGATAGAAGGAAAGTTTCAGGAAGGGGTAGTGCCACCTTTCTATATCAGTCTCAATGTCCATGATAAGATTCTCCACAACACAATGCATGATTCTGGGGCATCACACAACCTAATGCCTAAAATAGTGATGGAAAGATTAGGCCTAGAGATAACCCATCCCTATAAATACCTATATTCATTTGACTCTAGTAGAGTAAAGTGTCTTGGCTTGATCAAAGATTTATGTGTGAGCCTCACCCAGATTCCAGCAAAATGTATGGTCATGGATGTGGTTGTGGAAGATGTGCCACCCAATTATGGCATGTTATTATCAAGATCATGGGGAGCCAAGCTGTAAGGACCCATGCAGATGGATGGGGCCTATGCCACAATTCCCATCTTTGGCCAACTTAGAATACTGTACAGGGAAGCACAAATGAAATTTCTGGTCAGTAGCCCCGAGAAGCCTGAAAAATGACCTTTATACTCTGTACATACAGATCTTGAATCTTTCATCCTCTGTAATGATGAATCCTCGGAGGGGTCAGAGTCCCAAAATAGAGATACAAACGAGGAAATAGAACCCATGGACTTTAACATAATGGCTACTCTAGACTCAGAGGAGGATGATGTAGAAAACTCAGAACAATGCACTGAAACAAGAACTCAAAATGAACCAGAAACAGAATGCAATCAGCCAACCAGCCACCCCTCTGATTTCCACACCCATGAAGAAAAACAAAACAACCCACAGACTAGTGCAGCCCCTTTAATACAACATAATGGCGAACCCAGCTGTAGGGAAGGAAATGATGATAAAATGAAAAATGAACCCTTGTGGGAGATGAGTTTCGATGGGTCATGCACCAAGAGAACTTCTGGGGCAGGGGTGTGGATATGAAATATAGAGAGTGATTACGCAGAGATCCATGCCTACAAACTGCACTTCAAATGTACAAACAATATTGCAAAATATGAGGCTCTTATCCTAGGCTTAACGCTGTTGAAAAAACTAGGAGCCTGTAGGATAACTGTGCGTGGGGACTCTGAGCTGATTGTTAAACAGGTGAATGGTGAATACATAGTGAAACATCCTAGATTGAGAGCTTACAGGAATAACACTATGGATTTATTGAAAACATTTGTTGAATACGAATTAGTGTTTGTTCCTAGGAGTCAAAATGTCATTGCAAACGGATTAGCATGCTTAGCTAGTTCATACCTTAAGACTCCAGGCGACCAACAGATCATCATTCAAACCAAATTCAGACCTGCAGTGCCGGACAATGAAAAATATTGGTAGGTTTTTTAGGGTGATAAATAGAATGAAGATTTCCTGGTAGGCAGAAACGAGTTTGAATTTTCTGATTCAGACTCCAAATCTGACAGTAGCTGCCAAAGTGAAGAATCCTCAGATGAGGAAGAGACACCCTGTAACATATAAATTAACACTTTAAACGAACAGATTGGAAATCTAAATGAAGAATGTGAAAACGCAGATAGTGAAGAAGTAGAGGTGTTGCAGACCAAAGATAAGAACATACCATGAGGTCTAACACCTTTAGAAGACCTTTTTGACTTTGATGATGTAGCAAAAAAAACCACTATAAAACATGCAGACTCTGATGTCGAAGAATGCAACATAGGCACTAAAGATAAACCCAAGATGATCAAATTGGCTAAGTCCCTGCCTGCAAACATGAAAAAGAAATACATTGACCTATTCAAGGAATTCATTGATGTGTTTTCTTGGAGTTATGAGGACTTAAGGGCCTACGACACAAACATCATACAGCATAAGATACCCTTGAAAGAAAATCAAAAGCCCTTCAGACAAAAACTTTGCATAATAAGCCCAAAACAATTATCTGCGGTGGAAAAAGAGATTAAGAAGATGTACGAGGTAGGTATAATTGTACCTGTAAGGTTCTCTGATTGGGTATCAAACCTAGTGGCTGTGAGAATGAAAACAGGTGAGACAGATTGTGCATAGATTTCAGTAATCTTAATAGAGCCTCACTAAAGGACAATTACCCTTTGCCAAAAATGGAACACATTCTTCATAGGGTAGTAGGTTCTAAAAGGATCTCCCTGCTAGATGGTTTCTCAGGTTAAAACCAAGTTCTAGTAATCCCAGAAGACCAACTCAAAACTGCCTTTACCACTCCATGGGGCACTTTTATGTATGTAAAGATGCCTTTTGGATTGATGAATGCTGGTGAAACCTTCCAAAGAGCGATGGACATAGATTTTTCAGATGAAATAGGACACTTCATCATCATCTATCTGGATGACATAACAGTCTACTCCGAGACCGAAGAAGAACACCTAAAACATTTGAGCAAAGTGTTTGAAAAATGTAGGAGGTTTGGTCTGTCACTAAATACTAAAAAGACTGTATTTGGGCTACAAGAACGTAAGCTTCTTGGCCACATTATATCTGAAAAAGAGATTAGGATAGACCCACAAAGAGTTGAGGGAATACCACAAATCACACACCCAAGAAACATCAAAGAGTTACAGTCCTTCATTGGGAAAATCAACTTCTTGAGGAGATTTATTCCCAACTTAGCTGAACAACACAGAAATATGACTAACATGCTGAAAAAAGGTGTAGGAGTTAAGTGAACTGTTGAATCCAAGAAATATTTTGAATCAGTAAAACTTGCACTCACCCAGGATCCTGTCCTAATCAGCCCAGATTTCTCAAAAGATTTCCTGATTTTTTCATTCGCCTCCAAGCATACCATATTTGCAGTCCTAGTGCAGAAGAATCCAGAGGGAATGGAACAGCCCATTTCTTTCTTCAGCAAAGCACTCATGGATGCACCCTTGAAATACAACATTATGGAAAAATAGGCCTATGCTCTGATTAAGGCCTTGAAAGACTTTAGGGTGTACATACTGCATTCCCACACCATAGCCTATGTGCCAAACATAGTGGTTAAAGACATATTGTCCCAAGACCCAGATGGAAAAGGGGCAAATGGATTGTTGTGATTTTAGAATACGACCTTGAGATAAAAACCACCAAACTGATTAAGGGTCAGGGCTTAGCTCAGCTGATGACTGAATCAAATATACAAGCCCTAGACATCAACATGGTAGATGCCTTGGATGAACAATAGGGATTGCCTAATCCCACTGTTGAGGAAAAGTTTCAGAGCTCTCCTAGGTATTCCGACATTTTGTATGTGCTTACACACCTCAATGCCCCTCCTGAAATATCAAAGACCAAGGCCAGATTCTTAAATCTAAAAGCCAGAAACTACTGCATATTGAATGACTGCTTATACTGGAAGAATCCCAATGGCCTATTGCTTTAATGTTTACTAGAAAATGAGGCAGAGAGGATTAAACAAGAATTCCATGCTGGAGAGTGTGGAGGCCACCTGACCTGGAAGGCTACTGCAAAAAAAATACTCAGAGCTGGCTACTATTGGCCTACACTCTTCAATGATATCCATAAGATGGTAATTGCCTGCCACAAATGTCAGATTTTTGAAGGCAAAAGAAAAATCCTCCCCTTACCTCTACAACCCATCACTGTTGAAGGTCCCTTTCTACAATGGGGCCTATATTTCATAGGGGAGATTCACCCTGCTTCTTCTGCACAACACAAATGGATCCTTAAAGCCACAAACTACTTGACTAAGTGGATAGAGGCCATATCTACTAGGAATGCCACAGATTCAGTCATCATTAGGTTCCTAGAAGGTCATATCCTCTCTTAGTTTGGCTGCCCAAGGAAATCACTAATAATGCTGCTGCTTTCGAATCCAAGAAAATGGTTTATTTTTGTCATAGGTATCAAATAGCACTCGGTCATTCAACTGCCTATTACCCTCAAGGTAATGGATTAGATGAATCATCAAACAAGAGCCTAGTGATCATCATCACAAAGCTGCTGGAAGAGAACAAAAAGTCATGGCATAACAAGTTAGTACATGCATTGTGGGATGACAAGCTTACAACAAAGAAATCCATTCGCATGTCTCCATATCAACTTGTCTATGGAACAAAAGCAGTGTTTCCCACCAGCCTTGGAATACCAGTGATCAAACTTGTTCAGGAGATACAGACAGAAGAAGACAGTATGGTGAGAAGGATAAACCAAACAATTCATCTCCAGCAAACAAGGGAAGAGGTTTACAACAGAGCAGTGAAAGTTCAGGAAAATATAAAGAAGTTATTTGACAAAAGAACCAAAGCTGTTGATTTCAAAATTGGAGATAAAGTTATGAGGTGGGCCTCAAGGAGAGAGGACAAAGGAAAGCACGGCAAGTTTGACAGTTTTTGGCAAGGTCCATACATCATCCAGGCCATTGTGGGTCCAAATGCCTTCTTCCTACAAGAATTAGATGGTACAGAGTTGTTTGGGGGTCCTGTCAATGGCAGGATGCTCAAACACTACTTCTGCTGATTTCTAATTTCCAGTCTCCATTTCCATTGTACATACCATTGCAGTGTTTTATTTTCAAGAAAAGGGAAAAATGTTTCAAAAAATAGAGAGAAAGGAGAGGTTCAGACATGCTCAAAACGTGAACCTCTGAAGTGCAAAGAGTGGCTCTAATATGATCGAAATTTGAGCCAAGGAAAGTAAAGATAGCTGGTCCAAACATGCTCAAAACCTGTACCAGCAGAGAAGAAAGAAGAATCAGCTCTAACAAGCCCAAGACCAGAGCTGGAATGAAGAAAAGGAAGTGACTATAACAAGCTCAAAACCTGAGTCACAAAAAGAAAGAAGGATGCTTCAAGATTCCAGATTTCAAGCCTTCAAAGTTTTGTTTCAGTTTTTTGCAAATTTTTGTCCATGTGCAAATGTCTTTATGCCTTGGATCAATAGCAAACTAGACCGTCTAATCCTAGTTTGACTGTTTTTAAATTTCTATTGTAGAATGTAGAGAAGAAATCTGCTGGACAGTTTAATCCCAGCAGATATTAGATTAGGTAGAGAAACATATCAGACCAACAGTCTAATCTGGTCTCATGGAGTAATAAGGGTAGATTTAGAATAGGTTTATTTTATGTTATAAAAATAAATGGTGTAAAGGGTCTGCTAGTTCAAATGCACCCCAGAAGAAAAAATGCTAGGATTGTAGGAAGGGTAGGTAGTTTTTGGGAAAAGTTTTTCTGCTGATGTAATGTCTTCATATTGTGGTAGCCGAGCTAAAGAAAGAAAGGGATGTGCCAAGCAGCAGGCATCTAGCCTACACCAAAGATTTATCCTCTAGATTCTTGACTCCTTCAAGAAGAAGCTATCCTCATGTGGAGCCACTGTTAGCCCCCTGTAAATTTTTGACAGACAAAGTAGGGGCTAAATTATTTCTGAGCCTTCAATGAATGCATCTCCCCTGGAGACACATCATCCTTGAAGTCTCCTATGCCTTTGCCCTGTGATGAAATCCCCAATGTTGTATCCATACAATAAGCCTCTATGATTGTGACAAATTGTGTTCCTAAAGGCCTTGCACCCCTGCAGAATCCTTCATTTCATCCCTTTTACCTTTGTCAAAGTCCCCCTTCCTTACCCCCAAATTCCCCCCTAAATCTTCTAAATCATACCCATTCTCCTCCTAAACCATGCATACACCCCTGGTTTAGTTTGATAAACCCTTATTCCCACTATCGTTGCCTTTTCCTACCCTAAAAATGCATTAAAATGGCCCAAAAATCCATTCTCCATAATATGGGTCCTATCCCCTTCGGCCTAGCCCCCTCAGCCTTTTCCTCCACGTGACTCGGGTGCTGGAACCACCCGCCAACCCAAAAGAGCGCTTATCTCATATGTTCATCAAGCGCATTTATAGATGTTGATCTAAACAGAATGGATGGTGATCCCTGCCCCCACAGCAACTACCATTAAATCTGTTCATCGCCGATCATCGCAACCTAACCATTCATTCACCTGCTAGACCAACGGTCCAGAATGCACCTGCCCCTGTGGTCCCCACCACGCACTATTCAAAAACCATCTGGTTTCTATCGCACCACCCTTCAGAGGTAGGCAGTATTTTCCGATCGGCCAGCGATTCCACTCATCAAACGACATGTGTTAGGCGCACTGTTTCAAAACCGCTACCTCATCGTACGTTATCGTTCGTCCGCGGATGCGTAGCGATATCACCGTGAGCCGTCTGATTTGGGGCACCTCATCCAACGGTCATTGCTCAATGACGCTGCGCGAGGTTTAATCCATGGTCACCGTACCCTTGTCCCACGTTCATCACCCTCCGACGTGTTGTCCACCTTCAATCCTCCCGAGATCGGACGGCCCAGATTTATTGTCAGTCCCGCCATAACCCCATCTCTCCACGTCACAGTTCCATGTGTTCCATCATACATTCGCCCCTCCCACTATATATATTCATTCAAAAGTTGAATTTAAGGTTTCCACATTTAAATCTCTTTACATTCCGCCAACCTCCACCAAAGCATTTCTCCACCATTCCTCTGCATTTTCCGCCATCTCTCTGCAGTACCACTGTCATCCTCATATTCATCCACACCATCCGACCTCATGCATGGTTTTCCTAACAGTTTTCGTGTTTTGCAGGGTTTCAAAGAGGCAGAAAATCGCCATGGTTCATATGTACTATTTTAATGGTGTGTTGCGCGGAGAAACTTGAATTGGGAAGCTGGTACTACAGGGAAATTCCCGGAAAGGTTGCAGCGGCATAAATATTATCCAAGGACAGTTCCATCTCCGCAAAGAACCTATCCGGCGCCATTAAGACCCATATTTTACAGATTGAGACATTATGAAGCGGCGGAGAAATACCAGCTAATGATCAAGGATTTCAATGATCAGTATTGAGGATTTTAAGCCTTAATCCAGAGTTCTAAAGGCAGAGCACCAGATCGAAAATCCCGAGGATCACACAAGAGGTCCGGTGCATAGAAAACTATGTAATCAGGGTTTCAAATCAGCATAACATTTCTTCCTGAGCACAGACACAGTACACATTATGGTTTCAGTATACATTGTGTCCAAGAGAAGTTTTTTCCCCTCCCACAGCAATCCTAGGCTATCAAAAGCATTTGTTGCACAGTATGCAAATCTTAGCGTCTTGATTCTACATTTTTGTTCAATTCACCAGAAGTACTACAAAGTACTGCAGCCAAGTACATCAGGAACATATCGGAGTAAATGGAAGCCTAGACAAAACCCACATCTTCATCCAAAGAACACCAGAGATTAATGCACAGAATTTATACAGGATGGGCTTTGGCCTTCTTCCTCTTTTGAGTTTTTAATGCTGTATTTATTTTTTCACCTACCTTCTCTGCTCCACTGGAGCTATAAATTCATGAAGAAACTCATTGTAAAGGTTGTTGATCAGTTATCAGAGAATTGCAAGTAGTTTCTTTCGAGACACAGTCTCTGTGTAAAGTTGTAAGATAGGCTGAGGAATATGATTTCAGACTGAGTATTCGGCTATTGGCAATGTTTTACTTGACTGGTATTGCTATTTAATATGACAAGAACATTTCTTTGGATCCTGATCTAAAGCAGTGGTGATGTTTTCCTATCTCTGTGTTTTAATTCATTTCATTTCGTTTCTGCGGGCTTGCATTAGAATATTGGCATAGGATTTACCCTTGTTAGGTACCCTATGTTTCTGCTCTCCTTGCCATTAATGTTTTTCTTCTGAAAGTGTGATCTAAGAATCGATTTCAGTTAATTTAACCAGTGTAGTGGATGTTGTTGCCTTCTCTCTGATGAATGAATTAAATGAATCTATTTTATATGTTTTTTGTTAAGGATTTAGCTGGAAGATTTTGGAACATTGGGGATCAGAGTTAGCCCTGTCCACTAGGATCCTTGTGCAACCAGCCGGTCTTTAACTTTTTGCCCTAAATCTGTGTTATCTCCTCCACTCCTCCATTCTATACCACACTGTCATCTTTAAGATCCGACGTTTTATATTACTAGCCCAATTGAAAGCCTTCCTATTGATTAGCAAGCAAATCCTTTCCTGACTCCATTGCCCAATGGTTTTGAACACTCCCTGGAATACTTCACCTCTGCCTTATTCCTCTTTGCTCATCCTTGTCTTACATCGAACCCTTTTTTCCTGATAACCAGCAACCAAACAAACAATCAAACAAACAAACCCCGTGCCCATAACTAGCCTAACATCTTAAAACTTTGAGCTTCAAAGACATAAAAATTTTTCTTATATAGAGAGAACCCTCTCTAGACCCAGGAGGGCTAGATCTCGACGTCTGAAAGTGGTTTGATGTTGTCTCATCTTTTGGTCTTTCCAATCTGGCCAAAACATGGCAACCCCAACATAATGGCGACTCCGCTGGGGAAAAAATCTGAGAGCGTATAACTGATAACATTTGTCTACCCCCCATTGTCACCACCAACAATAAGAAGAAGTGAATATATAATGGAGTATGGAGTCAGTATGAAAATCAATATGAAGCTCAATAATTTGACCAGAGGAGGGCATAGGAAGTTAACTTACTATTGTAAGAACTCCAAGAACTGATGCCAACAATCTTTGAGTTTGTTTGAATGGCTTGGGAGCCAAAAAAAACCCTAATTTTGAACTATTTCCAGAAGCATAAAAACATCCAACAAAAGCGTAGAAACTTGCTACAGAAGCGTAATAACTATTCTAGAAACGTAACAAAGGCTTCCAAAAACATAACAACTACTTCCAGAAGCATAGAAACTTGCTACAAAAGCATAACAATGACCAATAAAAGCGTAGCAGAAGTTACATAAACACAACAAAGTGTTCTGGAAGTCTAACAAAGTGTTCCTTCAAGTATTTTATGCCTTTGTTTCGAACCCTTGACCACTAATGAGTGAAATGGAGGTAAGAGAGGAGCTCTACCACACAACAAAAGATAATAATGAGTTTTAATGAGCCTCTTTTCTCCTTTATAAGCTTTGAAATGACTTTTTTGTCCGGTAGTGAAACAATAAGACAATTTTTCCTTCTGAAATATTTTGACATTAAAACACATTTTTAAATAAGAAAACTTGTCTTACTTTTTCCTCCTAAGTATGCTAGCTCCCCTTTAAAATACTTATGAGTGAAATGAAGGATTTTTTCCTTGTTTGATGACAAATTATACTTTTTCAAATGAAAAACAATGACACCTAGACAACATACCTAGATGATATGGAATTAATAACCTAAGTCTTCTAAATGATAATGAAAGTGATGATATTTAAAGTGATTATAGCCATGGATGAGATGTGGAGAGCAGCAATTTTGACCTATGACTACTAGAAAAAAAACTGAAGGAGTATTTTTTATCACTGACATATTGGCACTAACATTGGCTCCAGTTGGGCATGGCAGATCCTTCAAGAGGTGTGAAGAACACCGTAGATCGGGTAGACTTACCATTGCGTAATGGAGTCAAAAACTAGAAATTAAAAAAAAAAAAAATTTGACAAACTTGTTATGATGAAATAAAACTAGAAATGACTTTGACTCAAAAACTGACTTGACTCTAAGTTAACAACTTATGGCAGTATACCATCAAGATCTTAGGGCCTTCACCTCGGGCTTCAAATATTGATGATAATTTCCCACCTACTGAAAATATATATACAATCATGCGATATGATCCCTCCGGTGTAACCAATCCAAAAAATGGCTACTTACTTGAATCTTGCTCACACTTTCCTCGAGCAGGAAAAAGGAACAAAATATAGGTAACTCAAAGTGTCCACTAAACATGTGCTCATGATCCATAAATACGAGAAGATTCATCTTCCCAGATGGATGCGAAAAATTGACCAAGGGATCATGAAGAATATGTGACATAATATTTTCTAGATGATTTAAAATAAGAAAACAAACCTCCTTCCAAACTGTTGTTTTGTCTATGTGCTGAAACTGATCACCTTCATCAATGAATGCAGCAACATCAGCCTTAATTATTATTTGTAACAAATTTTCCGCGAGATCCTAAAAAATTAGCTCTCGTTGATTTAGAGGAATCAAGGAACATCCTTCTATTGCAACTGGCTTCTCTTCATGATGAATTTCAGCAAGAGTGTGCTCTTACTCTTCAAAAAAATATGAACATATAGATGAAAAATTTTCCTCTTGAAACAAAAATTCAAGAAATGAAATTTTTGAAGAAGAATATAAATGACACTCCTCATCAATGTCTTGGTCTCTTGAACATTGTTGAATACCTTCATATATAGTTCAAGGGAAAGGTCGTGATCTTCATCAATTGATTATTGATTAATATTATCTTTGGTCAAAGAAGAAATTGTTTGTTGGAAATTATCATGAATATATTCTTCTTTTTCAAGATGTTTTAGAACAAACTCTTCTCTTTCACTGTTATCTTCTTGATCCTTGATGATCTGATCAATTTCATTTCCAACTGAATAAATTGTTGTCTATTGGAAATCCACCTGAATTTCATGACAACAAATCTCTTCTATTTCCTCCTGATGAGAAAATAAATCAAACCAGACTTCTTCAATCTCATCAGATATTAAATCTTCATCATAGATTTCAATTCCAATACGCTGAAAAAGATCAACAATCGTTCCACAAAAAAATTTTACCAGCACTATAGAAGATAGGTTTGTTTGTAATTGTTACAAAATGTTGCATAGAAGTCCTTAGGATAACATAGACTAGCAGATGGAAACTTCTCATACCAAAACCTTTCTCTTTCTTCTAATGTTTCCATAAATATATTCATCAAGCAGTCTTCATGAATGACAACTTCTAGTCTACATATGCGCATGTGAAACTTAATCAAATGCAAAGAAGCATCATATCCTTCTTGATCTTTAAATTTAGGCACATAGGTTAACCAATCAACACAAGGCATCGAGTTTGGAAAACTAGAGATATGAGATCTATCCATAGGAGCATACATTCTAAATGTTGAATCCATCTTGAAATCATAGAATTCACCAAGAAATTATTCAAGATACTGATATTTGAAAAGTGGAATCGAAATGAAAAATTTGAACCTTTGGATTCTTCAACACTGGAGTTGCCAGGTGAAAGATGCACAGCCTTTCTTGTGCCTGACCACTATTCACCATCAGCAATCAGAGCTAATATTTTTCTTTCTTTCGCGGGGAATATTTAACCTTCGCTCCCCGTCAATGGCGACAAAATTTTTATCACTCTCCCCAACTTCCCAAGGTTGAAAATGGGATTGAAGAAAGGTAACCACATACAAGGCTTTAGGTTAGGTAGCTAGCCCTAACAAGACCAAAGAGGTCCCTCTCGTTGTCACTTTTCATTCAATATATTGGCTGAATATATATTGATCTTAGGCTAGGTATGTAAGCTGAGTAAATAGGATTTTTGTTTGATGTTTTAAGTGCTCGATAGTGTTGACCGGATAAATCAATCTTGCGAAAAAGATCGATCTCCCTAGTACCAAAAATTAATCTAGCAACAAACAGCCAAATAAACCTATCTTTAGATATATGCGATTTACAAAAGAATACTATAAAGGGGTTAAGGTCTTACCGTAGATCCAATGCTTGTTTGAAGTAGTTGTCCTTCGATCACTTGAAGGAGTTATCTCTATAAACTTGTAGTCACAAACAACAAAACATTAAATAGAACCTGTATAATAAATATCATAAATCATGCCTATTGTTGTCGTTCCTAAAGACAACCTTGAGTTGTGAAAGACCAGTGCCTAGGACATCTTATATTAGCAAGGAGCATATGGTATAACCGAGGAAGTTATCAATGCAAAGCCCTCATGCTATTTCCTGATAAACAAGGAACATTAATCTGAATGGGACCAAGACCTTCAGAAACTGACACAGAGAATGGAATACTGCAGAGGAAATGTGCAAAAATCCAATATAAAAGCAACAGACAATTCAGAGACAACTTACTGTAAAGAGGGCCAATTCAGAAATACCTCACAGAAATAAATTATCAGAAGGTGTATGTAGTGAATGAAATATTTAGAGAATACTATTTTTCATTGAGCTAATATCCAGATACACAATATCACCATGTAATGGGCTTACCAATCTCAGAATCCATACACGACAATAGCGTTTTAAAAACACCCTCCCAAAGAAACTAATATAGCAGAAATACGGTTTAGATGAACAGTGGAACATAATATCATGCCTGAGCCATATTTAAAGCGCTTGACTAATCTGAGCATGGGTATCAACTAGGATAAATCCATACCAAAAATCAGTGAGCCACTCGCATTCAAGAAACATGATACAGGAAAGATGGATGAAATGAAATGATCTATTAAAATAACACATATAAGAGAAAGTTACAAACTGTGAAATACCAAAGACCAGAATCCTCTTAATAGATAGAACTCCTCCTCACTGAGACCCTACGGGCTCTGAGCCTTCATACAAGAGTTCAACAAAATGTATACAAAAATCCTTTCACTGCATAATTTTCTGATAAAATCTGGAACCCTAAATCCTCTGTTCTTCTGGAGCTTTATAGGAGAAAAAGAACCTTAAAAAAAGAGTAGGTGATGAACATTTAATCTGCCTCATTAAGACAAGATGGCAGAAACGTGCACGCCCATATTGCTGGATGACTCTATAGTGCTGTATGTACTCTGCTACCTGTTAACTGAAATAAATGCACTGAGTAGAAGTCTCTTCAGGAACACGGCAAAGAAGTAAAATCACATAGACGTTTCGTCTTTTCCTGAAAGAAACTATGCTGAAATGAAACCTTGAGGGTATGGTTTTCTATGCATTGTAACCTCTGCCTTCTAAACCCTAAATCACAGCTAAAAATATTCAATGTTGAGCGTTGAATTCCTCGATCATTCACTGATATTTCTCTGCCACTCCATTAATGTCTCCATCTGCAAAATCTATGCTCTGAATGACTCTGGGGATTTTGGCAGATTTTAATCCTGCTGCTTTAATGGAAGTCTTTTCGGCATATCTTCTCGGGCCTTCTTTCATAATTATAGCCTCTGAAAAATGGTCCTTTCATGTGCTCTCTGTTACAGCAATAGAGACTGTAAATCATGGCATTTTTCCGCCACTGTAACCCTGCAAAACCCACAAAATCGTTAGGAAAACCATGCGTGGGGATGTAGAAGTAGTGGGGATAACAGTGTGGCAGTGCAGAATGATGAAATGGTGGAAGAATGTGGGGTGGCGGAAAAAAGTGAAGTGGAACGATGGTGGGCGGACTGTTGAAAGTTTTAGCGTAAAATAATGAAATTTGATTAATGAATGGAAAATATAGAGGGCGGAGGAAGAGATGCGACAAACACGTGGAAAGGGTGACGTGGCGGTACAGAGTCAACTAACGGAGAGGTAAGTGATCTGGACCGTTAGATCTCAGGAGGAGATCGATGGCTGAAAATGCGTCAGAGGGCGATGGCCCGTGGGCCAGGGGTACGGTTTCCCGTGTTAACTTCCACGCAGCTTCGAGGAGCTATCGCCATCGGATGGGTCGCCCCAGATCGGATGGCTCACAGCGATATCGCGCCACATCCGCTGCCGACCTATAACGCGTGATGAGCAGGTGGTTTTGAAATAGTGCACGACACACGCATCGCATGATGTATGGAATCGCTCCGAAAAATAAAATACTGCCCGCCACCCAAAGGCAGTGTGATAGAAACCGGGCGGGTTTTACACAGTGTTTTTGGGCGAGGGGACCACAAAGCCAGGTGGGCTATGGACCGTTGATTTATGGTTTGATCGGACGGTGAACAGGCGGGCTATGGGCGCAGCGCTAATCCATGAAGGTCGTCTGATTTGTTCATATCGACGGATAATGCTGCGCCCGATATTTGCCTGCGATAAGCACTTCCGGGTTTAGCGCTTGGTCTGGAACCCAGGTTACATGGAGAAAAAGACTGAGGGGGTAGGGCCGAAAGGTGCCAAACCTTATATATTTTCAAATGTGGGTTTTTGGCCATTTTTAATGCAATTTTGAGGCTAGGCAAAGGTAACGATAGGCAGAAAAAGGACTTTTTAGGTCAAAAAGAGGGGGGTTGAGGAATTTAAGCGGGATTGCTTGACAAAATTTAATAGGAGATTGACATGGTCAACATTGGCTCCACCTGGGGACGGCACGTTCATCCCTGGACGTGTCGAGAACTTTGTAGACCATCTGATAATCTTCTATGCGGACCCTGCTCTTGACCACTTCTGCTTTTCATCTTCTATCAGACTAACATTCTGGTTTTCCATCACTACAGTAGTTCCAGAATTCTGTCCTCCAGTCTTCTCTTTTTTCATCAGACACCTCAGCTCATTCTTGTCAGTTTCGAAATCATAAGACCCCAATGGTCTTACTTGATGATTCAGTCACCATTTCTTTCCTCTGAAATCCTAAGTTTCATCCAAGACCCAGAAAGTCCTCATTGTCTTCATTCCCTTGTATCGTCACATTCTGCAATCCCTAATTTTGAAATTGAGGTTCTCCCTTTAGAGGAATTTCATGCTGCATTATGTTGATGTCAAAATTTTTTAGGTCTTCATATGACCATGCAAACACATCTTTGTAAGACTGAAATAATTTGAGGTACAGCTCCTTATATTCTTCTGGGACCTTCTTGGATAATCTCACAATTTTTGCACACATGAAAAGTAAACCTATTCTACTTCTACCCTTATTACTCCATGAGACCGGATTAAACTGTTGGTCTCACATTTTCTCTACCTAAACTACATTTGCTGGGGTTAAACTGTCTATCAGATTTCTTCTCTACATTCTAAATAGAAATTAAAAAAGCTAACTACATGCTCACAGACTGGGCTTTATTGAGGCTTTTCCTACTTACTCTACTCTACTTAGAAATATCTGGTGCTTTTAGGTGATACAATAATGCCAGTGCAGCCAGTCAAGCAGTAACAAAAAAGGATAAAAGTACTGACTACCTATCAGAGATAACCACAGGGTGCTCCGCATGTGGTTCTTAAAAAATGCAGTCACCATTAGTAGTGACCACTCTTGATGAATCAGGCCCTGGTGAAGGATCAATGCTGGAGAGTTTGAACTAATCATGGCCTCCAGATATTCTGCCATAGGATCAATTAACAGATGATGTACACTTTCTTCTTCCAGGCCTTCCATGATTGTCAGGCTATCTATGTCCTGGGCAGCTCTGATTACTGCATTCTCCACTACATCTTTAGAGTGGCTCTTGAAAACCTGATCATCTTCTTCTTTTATTTCGAAAGGCAGTAGAATCTTTTCTCTTTTAGGGGGTGGGAGACTTTCCAAAAAGGCTCTCGGGTCTTTGAACTGATATGATTTTTCTTGTGGGTTCAAAAGTTCAATCTCAGCTTTGTATCTTTCAACCACCAATTCTAGAAAGATTTTCTTAAGCATGGGTGTGCAACTTGAGCTGAGAATAAGAATAGCCCATGGAAGGTCGTCCACTTTTGGTCTTGCCAAGCCATGTGACATTTCATCTCGACACTCCGCCATGAAACCTGGATGCATTTCTGCAAACTGTTCAGGGTCTTCTATTGATGAAGTGGCTTGGTTTTCAGCATGGCTGATGTTGTACTGTGACATGGTCTCCCAGTGGAGTCTCATGGAACCAAGATAATCAGCGGCCTAATGATCACCGGTGGAGTCTTTTAATCATTTAAGAACTGTGGAATCGCCAAGGTGAAGGATCTACAACTCTCAACTATCCATACTCACCTACTTGAAGAGTGAATTAGGTTTTGTCGAAGCCCAGGGATTTAAATTTTCTCAACTTCGTTCCCCGGCAACGGCGCCAAAAAGATGTTGTCGTTCCTAGAGACAGCCTTGAGTTGTGAAAGACCAGTGCCTAGGACATCTTATATTAGCAAGGAGCATATGGTATAACAGAGGAAGTTATCAATGCAAAGATCTCATGCTATTTCCTGATAAACAAAGAACATTAATCTGAATGGGACCAAGACCTTCAGAAACTGACACAGAGAATGGAATACTGCAGAGGAAATGTGCAAAAATCCAATATAAAAGCAACAGACAATTCAGAGACAGCTTACTGTAAAGAGGGCCAATTCAGAAATACCTCACAGAAATAAATTATCAGAAGGTGTATGTAGTGAATGAAATATTGAGAGAATTCTAGTTGTCATTGAGTTGATATCTAGATACACAATACCACCATGTAATGGGCTTACCAATCTAAGAATCAATACATGACAATAGCATTTTAAAAACACCCTCCCAAAGCAACTAATATAGCAGAAAAACGGTTTAGATGAACAGTGGAACAGAATATCATGCCTGAGCCATATTTAAAGCGCTTGACTAATCCGAGCATGGGTATTAACTAGGATAAATCCATACCAAAAATCAGTGAGCCATTCGCATTCCATAAACATGATCTGAAAGATGGATGAAATGAAATGATCTATTAAAATAGCACATACAGTAAGTACAAACTGTGAAATGCAAAGACAGACAATCCTCTTAGCGAGATGAATTCCACTTGAGACCCTACGGGCTCTGAGCCTTCATACAAGAGTTCAACAAAATGTATACAATAATCCTTTCACTGCATAATTTTCTGATAAAATCTGGAACCCTAAATCCTCTATTCTTCAGGAGCTTTATAGGAGAAAAATAACCTTCAAAAAAGAGTAGGTGATGAACATTTAATCTGCCTCATTAAGACAAGATGGCGGAAACGTGCACACCCATATTTCTGGATGACTTTGTAGTGTTGTATGTACTCTGCTACCTGTTTACTAAAATAAATGCACTAAGTAGAAGTCTCTTCAGGAACACGGCATAGAAGTAAAATCACATAGACGTTCCGTATTTTCCGGAAAGAAACTCTGCTGAAATGAAACCTTGAGGGTATGGTTTTCTATGAATTGTACCCTCTGCCTTCTAAATCCTGAATCACGGCTAAAAATATTCAATGCTGAGCGTTGAATTCCTCGATCATTCACTGATATTTCTATGTCGCTCCATTAATGTCTCCATCTGCAAAAGTCTATGCTCTGAATGACTTTGGGGGTTTTGGCAGATTTTAACCCTGCTACTTAAATGGAAGTCTTGTCGGCATATCTTCCTGGGCCTTCTTTCATAATTACAGCCTCTGAAAAATGGTCCTTTGATGTGCTCTCTGTTACAACAATAGAGACTGTAAATCATGGCATTTTTCCGCCGCTGTAACCCTGCAAAACCCGCAAACTCGTTAGGAAAACAATGCGTGGGGATGTGAACGCAGTGGAGATAACAGTGTGGCAACGCAGAATGATGAAATGGTCAAAAAATGTGTGGTGGCAGAAAAATGTGCAGTGCAACGATGGTGGGCGGACTGTTGATAGTTTTAGCGTAAAACAATGAAATTTGATTAATGAATGGAAAATATAGAGGGCAGAGGAAGAGATGCAACAAACACATGGAAAGGGTGACGTAGCGGTACGGAGTCAACTGACGGAGAGGTAAGTGATCTGGACCATCAAATATCAGGAGGAGATCGACGGCTGAAAATGCGTCGGAGGGCGATGGACCGTGGGCCAGGGGTACAGTTTCCCCGTGTTAACTTTCGTGCAACTTTGAGGAGCATTCGCCGTCAGATGGGTCGCCTCAGATCGGACAGCTCACAGCGATATCGTGCCACGTCCACTGCCGAACTATAACGCGCGATGAGCAGGCGGTTTTGAAATAGTGCGCGAGACACGCATCGCGCGATGTATGGAATCACTCCGAAAAATAAAATACTACCTGCCACCCAAAGGCGGTGCGATAGAAACCGGGCGGGTTTTGCATAGTGTTTTTGGGCGCGGGGACCACAAAGGCGGGTGGGCTGCGGACCATTGATTTATGGTTTGATCGGATGGTGAACAGGCAGGCTATGGGTGCAGCGCTGATCCACCAAGGCTGTCCGATCTGTACATATCGACGGATAATGCTGCGCCCGATATCTGCCTGCGATAAGCACTTCCAGGTTTCGCACTTGGTCTGGCACCCACGTTACATGGAGAAAAAGACTGAGGGGCTAGGGCCAAAAGGTGCCAAACCTTATATATTTTCAAATGCGGGTTTTTGGCCATTTTTAATACAATTTTGAAGTTAGGCAAAGGTAACGATAGGTAGAAAAAGAACTTTTTAGGTCAAAAAGAGGGGGGTTGAGGAATTTAAGCGCGATTGCTTGACAAAATTCAATAGGAGACTGACATGGTCAACATTGGCTCCACCTGGGGACGGCACGTTCATCCCTGGATGTGTCGAGAACTTCGTAGACCATCTGATAATCTTCTATGCAGACCCTACTCTTCACCACTTCTGCTTTTCATCTTCTATCAGAATAGGATTTTGGTTTTCCATCACTGCAATAGTTCCAGAATTTTTTCCTCCAGTCTTCTCTTTGTTCATCAGACACCTCACCTCATTCTTGTTAGTTTCGAAATCATAAGACCCCAATGGTCTTACTTGATGATTCAATCACCATTTCTTTCCTCATAAATCCTAAGTTTCATCCAAGACCCAGAAAGTCCTCACTGTCTTCATTCCCTTGTATTGTCACATTCTGCAATCCCTAATTTTGAAATTGAGGTTCTCCCTTTAGAGGAATTTCATGTTGCGTTATGCTGATGTCAAAATTTTTTAGGTCCTGATATGACCATGCAAACAAATCTTTGCAAGATTGAAATAATTTGAGGTACAGCTCCTTATATTCTTCTGGGACCTTCTTGGATAATCTCACAATTTTTGCACACATGAAAAGTAAACCTATTCTACTTCTACCCTTATTACTCCATGAGACAGGATTAAAATGTTGGTCTCACATTTTCTCTACCTAAACTACATCTGTTGGGGTTAAACTGTCTAGCAGATTTATTCTCTACATTCTAAACAGAAATTAAAAAAGCTAACTACATGCTCACAGACTGGGCTTTATTGAGGCTTTTCCTACCTACTCTACTCTACTTAAAAATCTCTGGTGCTTTTAGGTGATACAATAATTCCAGTGTAGCCAGTCAAGTAGTAACAAAAAAGGATAAAAGTACTGACTACCTATCATAGATAACCACAGGGTGCTCCGCATGTGGTTCTTAAAAAATGCGGTCACCATCAGTGGTGACCACTCTTGATGAATCAGGCCCTGGTGAAGGATCAATGCTGGAGAGTTTGAGCTAATCAAGGCCTCCATATATTATGCAATAGGATCAATGAAGAGATGATGTACACTTTCTTCTTCCAGGCCTTCCATGATTGGTAGGCTATCTACATCCTGGGCAGCTATGATTACTGCATTCTCCACTACATCTTCAAAGTGGCTCTTGAAAACCTGATCATCTTCTTCTTGTATTTCGAAAGGAAGTGGAATATTTTCTCTTTTATGGGGTGGGAGACTTTCAAAAAAGGTTATGGGGTCTTTTAACTGATATGATTTTTCTTGTGGGTTCAAAAGTTCAATCTTAGCTTCATATCTTTCAACCACCAATTCTATAAATATTTTCTTAAGCACGGGTGTGCAACTTGAGCTGAGAAGAAGAATAGCCCGTGGAAGGTCCTCCACTTTTAGTCTATCCAAGCCGCATGACATTTCATCTCGACACTCAGCCATGAAACCTGGATGCATTTCTGTAAACTGTTCGAGGTCTTCTATTGATGAAGTGGCTTGGTTTTCAGCATGCCTGATGCTGTACTACGACATGGTCTCCCAGTGGAGTCTCATGGAACCAAGATAATCAGCGGCCTAATGATCACCAGTGGAGTCTTTTAATCAATTAAGAACTGTGGAGTCGCCAAGGTGAGGGATCTACAAATCTCAACTCTCCATACTCACCTACTTGACGAGTGAATTAGGTTTTGTCGAGGCCCAAGGATTTAAATTTTCTCAACTTCATTCCCTGACAACGGCGCCAAAAATATGTTGTCATTCCTAGAGACAGCCTTGAGTTGTGAAAGACTAGTGCCTAGGACATATTATACTAGCAAGGAGCATATGGTATAACAGAGGAAGTTATCAATGCAAAGCTCTCATGTTATTTCCTGATAAACAAGGAACATTAATCTGAATGGGACCAAGACCTTCATAAAGTGACACAGAGAATGGAATATTGTAGAGGCAATGTAAAAAACTCCAATATAAAAGTAACAGACAATTCAGAGACAGCTTACTGTAAAGAGGGCCAATTCAGAAATACCTCACAGAAATAAATTATCAAAAGGTTTATGTAGTGAATGAAATATTGAGAGAATACTAGTTTTCATTGAGCTGATAACCAGATACACAATACCACCATGTAATGGGCTGACCAATCTAAGAATCCATACATGAAAATAGCGTTTTAAAAACACCCTCCCAAAGCAACTAATATAGCAGAAATACGGTTTAGATGAACAATGGAACAGAATATCATGCCTGAGCCGCTATTTAAAGCGCTTGACTAATCCGAGCATGGGTATTAACTAGGATAAATCCATACCAAAAATCAGTGAGCCACTCGCATTCAAGAAACATGATACAGGAAAGATGGATGAAATGAAATGATCTATTAAAATAACACATATAAGAGAAAGTTACAAACTGTGAAATACCAAAGACCAGAATCCTCTTAACAGATAGAACTCCTCCTCACTGAGACCCTACGGGCTCTGAGCCTTCATACAAGAGTTCAACAAAATGTATACAATAATCCTTTCACTGCATAATTTTCTGATAAAATCTAGAACCCTAAATCCTCTGTTCTTCGGGAGCTTTATAGGAGAAAAATAACCTTCAAAAAAGATTAGGTGATGAACATTTAATCTGCCTCATTAAGACAAGATGGTGGAAACGTGCACACCCATATTTTTGGATGACTCTGTAGTGTTGTATGTACTCTGCTACCTGTTTACTGAAATAAATGCACTGAGTAGAAGTCTCTTCAGGAACACGGCAAAGAAGTAAAATCACATATACCTTCTGTCTTTTCCTGAAAGAAAATCTGCTGAAATGAAACCTTGAGGGTATGGTTTTCTATGCATTGTACCCTCTGCCTTCTAAACCCTGAATTACAGCTAAAAATATTCAATGTTGAGCTTTGAATTCCTCGATCATTCACTGATATTTCTTTATCGCTCCATTAATGTCTCCATCTGCAAAATCTATGCTCTGAATGACTCTGGGGGTTTTGGCAGATTTTAACCCTGCTACTTTAATGGAAGTCTTGTCCGCATATCTTCCCGGGCCTTCTTTTATAATTACAGCCTCTGAAAATCGTCCTTTGATGTTCTCTCTATTAGAGCAATAGAGACTGTAAATCATGGAATTTTTCCGCTGCTGTAACCCTGCAAAACCCGCAAACTCGTTAGGAAGAATGTGGGGTGGCAGCAAAAAGTGCAGTGGAACAATGGTGGGCATACTGTCAAATGTTTTAGCGTAAAACAATGAAATTTGATTAATGAATGGAAAATATAGAGGGTGGAGGAAGAGATGCGACAAACACTTGGAAAGGGTGACATGGCGGTACGGAGTCAACTGACGGAGAGGTAAGTGATCTGGACCATCAGATCTCAGGAGGAGATCGACGGCTGAAAATGAGTCGAAGGGTGATGGACCGTGGGCCAGGGGTACAGTTTCCCTGTGTTAACTTTCGCGCAGCTTCGAGGAGCAATCGACGTCGGATGGGTCGCCCCAGATCGGATGCCTCACAGCGATATCGCGCCACTTCCGTTGCCGAAATATAACGCGCAATGAGCAGGCGGTTTTGAAATATTTTACGAGACACGCATCGCGCGATGTATGGAATCGCTCCGAAAAATAAAATATCATCTACCGCCCAAAGGCAGTGCGATAGAAATTGAGCGGGTTTTGCACAGCATTTTTGGGCATGTGGACCACAAAGGCGGGTGGGTTGTGGACCGTTGATTTATGGTTTGATCAGACGGTGAACAGGTGGGCTATCGATGCAGCGCTAATCCACGAAGGTTGTTCAATCTGTACAGATCGATGGATAATGTTGCGCTCGATATCTGCTTGCGATAAGCACTTCCGGGTTTAGCACTTGGTCTGGCACCCAGGTTACATGGAGAAAAATACTGAGGGGCAAGGGCCGAAAGGTGCCAAACCTTATATATTTTCAAATGCGGGTTTTTGGCCATTTTTAATGCAATTTTGAGGCTATGCAAAGGTAACGATAGGCAAGAAAAGGAATTTTTAGGTCAAAAAGAGGGGGGTTGAGGAATTTAAGTGGGATTGCTTGAAAAAATTTAATAGGAGACTGACATGGTCAACACCTATCATGGTGATCAAGGAATCCATGAAATAAACAGTTAATTAACAGCTTATTGAGAAAAATGAATTCATTTGTATTAACTTTGAATAAAGAAAACCTTACAACCTTAGCCTTGATGTTGAACAGGCCTTCCTGGGGTTCAAAGTAGGAATCTCCTCTACTCTGACAAGCCTTGCACTCTTCCGACTGAGACAGATAGAGGTATGTGATCTCTCCTCACAAAATCTTAGTTAAATGAGTCTAAATCCCAATAGCACTTAACCTCAAATAATTATAAAGCTTGAACTCTCCTTGAGGCTACCCATTGCCTCTTTTTATAGTGCAAAAGAGGAGGTTTCAGTTCCAACTATGAAGGGATAGAATCCTCCTTAAAAGGGATAAGCTCCTCACATCAAGGGGTTAGCTCCTTAAGGTAAGGGATACATGAACCTCAAAAGAGCGGTTCTGCCATCGCAAGATTCTTTCTAGAGGCTTCTATAATTTACTGAAAATGTGCTTTTTGAGTTTACTTGCGCCTTTTTAATCTTTTACAGGGGTCCACGCCCATAACACAGAGAAATTGCATTCAGGTACGCAGGAGTCATGAACATTAGGTGCGGGACCGCAGGCAAGATGAAGAGAAAGTGAGATACCAGAGTTAAGGAGATTTTTAAGAACTTTTCTCTTATTTTCAAATATTGACATGAAGAATTGATGTGTTAGACTTTCAAAGGAGGAAGTATGAGTGATAATGAGCTCATACAAATAATAGAATGTCAAGATGACAATTTTCAGTGCAACAAATTTCCCCCTAAAGTGCAAAGTTTGGAATAGATGAAGCTGAAGTCTGTCATATATGAAGAGTGCAGTACTTTATCATTTCAAGGATCATCTTGTGGACACCCCAGTCAGAACCTGTAAAAACATTCAATGAAATATATATATATATGTAAACATATCATCGTTGAGGTAGGCATTCCCATACTCAGATCAAAACTAACTAGAAACTGATTTAAATTGTTCTGATACAAGAATGATTTTCATTACATCAGCAGTATAGACATGTGTAGACACAGTATGGACACAACCATCTTTTTATGAATAGTCCACTGTACAAATGATAACAAAATTCCTCGCCTTTGGATGGTAGAAACTAGATCCGGGGTCTTGATTCCCACTTCTGCGAAGCTTGATCGCTTGAAGGAGATCCGTAACAATGGAGAAAAATGAAGAATGAAGGTCTTGAAGCTACGGTCATCTCTCCCCAGAAGCATACGGAGGCAGAAGGTGAAGACCTCTACAACTAAATGAAAATGAAGAACTTGGAGCAAAATGGTCTATCATAGAACGTCTACAAGCGGATCTTGAAAAGAGAATCAAACAAGAAAGAATGCGAGTTGGAGATGGAATCATCTCTCTACACGGGTCTTAAGGAAAGAATCAAATAAAGAAGAATGAAAGAACTTGAAGCAGAAATCATTTCCTCAAAGTAGGTCTCGAAAAATCAAATAAGAAGAATACGGGTAGAGGCTGAAAACATATCTGCGAAAGAAGATCTCAAAGCATCGAAGAAGAATGAAAGAGCTGCAACAAACATGTGAAGAAAAACGAAAATTGGTTGAAAAGATTCATCTGAAGAATCAGAAGTAGAAGATGGAAGAAGGAAAGAAGAAAGCATGACAAAGCAATGTCGAGCCTTGGAGGTTGAGAGTACTGTATTCTCAAAAACTAAGTGAAGAAAAGATTATTTTGAGGTTTCATGATAGTACTAATATCTTGGACAATGCAGGTAATCAAGGTCTCCTGCTATCAAACATGGCCTTGGTTTCCGTGAGCTGTTGAGTGAATCTAGCTCCCTAAGAGTGCTAAAAATTAGTCTTATTGATACAAAACACGAAGTGTTGAAAGAGACAAAAAGCTCAATCAGCGATCATGAATTCTCAAGGAATTCATTCCAAAATGTGAATATTTTAAATGTCATAATTATGGGCATGTTGCAGCAAATTGCAGAAGCGAGAACAATTCAACCACAAACAAACGGTTCTACTGAAAAAGACCTACATTCTAAAGGATATTGTTTTTCACTGTAACAAATATGGACATAAAGCGGTAAAGATTGTAAAAGGAGGAAGAATAGAAATATCTCTATTATGATTCTTATGTTTATTTCTCTGGCCACATGAGATGTTATGCTTGTAACAAGTATGGACATGTAGAAAAGAATGCGGGATGAGCAGGATGCGGGAAAGTGGTTAACTTTCGACACACGGTTGGAAAGCTCCAAGAAAATTTGGAAAGAAGGAGAAGCAGGTCGGAAACGTAGGGGTCGGCCCTACTGCCGGTCATCCGCTTAGGCGGCTTTGCTTATTATTTCTGGGGAATGATGTGCAGATGCATTTAGGAGATTTAGTAATGTGTCGTCACGGGGGAGCAATGCATGATGACTCTCATGGTTGATTTTGATTGACTCCCCCCATTGCTAGATGTATTACCGACGATTACTTGTCCCGGAGGTGTGTGAAGAAAAGACGGGAACGGAAGATAAACTGAGAAGGAGATGAAGGTGTGAAATTTTCTATATTACACTTTCCCTGTACGCGATTATTTCAACAGTCCGTATACACGAGTTTATTGGTTCTGATCGCGTATGCATTGATGATAAAGAATTTATCGATAATGAAGATACGGAAGACGGAGAGGTCCGGGGGGAGCATACGATCGGCTAGCCGAAGTGATTGCACTATTAGCATTATTTGAAAAATATCTATAATGAGAAATGATACATAGGTTCTTGTGTTGAACATTATGGATGAAGCACAGGTTGCTTATGATGAAGAGCACTCGTTGTTGAGATGAAAGTCTTATAATTAATGGAGATGAGGACGAGATCATGCGAGAGATTGTTGATGACGTCTTTGTTGAAGGTGCTTAGGGTGCAGCTGGGAGAGCATTATCTGAACAGGGGGGGCAGCCGGTTGAATACTAATGATTGCATTGTTGGCAATATGGCTTGCTTGTTCTTTGGTTTTTAGCAGTACTCATTGCTCAAATGATGATGTCTTGGTACATGGTTTTTATTATGATAAGTTTTTGAGCTGGTTGCTGATAAGTATCTTTTGTGCTTGCACTTGGAATGAAATTGGAAGTCTTATGATGCAGAGATAAGAATAGCTCATGCAAAGCTTGTTACTATGGTTGAGATCTTTTGCCTACATATGTTACTTCATGTTAAATCTTAAAGATCCTTATTGTTGATGTTGGACCATTGGATGATTGCTTGACACTTATGTGAAGAATCTTTGTTTTGGTATGGAAAGATTATTAAATCTTGCAAAGAATCTGAAAGAATTGGTTACTATTGTTGCTGATGCTACAACCATTGGATGACGCTTGAAGACACCACTACACCATTCTCTATACGTAGTCCGAGGAAGCATTCAAATGTCTCTGAGAATAGTGAACAACTGTCTTTGCCTTACAAAATGGATGGGTTGAGGTGAAGATGTCTTCCAGGATACGGGTTTCTGAAACACGATCGCGTATATACGCGGATCTGCCACGAGAAAACCGCGTATGTTCTTGGTTCTGCAGCAATTTTGGTTGGTTCGCTCTCTTGACTCGAAAATTTCTGCCGTCGCATTTTGGTATCTGCGATACTTGTTTGGTATCTCTTTGGTGATGTTCCGGTTCTCATAGTCTGTTTCTAATGTTTTGATGAAGATGCCTTGATGATTTTGTTGATGGAAGTTCAGATTGCCAGTAGGGAGCCTTGGTCCATTTGGAAAGATTGCTTGGTTGCACGGATTCGGGGGAGCATTAGTTTCTTGGTACTCAATACATTCTCTGGCATTATGGTGGTCTGGTATATGATCTCTCTTGAGGTCTTTTAGGTATTAATTATGAAAATTCATATTTGTACTTTGATGAAAAGGTGGTTGAGACCCATGTTGTAAAATTGTAATATTCGGTCATGTAAGGACTTGTCAATTTGTAAACCCACTTGGTTGAGTAGGTGAGTCATGTTTGTAAATACTTGGTTGGGTAGGCGAGTCAAATTTTGTAAACCCATGGGTTGGTGGTGAGTTGAATGTATAGCTCACTTGGGTTGGGTACTTGGAGTCTTATATGTAAATCTCTTGGTTGGATATTTGATGTAAGTATCGTCTTTTGGTGATAAGAAAGTTCATAGAGTCATGTACTTCATTGAAAAATATTCGGCATAAGACTCGGGGGAGCTTGGTCACTTGATGTATCGAATCTGAAGACGCCAGCACTATGAGGAGAAAAGGGGTGAGTGTGTTGGTTTTTACGATCAACGTTGCCCTTGATGTCAAGGGAAGTGTGTTGGTTTTGATAAGGCTGGTTTTACCTTGCCCTTGATGTCAAGGGAGAATGACATGGTGTTTGAATGAAGAAAAAGAATATGTGTCACAAATGAAGAGAGTAACAGTAAAAATGGAAGTAAACATAGTGGTATATGTATGTACCTCTACTCTGTTTATTGGTAATAAACACCATCATGTTCTTATCAGAATTAAAGGGGAAGTTGTTGGAAATGATAGGATGTTGTCATAATTGTAACCTTTGAATAGAAGATGAAGACATTTGGCTGATGACCTTGTGTCTTTGTCCTTGATGAATTCACATGATTATACTTGACTTGATGGACTTAGTAATGAAATGTAAATCTGATGTGATATGATGTTGTTGACAATATGACACACAGTGTTGTCCTTGAAAGGCAACCCACTTGATAAAGATGATGACAAACACTTACAGAGTAAAGTTGTGCTTGAGAGAATGTGTTGGTGAATATGATGTATCTACGGTGTACGAGAAGGCAATGAAAGAAAAGAATTGAATATGTATCCAAGCATGATGAGAAAGAGTATGTCTCTTTGTATACGCGGATATTCCTAGGTGGTCAGCACGTGTGCAGGAAAGAGCAGTAGAATAGACAGCGTATGGGCAAGCGCTCAAAAAGTGCAAAAATAGGGGCCCGTGGTATTGAAGGCTTCATGGTATTGATTTGGCTCACCGTGGTATTGGAGAACAGCAGTATTTTGGCGATGGTATTGAAAAAGGGGCTCATGGTGATGAAAAGGATGAGCCTATATAAGAAGAAATTCATTGTGCAGAATTAGAGCGGGGGAAACTAGTGTCTAAGCTTGAATGAATACTTCTCTGTGAAGTATATACGTATGGAAATGGTAAGAGCTTGATGATAGATACGAATCTATGGGCTTCTTGTGAAAGAAATGATGAAGCGGGATCTTTAGATACGAAATGTACTTTGTGTCTGTTAGATACGTTTGTAGATGCACGATTAGATACGCTGATGAGCGAGCATCTAGGCGAACATCTGTACGAAGTAAAGGGTTGAATACGAGGCGAATGTACGATGCGATGAAGTATCTTTTAACACCTACGTAATGATTGAAGATCTATACGCTACTTCGCCGCGGAGGAAGCGCGTATATACGCGGCTTCAGCGAAAGAGAAAGCGCGTATGCGCAATAAAATATACACGGGGGTATCTGTTTGGTTTGTGTGGACGGAGACGCGTATATACGCGACATCAATGAAGTGAAAGCGCGTCTGCAAACTAGGGTTTACGAAACAAAAGAATTGTGACTCCGCACGTGCGATACCCGCTGTGTTTAACTGCTCCCGTCTGTGTGCGGTGGTGTATGGTTGAACTTAAAAATGGAAAGGGTCCGGTGTGAAAATATGATGAAATGTGGCCTGCAAGTGTTGTTCCTATTGAAGTTATTGGATCCGGTGTGAAAATTGATGAAACGTGGTCCATAGAGTGCGTGCGAGGGGTTGCAACCTTCGGTCGGGGGGGTGTGGCTACACTTCCGAGTGGGGGCAGTGGCGAGATGGGGGTGGCGGCTCCCCCTTCGAGGAGAGGCCCGAGCCGGCGAGTCGGGGGGTCGACTCCTTCCGGGGAGAAGGTGGTAAACGCGGCGCGGTGGGTGCCTGCGTGGCAGTCAAGTACGCGCAGCACATATGTTCTCAGATGTTTTCTCTGTAATAAATATTGAAGGTGAGAACAGCTGGCGGTGGTTCCCGATTTGGGTTTCCACCTAAAAATCCACAAGGTATTTCATGTGTGATGCTTTGTGCATTAGCTTGTCCACCGTTTATACACTTTTGTATTTCTTTGTTTATTAAACATCATTGAATGAATGATCGGAATAATAGGAGTGAAGATTTAATGACATATCTAGATCTCTGTGTATACGCTAGTTTCATAAAGGGGATGCGTATATACGCTAGTTTGCGAAGGAAAGTAGCGTATGGGTTTTAAGGAATGAAAAAGAGTGAAAAGATTTGATCTTGCGGTAAATGTTGATTCCCCCCCCCCTCTCGATACATTTTTAGCTTTTTCTGTAACCCCCATATTGTTATTATTGTGCCCTTTATAATTATTATTGTTAGGTCGGCTAGGATTACATTATGGCCCCATGGACTCCTATATATAAAGGAGGTTTTTTAATTTATGTATCATCAGAATTTATTCGTTTGTGTAATGTGTTGGAGGTTGCCCCATCGAAGTGGCTGATTTCTATGGCGTTCATCTCTCTTTTCTTCCAATTTTTGGAGTGGTTCCATAACATTTGGTATTACGAGCTTTGGATTCTAGGGTTTCGTTATTTCTAAAACAGATGTGTATGGCATTTTTACTGCTGGCTTTCTTTCTCGAAGGTTAAGAAGCTGAACTATTTAGAGTACGAAGCTGAAATCCTAAGAAACATTATTAGCAAAATTTCAAAGATTTTTTCGCAATATTTTGGAGATATGATTTGTGGACATTAGGGCTTTTCGGAGCTCTTGAATTTCACTTAAAAAGGTCATCGAAATTTTTGCTATAAATTTTGTTTATGGTCGAAAGGGCAGGAGTTTTGAGGCCCTAAAGATGAAAGTCTAGAGAATATCGTTGCAAACTTTCGGATCTTGGTTACGTAAATATTTCTCAAAGATATGATCTACAGGAGGTTAGGTCTTTTGTAGGCTCCCAGCGTTCGTCTCAAAGAGGTGATCGTGGCAAAATCTTCATAACTCTCGTGGGCATCGGATTGAAATTATGTAAAAAGTGGCATTTGAAGTGCGCGCACTATAGTTTCATGTATATAAATTTCGTGAGCCAAAGGAGAAAACGGTGACACGTGGCAAGTCATACAAATCTCTCTATATTGAGAAGCTAGTCCATAATTAGGTCATTGTGGGATACTTTGACACATCTCTGCCTTTGAAGAATCCAAATCAAGTTAGACCTCGTGGCACTTTGAAATGAGCCTGGAGGAACCACTTGGCTGTGGCCACCCACTGAGACATTAAGGATCCGCAATTATAGAGATAAGTCAATTTCAATACTCGAGCGCCTCAAAAGCAAGTAAAAGTTGTGTCTAATTGCATAAAGTCTTGTTTGAGAAAATCAAGTTGAATTGATTCAAAGGGCATATTGTAGAATATATACGCGTGTGGATTCTAAAAATGGCCCATTATAAAAAATAATTCAACACCCATTAAGCCTTTTAGAAAGCTCTCTTATGACCCATGAAGGCAAAGAATGGAAACATGACATATCAAAATTACAAGAGCAAAGTGCTACTGGATTTCTCGGGCCTCCGCAAAGACCAACAAAAAATGACATGCAAGTTTTGAAGAAAGGCGTGGATGGATGGTTTCGAAGAATGGCATGGAAGCTGGAGATGGATGGCATGGAAGCTGGCATGGAATCTAAGATGGATGACATGGAAGCTAAGATGGAAAACATGAAGAATGACTGCTAAAAGCATACATGGAAGGTTTGACAAAAGTTGATACAAGAAATGTTTCCTAATGGTGAAAATATAGTAGAGGAAAATCATGAGTGAGAACAAAAATAAATGTTAATCGAGGATTTCCAATAAACTCTAATGTTGAGAGGAACCACCATATTCCAAAAATGGATGTGAGAAAGTTTGTAAGGAAAGGATCACGTAACGTGGATGCTACGGATGTAGCAATATTGACCTCAATAATGTCCAAAACACACAAAAGGTATGCATTGCAAATTTACATTTAGAACAAAATACATTTGTATGGTATCAAAGGTTTTTCTCCCGTAAAAACATTTTCTACTCTTCTGGCCAATTTTACTGGAGGAAATGATAGCAGATTATGAGGGATGCGGGCTGTGAAGTAAACACTTTCTTTATGCCAATTGATTAAATCTCAAACTACAAAGTGTTCGATGAGCACATTGAGGGCTTTCCAAAAAATTGAATATATGGGTGACCGATATTCCGTGAGGAACATGAGATTGATCTCTCTCCACAGGTATTTCAAAGGACAAAATCCAACATGAATTTCGCGTTTTGGAACCCGAGTTCATTAGAGAAGGCATTCAAAGGTTGGCAAGAAAAATTGAATGCAAAGATTATGGCGACAAGGGAACCCTACCACTCACTTCTATAAAGATGAGTGTCAGCTACTCCTAGATATCCACGACCTACAAGGTTGGCGCCACAGCAACTTGGAAGATATAGAAAAGGATTTGCTGCGGCTAGTGATAGAAAATACTCTCAGGTCATGCGTGTGATAAGAAGAAACTAGTTTTACATAGATTGTGGAAGAGGAAGAAAAAATATGAAGAATCTTCAAAAGAAGAGGATACACACCAAGAACCGGCCCTAGAGAGGAAGGAAATGAGTTCAACCATATCATGTAAATGCACAAAGTTGGCAGGCTCACTTTCGTTCCTCGAGCTGTCACTACAGGATAGAAGGACATATCAAGAAGAAAAGGTAACGAGTGTTGATTGATCTCGGGTAGTGCCCATAATTTTGCCCATTTGTAGTAGCCTGGCCAGAATTGAATTGCTTTCCTATACCTGACACGACGAATGTCAAGTGACGGTTGCAAATGGAGTGGACTGTATAAATTGCTCTGGTAAAATGCCATAATATCAATCTAACCATGAGTATGTAATGAATAGTCCAATTCTTGTCCATTCCTACATGGAGTGTGCTGATGTTTTACTAGGAGTACGAGTGGTTACAATCTCTGGGATGGTAAGCTTTTGATCTTTTCAAGAAATTTTCTTGAAAAATTTTTTTGAGAAGGAGAGGAAAGTCGAAAAGTCTATGTATTTGTGAAAGATCTGAAGACAATAAGCTTCTAATGTCGTGAAAAGCTTCTAAATAAAGAACAGCGAGGCATAGTACGCACGATTATGCTCGTGGAGAAGTTCCAACATCAAAATCATCTGTCTCGGATCTCCAAAAAGTTCCTTTCCGGACAATCATTTCAGAGGTGTTTTGAAACTCCAAAAGGATCTCCACCTATTCTCGATCATTATCATGCCTATTTATTTGATTCCAGAATTTTTCCTCCAAACATCAAATCTTATAGATATCCTTATGTCCAAAAGAGTGAAATTGAACGTATGATTGCGAAAACGCGAGAAATGTTATAAGCGTATAATTCAACCTAGTCAAAGTTCTTTCTCTACTCCTATAGTATTGGTACACAAGAAGGATGGATCATGGCGCATGTGTCCGGATTATCGGAGCCCAATAAGCTTAACATTTTCAAAGATAAATTTCCCATTCATGTGATTTGCATGAATTATGGGATGAATTACATGGAGCAATTTATTTTACCAAGTTGGACCTTTGTTCGAGGATATCATCAAATTAGAGAATGAAGGTCGAAGATATCTTCGAAAAACAAGCATTTCGAACTCATGAGGGTCATTATGAATTATTTGGTCACGCCTTTTGGCCTTATCGGTACACCTTCTACATTTCAAGGGTTGGTGAATTCCATTTTCAAACCTCTTCCTTACAAAATTTGTGTGCTATTATTTTTGATGATATACTAATGCGTGTCAGGTCTTGGAAGGATCATGTTCAACATGTTGACAAGGTGCTCAAACTATTGGCGGGAGAAACAATTGTATGCCACCGAAAAATCCAAATGCGCTGTCTTTGGAGTACAAGAGGTGGAACATTCCGGGTCATAGTAGCCATCTCCTAGCAGGGCGTTAAGGTAGACCCTAACAAAATTAAATCCATTAAGAGGAATGGAAAGTCCCCACAACCATAAAAGCAGCTTGTGAGGATTTCTCGGAGTTAACGATGTATTATCGCAAGTTTGTTAAGAATTATGGGAGAATAAAGAACACCTCTAACAACATTATTGAAAGAAAAGATGCATTTTCATGGACTCCCGAAGAAACTAAGGCCTTTGAACATGCTCAGAGGAATGTTCCTAGCACCGGCCTTAGCTATGCCAGAAACTTCACAAAAAACTTTATCGTGGAATGATGACCGCAGGAAAGTGGAATTTGCGTTGTTTTAATGCAAGAAGTTGTGAAGGCATGGCTTTTGAAAGTCGTCCGATCAAAGGAAAGTATTTACGAAACCTCATTTATGAGAAGGAAATGTTAGCAACATCGCGTGCACTAAAGAAATGGTGAACTTAGCTAATGAAGACATTTCAAGGTACATGATCATGATAGTCTTAAACACTTTTGGATCAAATACTATCTTTCGGAAAGAAGGTAAGACAAAATGGTTCACAAAGATGTTGGGTTATGAATTTGAAATAATATACACGAAAAGGGAAGCTAAATGTTGACATTGCGAATGCACTCTCCAGAAATAATGAAGGAGGTGGAAGCATTTCTTTGTGCCATTTATATTATACAACGATTGGATAAACCGAAGCAAGAGATGAATGGAAGAAGGGCAAAGAGCAGTTGTGGACACTCATTCAAAAGTTGTAGTAAGGTCCTGAGTGCTATCGATGTCATTTTAGTTGGAAGAAATGGTCCTTATGGTACAAAGATTGCTTATATATTTGTAAGAATTCCCAACTAAAACAAAAGATTCTTTTGCAATTTCACGCTTCTCCTTTAGGAGGACACTCGGGATTTTTAAAAAACTTGCCATAGGGTGAAGAAAGAATTTTTTGGGATGGCCTTAAATCTGATAATTTCAAAAGTTTACCCAGCAGCGGAATGTTTAGTTTTCATATGTGAATAAATTTGAGACAATTAAGACGGGTCTTCTACAACCTTTATCCATTCCAAGACAATGTTGGGAGGAGAGTTTTCAGTGGTTTTTATCAAAGGTTTCACCTAAAGTCGAAGGAAAGAGTGTCATCATGGTGGTAGTTGATAGACTTGCCAATTATACAACTTTTGTGCATTATCTCATGCGTTTAAAGCAAAGTACTGATTCTGCACCACTACATTTTATGGACACAACTCAAAAAAGCTACATCAAAACCCAAGGGTTATTGTGGAGTGACGAGAGATCCTATTTTTACAAGAAATTTTTTGATAGAGTTATTTTTCTTGTTTGGGTAGTCAATTAGCTCATAGCTCATCTTATCATCCTCAATCTAATGATCGAGAAACTAAGATAGTGCATCCAAATGTTTGGGAAGGATATCTTTCGTTGCTTTGTATCTCATAAACAAACACAATGGGCCTGGTGAGCTACCTCTCATCTGAATGGTGTGGTAATAACACTTCCTTCCATACTTTGCAAGAAAAATTACCCCATTTATGGCACTTTATGGACATCATACACCATCCATCACATCTTCTTTTGCAGAGAAAATTCAAGGTCTCAAGCGATGGGAAGATCACATCGAGCATCAACGAAGAGAAGTTATCCAACTCTTAAAGGATACGCTGAGGTCTGCACAAAATCAAATGAAACAACAAGCAGCATCAACATCTGACGGGTGATGAAGTTTTTGCTGTAGAGATACGGGTATTTTTATGGCTACAACCATAAAAACAAATGTCCCTCAAGCAATCTAAGAAGGAAAATAAATTATCGCCAAAAGATTAACTATGGTCCTTAAAAGGCGTTGCAAAAGATCGTACTATGGCATACAAATTGGAGCTTCCACTGCTTCTTCACGAGCGCATCCAGCTTTTCCATGTTTTGTGCTTAAAGAAAGGTTATTGGTGAAAATCTCCAAGCTCAAACAATATTGCTTCTGAAGGCCTTAGAAGTTTCGATTGAAGAAGTCGAGGTGTATCTTGCTCTTTTAGTTTCACTCATTTTTATCTTTAATGTTTTTCTTTTGTTTGAAAGTAATTATAGGATTGTTGGATTGTTTTCTTAAGGTTTGCTTAGTAGAGTCTCGGCCAAAGAATTCTATGGTTTTTCGTGTCCTTTTGTTCTTCTTACACGACTTTACTCCAAAAGGCTTTTTCTTTGTTTGAAGTATGGTTATAAAGGATTCTTAATTGCCCTTTATTTTCTACCGATTTCACAACTTCTTTCGTCCATTTCCATGTTTTCATCTAAATCTAAGAGATCCACTTGATATAGTTAGCTTGCCCTCTGAAAACCCTCGCAGAGTTGATGAAAAATTAAATCCTTTTATGAATCCATAGCCCAATGGATTAATGCTTCCTCTCCATGATCCTGTCTATCCAGCGAAAAGCACGCAAGTCAGGTAAATCGCACCATTAATTAATCAACCAAAACAAAACAAACAATCCTCGTAACTTCGTGGCCACCTAAGAAATCACATAAGCATAAATATAAATCATTTACAAATACCACCATAGAGAGAGCCACTACTCGCAGCTCCATGAAGGCTAGGTCCTTGGACTCCAAAGCGGCCTACGATGTGCTCCTTGGAGTTGTTCTTGCCTAATCTTGCAAATTAGGGGACCCAACGGGACCGCACCGAGAAGGCCGAGTTACCGCGAGGGAGGTATGCATAACAGGTGCAGTGGTTACGGATGGAATAGGTTGAGTCAGTTGATATTGGTACACAACCATTTTGTAGTTGAACAAGCAAGGAGAGGTTTCCATTGAAAATCATGCATTCGACTGATAAGAGTCGACCTAAAAAATGAGCAGTGCCACTTTCCATATGGGAAAGCATATGTTTCTCAGAGCATATGGAGTATAAGGATGATCGAACATATTTACCTTCATATTATAAGATTCCGTGAGAGAAATCGGATAAGATGGGTCGTTAGACCTGATCGGATGGGCGCTGATATTTAGCCGATGATGTCAAGAAAGTGTCCGTCGATGAATTCGAAAGATTTGTAAGAGAGGGCACCGTATAAAATTCCGGATAATGACATGGGGAGAAGTCCGTGGAGACTGTAGGAGGCGCATCGTGGGTTCCATTTAGAAGCTTGAACTTACGCATGGGATGGTCGCGACCACCATACACGTGAGATACGAGGGTGTCATGTAGTTCATCGAAGAGGTAGCAACGATGAATGTTGTCTGACTTCTATAATATATGGTACGCTCGGGATGTTGTCTAAGCCATGGTTAAATAACCCATTAAATACTCTAAAGGAATCTACGCATGTTGAGACCGAGTAGGATCAACGGGAGGCGGTGTGGCTCAAACGAGGAAAAGACGGACAAATATGAGGCGCGCGCCTCAAAATGAGTTGGAGTTGTAGGGTCGACTCCTCTTTTTTAGGTCTGCTTCCTCCAATTGAAATCAGACTGTGTGGAAGTACTTTCACCGTCGGCGCGAGATAAAGTCGTGGTAGGCTTGTGGTAGTGAAGAGTGCTGGGTGTGAATGACTTAGATGATCGGATGGATCATCCTCTCGGCCTCGAACAACTGCTTGTTGTTTGGTAAAACTCAGAGATGAGGTTTTGGATCAACTTCGTTGAACAGCCTCGGGGTTCTAGATTTACCGTTTCCTACCGGATTGAACTTCTAAAGTTGTCCTGCAGGTAGGTGATGAGGGTTCCTTCGACAAGAGGCAGTATGGATAGCCTAGTTGGGTATAAACGACTCGAGAATCTGTATTCAAAGGATCATATGAATACTATAGTCAATTGGGATGAGATGAAGCACCTGAAAGTTCAATAGGTACCCAACTCGATAAGGCAGAGCTGCAGCAGCTTCGCCTAACTAGGTGTAGCCTCGGCGGTAAAGCGTGGTTTATTCCTCGTCCTATGCGTTGTCAATGGGGAAAATGTTGATATTCTTCCACAATTGTTGATTGATTTTATCACAAAATAAACATAGAAAAGAGGGTAATTCTAAGCGAAAAGGGTTGCAAGAGATCAGCACCGCAATGTACCACCTCGACGTAAACCAAGGACTGGCCAGACAGTACGTGCGAAATATCCTCGAATGTTGTGTTCGATGTATCATGATGTACAAGGCTACTGACTCGGTTAGCATATCGATGAAATCTAGCAGCCTAGTTTTTCCTCCGAGCCATACTCGATGGTACATTTAGGCCCAATCAGTATTAGCGTGGCATCTGAATGTGAAACCGCACAATGAGAGCATCTTATACTTTTCATACTATAACACCATCCGATATACTCAACGTACATGGATGCGCCGATATACTTACGTACACGATGAGGTATCTCCTAAGATCGTAATTTATCACTGAAAGGAAATTAAAGAAAAATACTATGTCGTTTTACGACATCGGAACATGTATCTCGCCTAGACCTCCTAAGTGTTATCATTAAGTGACAATTTCTACCTTAGATTAATTGAGGATAAATTTTAAGTTAATCTTTGCTTGGAAAATGTGCACTTTCCATGTCTGACGAGATGTACTTGAAATTCCTAGATATGCAACAAATGTGTTAAAGCATTGGTTCCGAGTCAATTTCGATAATGAAAAGCTTAGCTACAAGGGATAGGAGCAATAAGATAGCTAAAGAAATGGAAATGAGCACATCTGAGCTGAAAATTCCCTAACTATTACTATGCAACACTCAAAAACCCTATATGAAAAATGCATGTTTTTATTTTTATTTCTTGTAAGTGTGAATGAACGAAAAATAAACTAATATGCACAAATAATCGACTGATACTTTCCATAGTAAAAAACAGAAGACTAGGTACGAAAAGAATTCCTCTTTGAAAATAAAGAAATGATCAAATGGAAACTTTAAAATTTAGAGCTATTTCAAAAATGATAAAGAAAACATAAGAAGAAACATTGAACAAATAGACATCCCAAGGTGAGAAAAAGATAGCATAAATAAATCTGGACTCTAGAGGCAATCATACACTTGAAAATCCTGGCAAACAAGACACTAAACTAGACGAAAAAGACAAAAGTATGATGAATTTCAGGCTGGTCAAAGGAGCAATGCACCACCGAGTAGGAGATAGTGCATTGTAGGAGCAGTGTCTCTAAACCACAAAGTGCTGCGGAGCATTGTGTCAAGCACCAACGAGCCTGATTGGTCTGGAAGGAAATCTCAAAAATAGGTAAGCAAAACACACTTATTTCACACAAAAATACATTCAAATGCACACAGCAATGAAGCAAGTTAGAAAGTCTACTAGAGGCTAACAAACAAGGATAAAACCACTAGGGACAATCCATCACGTCCCTAGTGGGTCGCCAATATTGTTTTGCGTGAAATAAAACCTACGGATAGATAAGCCTCTAAGTGTGGTGGACACACTTAGGAACAACAGACGAAAGACACTTGACAGCACTTTTCCCTTATGATAAACAACAAGAGAAGAACACCTACCTGTGAACCTTCGTTATTCTTTGTCTCCCTTTTTCACTTCACGTCGTTGTCTAATACGAAAAGCGAACCTGCTGTGATCGTGCCCGCAATCAGTTAACGAGAAGACAAAAAATGACATAAAGGCATATGATCTATTTATATTAATAAAGGCTAACCGCTTTCACTTTTCGCATCACATATATAAAAGCATGAAACACATGTACAGTGAGAGGAACAAAATCTCTTTTATTATGGAAGATAGAAGGAGAAGCTACAACCCATCGGCTCGATTCGATGTCAACTTCCGTCCCAACTTTTAGTCCTATCCTTATCACATCGAAGCGTCAGCTGGCCAGCTACAGATTCCACTGCATGACTCAAGAAGAGGCATAATCTTTGACAAGATAACCTACAAATTCAAACTCTTTTCTCCCACTTTTTTCCACTGTGATTGGTAGCTCAATTTATAAGAAATGAGGGTAGTTTGGAATTAATCGAATCATTGAATGGATTTTCAATAAACTGGATGAGGAAGTTTCGTTCAAATGGGATAGGAGGATGAAAACATTTAATGGCTCCATGGTTTTCATATTCAAATTTCGTCCATATAGCATGATAGCTGGAGCAACTCTAGAATCCATTAGAAAGTGGAATATTTCGGAATCCTTTGAACAAATTTGCTGCCCGTTGCAAACCAATGCACTACGGTGTGCCTGTGAAATGCTCTGACACGCCGCATTTCAAGGGATTAAGTGCTCTCGAAAAGAACTTACGGTCGTTAGGGGTAGCAGTTGTTGGCCACGAGTCATTTCGACTCGACTTCAAGCACTAAAAGCTAACTGCAATGGATCACACTCAACAATGTGGATGACTTTGCTAAGGCAAGCAGAAACTCCTTCAGATGCATGATAGACACTAAATTCATACTGAAAATATTTGAGTTTCGGGAATGATGCCAAAATTGACATGTAACGCCGACACGTGGAGGCAAAATGATGAGTAGAAGGGATATCCCCAACTGAAAGCCACAACTTGCAGGAATGAGTGTCTTGTTCAAGAGTGACACAAGCTACCCAAAATACACACGAGGATGTTCAATTCAAATTTTCGCTTTATTGCTACATGAGTACTTTATTTATTTTTCATAGCCAACGTGAAGAGGATAGCATACATGCGTCGAGCATGTAAGCTCATTCTTCGAATGAATCCATCCTAGTAATTTTAACGTACCCTCTGAAGGAGAAAGCTTGGTCTCGTCATGGTGGTGACAAGTCTTTTGTCGTTTTGTTAATATTTAATGGGTCGCGAAGGTATTCTGATAATGCTTTCCTATTTAAGGAATTTGGTAAAATAAATGGAAAAGAAACTCTCCATCATGTCTTTCGCTAAATCATCTCTGGGATGCGAAAGGTGAGAAAAAATATCTAAGAGAACCTCTCGATCATGTTCGATCAAGGTATTCCTCTTTGTAAATAGTAAATCTCGACTGCAAAAGGGTAAAGTGTATACCGTTTGATTACGCTCAATTTCATTTACTTTAACGAGTTTGAAATGACATAGTACTCGACAATCTTTTCATCATTTCGAGAGTTAGAAAAGAGTCGAGGTTGACTCTAGTATCCTTTTTCGTTTATTTTTTATCGAGAGTCCTAGAGAGAGAAATAAAAATAAAAACTACGCTTGCAAATCGTAAATAATCACCAACCATGTAAAGGGTCCTCTTACCGCACAAAAAAATGAAAGCAAACCTCATTGATATTCGGGAAAAATAATAAAATAATGGTGAGAAAATATTTCAAAAATATATAAATAAACAAAAAATTAAATTCATTTTCAAAGCTTTTCTCTATAAGCAAATTGGAGAAGTGCATTTCTTACATTTTCCCTCCTAACTTCATATCGGTCGTGCGATGGAAGTCCAAAGACACCATTCCGCCGATCTCTAGTCAATGCCGGGTAAGAGATCAAAATCCTCCTCTTCATTTTAATTTACATTCTTTCAATGCTTTAGCCTTTATAAATAGAGAGAGATGAGGATTTTCAAAGCCTCAAAAACACCCACGCCCGGCGCGGTTCAAGCCATCGGGCCACGCTGTGCTCTTAGCCTATAAGGACTAGCAACTGCCACTAGTTTCTGAATTAATTTGGATAGTCACGCAGAGGCCGCAGAAGGTTTTCTAAATATGAGAAATATACTTTTCCAATGGATAATTTCAAAAACTACTCCGATGAGAAAGCTCCTAAATTTTCGCTTTAACATGTTTTGGAGGTGGTCACCAGGGATGGTCGTCGAGATGAAAAGAACGAGAGCCACAAGGTGGAAGACCCAAAAAGCAATTTAAGACCACAATTTCGTAAATTTCATACGCAATTGAGGAATACTAAAGGCTATTTTCAGTACATCGGCGAGAGCTCGGCGAGATCTTCTCGGTAAATTTGGACTGCATCAGTGGGACGCAGGTCGTCTCTCGTGATATTCATCATCTGACCAAGAATCGGAATTAAATGTCATAGACATCTATTTCATCACAAGCTTGTCTAGGATAGGGAGAGAATCCAAATCTCTTGTAGCTCGCGCGCGAGGTGAGTGCACCAGTATGTCTATATGATGCAGCGATGCCTCCTCGATAGCCGAGGTTCCGGGTAGACTATGTCATTTACTCTAGGCAGATCCAAATGGTCACTGCATATCACTGAGGCACCATGTGGGTGGATAACAACCACGTTTTTACATGTACTAATGTAGGTTTAGAGAGACATTTTTGTCGCTAATTACTATTTTTGAGATTTTTATGTAACACACTTCTGAGCAGGACCCAAATATATATATATATATATATATATATATATATATATATATATATATATGTGTATATACATATATGTTTCATGTACTTACTTGTGTATCATAATGATAGTATGTTGGTTTTTACATACATGTCGCACATATGATCTATCCTGACACATGATTTGCTAATGTGACACAGCTATGATGCTTTTAAACATCTTGGAACATTTTGATGTCGTAATGAAATCAAAATCCCTTTCCAATGTCCGAACATGAAAATACATATGGAAAGAATGCGAGGATTTCAGCATAGAATAATGGCCCATTTAAGCACAGCAACACAATGACTTTGAGTCTAATTTAACAATAAAATCACTAATTCCGAGATCACTAAAGCATGCGATACCGACTCGATAACGTACTATATATGAAAATATTCTTAGTCGTTCGAATGCTAAAACTAATACCTCGCAAATTTAATCAACTTGCACATCGGGGAAAAGAGGTGCCCATGTTTGGGCAGGTGTTCCATGTCTTTCTGAGAAGATCCATCGGCAGAAACCAATGTAACGAGTTCGAATAAATATGAAAACCAAGTGAGAGCAAAGGTGAGCGGAGTGGAAACATACTCGCAAAATAAAAAAATCACACCAAAAAGCCAATCAAAGCACACTAATGAATAAAACACTGCTGTACAAAGCATCACACTCATGATCAAGTGTAATACTTCTTCGAGATAGAGACCATTCTAGGGCTCAACCAGTCGTTGCCTTTCGTAATCTGCTAGCTCATAGGCTCCTCTTTCCAATACTCGTTAAATTATATAGGGCTTGTGCCACATCGTGGCTCTGATGCTCCGACCGCACAATTTATCGTATGCTCGTAGTTGTAAATCGGGATGAAGTCACCTGCAAATAAAATGCAAGGGCTGACGGATTTTGTCACATGTGAGGTTGCTAAAGCAGGCGGGTCTGCAGCCTCATCGAGAGACTCAAGATAAAGCACATTCTTTCTCTCTCTCTCTCTCTCTCTCTCGCTCGGAAGTAACAAGGAAGTGGTTCGAGCAAATGAGCTTCTGTGAGAAAGGAATTTCACACTCGATCGGGAGTGTGGCCTCTGAGACCCTACTCGTGGGAATGGTGTGAATGTTATAAAAATTGCATGTGCTACGTAGCAATGCAACACATAAAATATGCGTAAAAACACAAGCACACAAAACAAATAAAACCGGAGAGACACACCTGACTATATGGCTCACCCGGTTGGGGCTACGTCCACCCCGAACATCTAGTCCTTCCTTTCTATTATCCGGCAAAATGAAGACACAACCTAAAAGCAGATTCCATTGTAATATCCTCTATTCTCTCTCACGGTCTCCCCAACTATTTCTCCACTACGCTGAGAATAAACATAAAATGCAAGCACGTCAATACAATACCCTCTCATAAAAGTGAGTTTCGTCTAGGGAGAAAAAAACCACTGAAGCTATCACATAACTTCTACCGTCGAAATCATCGCGCCTAATGAACAACCCGGATCATGACTGAGAAATTACTATACTTTTACAAAGGCAATTTTACATTTGTGTTTTAGCTCGAGCACTCGCGAAAACCCTGCGCACGGGAGGGGCTCCATAAAAGTCGTAGTCGCTGGACGTACGTTGTTTAATTACGGGCGGAATTGCCACCCCATTAAGTTACGAGGGTCCCGCGTTGTGATACAAAATAACCACATAATCGGGCTCCATACCCACAGTGAATTCAAGAGGAATATTAGTAGAATTTTGGCAAGCCGCAGAGGCGAGAAGAGCATGAGATTCGTATCTCATTTGTGTTTCCCAATGTTTTGATGAATCATGGTAACAATGATAAATTCAACATCGACCATTTCCGCCTATGGATAATAAGGAGTGGGCTATGCGATGTAACCCCAAATGAGAAACGAGATTTTTTTCATCATGTATGTAGTTCCTAAATGAGAGCCGTTACGGTGCAATGGAAATCGCTTTTTGGGACACCGATCCGAGCTATGACATGATTAAAGCAACAATTGTCGTTTGCAGCTAGGAGCTTTCATTATCGTATGTAGGCATCATCATTCGTACATTTAGTGATATAATCGTCATGTAATGGCATATGACCATTCGCTTAAGAGAGGGTTACGGGTCAAGAAATCTATGCCCGCATTTCGCAAAGGGTCCAAATCTGGCCGAGCGCAGGTGCGAGGGGTGAGGAGTGGGGCGTGCTCTTTCTAACGGTAGAATTTGGTAGTCATGGCATTTTCGTGACCACAAAAATGCGGTATGAAAGATATACGACTTATACACGTGAGAAGGGATTTTTCGCAATAACATAACCGAACATGTGACCACCACAGCCCGCGAGTGGCACTCATCGAGACTTTGTCAAAGTCCTCGGGATTTAAAGGCACCGACGGAGGATCGGAGTCAATACGAGTGAGATATAGAATATCCTCCAACGATACTGGTAGGGACTGATTGGTAGCGAAGCCATCTTCTCTTCACTCAAAGTGTGATAACTCTGCGCCGGAAAATTCTGGAGTGCCGAGACAACGATGATGTCTCCATACCATGGATCAAAGAGTACTAATGAGAAAGATGGATTCATTTGTGGCTCCATCGAGCCGGGTGGGACTCCAAACCATGGTGGGAAAGATCGCAAATCTATCTGCAAGAAAGGCCCAGTGATTTCTTGAGACTTTGTAGCGAGTGAATTACCACGCAAACCCTCAGGGATGAAAATCCATTTCCGAGAGTAATTTCCTCCAAGAAAATGATGCATGAGGAATTCATTCATGGGGTTGCACAATCATACGTCACCAGTGCCTTTTGTGCAAGATGAATGTGTAATGAGCGAGAAACATTGAACAACATGGACGATCAGCCTGGCGCGATTTTCCTCTTGCATGAGAGATAATGGGGTCTCGCATCAAATATGTCATGGCTCGAAGTAGTGCACTACATTCTCTTTACCATCATCATCATCTGAGCTCACAGGCTTTCATGCAGTAGTTTTATCGCAGGCAACCAAATGCGGGAGTAAGTAATCGCGGTGATAATTGGGAGGATGTAGTAGAGGAGTGCATACGTGCTCGCTTCAAAGCATCGAAAGAGATTTGGGAAATTTCGTCCCATATGAATGAGATTCCATTTTTCTCAATAAACAATTAGAGTCTTTGGAAAGATCAACATAATTTAGTATGAAGCGATGGCAGACTTTCGCTTTCCCTAAGCTTTGGAGTTGATGAACAGAAGAGGAAGAGGAGGCAAATTGATGACTTGCTCGACTTTAAGAGGATCCATGTGGATGCCTTCTTTGGACGTCCACAAAACCTAAGAGTCGACATGACTCGACACGGAAGACACACTTATCGGGGTCCAACTTGATATTATAGTGTCAAAAGCGATTAAATATGGATCTAAGGTATTCCAGTAGATCTCGACGTGCCAGCGAGACAAGAAGAGGAAGGTCGTCCAAATATGGTTCAATTATGTGCTTGATGTCATGAAAATCATACGACACAGCTCGGAAGGTGGCGTTGACATGCTTCACGCACGATACAAGGGATATTTTTGTAGGCAAATTCCCCCATGGAGCCGCATAAACGTAGTTTTGTGCCGATCATCCGAGCAATGTTACTTTGTTTATAGCCGGAAAAATTGTCGTCCAGGTGACTTTATCACTCCCGGTACACTCATCAAATGATTTGGTTGATAAAAGGAGTGGGGTACTATCCTTAGGATACGCGTCAATTGATATCATGGTAGTCAATGGAAACGGACGGTCCCTTGTTCTAGCCATGCAACAGGAACTTAATGTGGAGACCCAATCTCTCAAAGGTATGGGATAAAAATGACTTTGAAAGAGTTTCTCCAACTTCACCCTTTGTGGTAATAGCCTTTCTTGGTGCATCGGGAAAAACTCATCGTGAACGGGCCTGAGGTCTAGATAGGTAGGGATTTCAGTGCACTATGTGTACTCGGATCCAATGCCAAGCATCTCTTTGTATGTGCCATGCGAAGACATCGCGTAAATTCCTTGTAAAATCTCATCAGTATATCTTGATCTCAAGCCTGAGAGCAAGATTTCGATCGACATTCTTAGAGTAATATTTCCTCTATGTTCCCTTCGGACAATAGCATCATGGATCAGAGATAGGATTCCTTAAATGTCGATCGATAAAGACAAAAGCGTTGGGTTCCATACAGGCGAAGATGTCAACCTAGGGTTGAGAAACGAGCACGGTCGATGTCCATAATCACATGGGGTTTCTTCGAGAGAGAGATTACCTCCCATGATAATTTTGTTGGTGAAAGTCTCATTCAAAGGGATCATCATCTTCCCAAGAACCCGGCAGGGAGACCGTGCATAAGTGTGCGGATAAGAAGAGCAATCGGTCGTTGTGTTTCGAGGAATGTAGCCTTAGAAGCCATAAGAATACCTACGATACATTTGTTCGAAGGGCTCAAAGGAATAACATCACCTCAAAACTCTCAAGTTGATTTGGGATTGGGAACAATCCATGGATTGTGAATGAGATGATGTCATATTGATAATGGCCTCATCCGAGCGTGAGAGTGGAAAAAAATCCCATAAGGGACGAGTCTTTGAATAGGGCTCGGCCTTTGATGTTCTCATAGCAGCGGTATTCCCAACATATGGAATGTTTCTGTGTTGAAGAGTCAAAGGAGAAAGCTAACGCGAGTCCAGAGCAATCAAGATTTTTCCTTTGATAGAGGAAAACGGAGGACATAAAAAATTTTGGAGACCACACAAAACTCATGGCATGGGTCCAAGCTACGTCCAAGAAGGAGATGTAATTCAAGTTGGCGTCTACCACCTCAACTTATAAATGCATCCTTTTCCACTCCAACAGATGGGCAATGATTTTAGAATACCATATCGTGTCGAGAACCTCTACCGCAAAAATCTTCCAAGGTATTCGGGGGTTGGCTTTAAAGTGGAGGAGAGTCGATGGATTTCCAATAAGCGATAGAGATGATGCATGTCAGCACCTTCATCAAAAATAGATCCGTGAGATGGTTTTCGCCATCAAGGTAACTTGAACCGGAAAAACCATCGAGATGGGAGAGCGAGGAACAAAGTTCTCAAGATCGAAATTAATAAGATTGGAATCTATGGGATTCTAATCCTCCAATAGCGGAAAAGTAGTTCCTTCTGATCATGGACGAAATGACGCAGGACCTCCAAAGGTTGACATCGCCAAAGGGCTGAACTTGACAGTCCTCTACAATGGTAGCAGTGTTGTGGCAACTTTCGTGCATTTGGATAATCAGAGGATTTCCGAAGAACATCGATCGGGTGTGGTTGGATGATGTATTCATTACTGGGTCTCTAAATGCGAGAGAACCAAGTAGGAGGCATGGAAGAGGAAGGGTGATGTCAGTGACTCGGCTACATAGAGCCTTGGATAGATTGGGTTGGTCTTTCGACCTCGTGGTAATAGAGATGGGTTTTGTAGTCGGCAATGAAAAACTTTACGAAGTTTTCCAGTACGATTGAGGGTTGATCTACCATTTGCGAGCGCTAAGCTAGGGAAAGGTTATTTTAAGATAGTTCCGGGTCCCAAAGGGTGCCTTTTAAAGACTCGGGAACTTCTCTCATGGCGAGGACAATGCCTGTGGTATCATCATCACATATTGAGACCGAGATATTTAGGCTTCGCGTCGTATCGATCGTTAATGAGATGACTTTTGGAATACGTGTGAGGGTTGTCGGACTTTGGATTTTGCCTTTACCCTTCTTCTTGTACCTTTTGAGGGTTGTCTCTACCGTAGTATATTGGACGAGATTTACTCGGAGGTTTTACGAGGATTATTTTGGTTACTGGAAGGAGTGGAGGGTGCAAAATAAGTAGTGAACTTAGAATTTGAAGAAGCTTGCACACTACTATTAGTGCAAGCCACTTTCCACTCGATAACACGGTCAACGGAGGCGTAGCGGGAGACCAAGATGATGTCGGACTGGGCTTGAAGATGGCGGCACATCAAAGCAAGAGCTCATATGGGGTTCCGTAGTTCGAATAAGCCAAATTGAGGTATTGGGCTCTGAGCAATGACTTCCCTCTTCTCGTGATACACCATCCCTTGTAAAGTATCTTTAGAGAATCGCGGGAAAGGTGTACTTTCTGCGTTTCATTGATTCACGACCGTGTCGGTGGATCTCAAATTTTTACGAGGAAACGATCGAAGTTGCCATGACATGAATGTGATGGTCAAAATGTGAAGTGGAAGTTGTTGGCACGCCCTAATGAGGTATGAGGAGGTAGGTGTCGGTTTCGTGCCAGACGACATGTAGCTTGAAGTGTGAGTGAGGAAAACTACATAGCCAAGGAGTTGAAATCAAATGAAAACAACTCCAGGGAGGCTCAATATACCACTTTGGCCGCATTACGTGCTCAAATTACAATGTAAAATATGAAGATGAATTGAATCGCTGACCCAAGATTTAGAAGAGCAACACAAGAGTGAGTACGTCGTGACTATCTGGGTTTGGGGTGTCCCCATACTTTCCTTTCAAATTTAAGACAATCTCCAAGGATTTTGGATTTTGGAGCCTGGCGGCCAATGAAAACTAATGTTGGATGGGGTCATTTGTAATCTTTGACACATCCGATAGTTTCCAGCGTAGCCAAAAATGGCACGAGGATGATGAGAGAGAAAAGCTCGGAGTGTTCCAACCAGTTGATATGGATTCTATCCCCAATAGGGCGGACGAGGCAGGAGCATTTAGACCGGAAAATACTTTGTATTTTATTTTAAACTTAGGGGGTCTTATGTTTGTGAGGAAATATTAGTCTATTGTAAAATAATTAAATATTATTTTTGAGTGATTAAATTATATTTTTTAATTAATTATATGTGAGAATTTGGTCGATTGAGGATTTCAAAGGGATGAGAGATTTTTCTAAATATTAATTTAGAAATTAGTTTCATTAATTTTGGGTGAGAGAGAGGATCCTCAGATTCAAGAGTGATTTTAGGATTTTGTTGTAGGATATCTCCGAGGGGTTTGTTGAGTGATTAAGGATGTAGGGCGGTGTCTGGTTCCAATTCAATTTCGTATTAAATTTATGAGCCTCCTGAAAGGCAAAATGGGAAGAGGAAAATAGAGAAAATAGATAGGTGGAGGTTTGGACAAAGACAGTTTGCAGCCTACTGCTTTTGTAAAAGGGCCATTGAATTGAATGTTGGCCATGAACGTAAAGTTCTTTGTAAATGTTTGTTTTTATATACATATGGGGATTTTGACTTTTGAGCCTTATGGAGTGTTGTTGAATTTGATTTATGAATATGTTTGATTTTATAAGAAGAAGACGCAGCAGTTGATCATCACGGAGGAGGATCGGATCGAATATCAATCAAGTTGGGATTGATATGTTGACTTTGGAAGTCGATCTCATGGAGGGTGCACTTGCAGCTGGTGAAAATCTAAAGTGGATTTGCTAGGCTAGGAATGCGGTGGTTAAAGCTTGGAAATGTCGTTGTTGTCGCAGTACAACCTGTGACCAGGCGGCAACGCTTTGCATCGCAATTTACTTGGAAGCCATATTTCCTTGGGTTTCATTTTGTGGGTTTCCGTGGCGGGTGTTATATGTATTTGAAAGCAAACACTCAGGAGGTTAAATGAAATCGAATGCTTTGAGATTGGAATTACGTGATCGTATAGAATATATACAGCGTTGAAATGTTGTAATCTCAACGTGAGAAAGCATAGTTGAAAGGCATTAATGGAACGCATATAGTGGTGAATGCATAGTTTAATGGAACGCTGTTCACATTAATGTTACATCGTAGGATGACAAATAAATCAACACATGATTTGAGTTTTAATTAAAATCCGGTTAAATTGTTGACAATTATATGCTCCGAGCTGCTAAATGCTGAGTGGAATGGTAATTTGCATTGAAAATTCGATGGAGAGGAATGACATGTTTCACGATTGGAGTCGAAGTTTGAATTTTGGAACACGTTGAAGCGACTGAAGGGCGCACATTGCATACAAGGGCGATGATGCTTACCATAAGTATAGAGAAATTGTTGAGGATTCGATTGGTGAATCAATATCGAGTTTATAGAAACTTGAATCATAGTGCGTGGAGCGGATGTTGAGTGGTGAAGTCAGAGTCGACACGGTACAAAGATGCGTAACCATTGGCTAAGAGGAAGGAATTGCATTGCTAATTAGCGAGCACATAGTCATGTTTCGACGGATCACACATGGAGAGGAATCGCATGTTTCGTTATAGCCATTGATTGTTGCATGATGGTCGATGTATGGAAGTGTTGGATGAGTTGAAGGTGCAAATTGGATTTGTTCGGAAGAAATACAAAACCGAGCAAAAATAACACGTATGACTGTGGAATCTCGGAAGGAGAAGCGAGCTTACGAGAGATTAATTCTAATGCATGCATAACATGGTTGATATTACATTGTAAGTAATCAAACGGTTACAAGGTAAGAAAAATTGAAGGCGGTCGGATAGAAGAACGGTAAGTTAATAAGACCATATGTCTAAGTTGGTAATATGGTGCATTGGTGCATTATGATTGAATGGTTTTTATGTTGGCATTGGTATTAATTTTTTTCAAGTTGAACTTTCAAAAGATGGCAGCGGATATGCATAAATTGCCATGAACCCATCGATAGCATGGATGGATATATGGGTTAGCTCTTTGAAGTGAAATCACAATGTTGAAACACTTTCATGCCATGATAAGCATTTGGATTTTAATCATTAAAGCCTCGGAAATTAAACAATGAAACTAGTGGGTTGTTAAAATACTTTTAACGAGACTTTGATTAAAGGTTCCTAATGCTATGTGAAGTTTGGGTATCAATCGAGATCGCAAGTAGATTTGTTGTGTCTAGTGGACTTTTGCACAGAACCATAATGACTGAGGTGCTTGCGACTGTATGATTGTAAATTTCTCGACACTTGGAGTCTTATTTGGGACGAGTTTATCGAAGATGAGATTTTTTTATATGCATAGGATTGAGAGATGCAGGTTTTGAGGGTGTCACGCACGTCGTGATTTGATCCGGATGTGCATGTTTCCCCCATTGTCGTAAGGACCTTGCCGTAATTGCTACCGAACATAGGGAACTTGTTGGGGTTTTTGATAAAGCCCCTAATGGATTTCGAGGTTGTGGAAACTTGCTGGATATAAGGGTCGAGGGTGAGGTCCTTAATGAACATGAGGTCTGGCTTGTGGTCCGTTGAACATGTGTTAGGTCCCTATATTACTAGTATAGTCCCTTATTGTTGTTAGTGTAGCCTTTATTGTTATTATTGTACCCTTATAACCCCCATTTTTTTATTATCAGTGCCCTTAAATTATTATTGTTAAGCTCGGCTTAGGGACTACATTTGGTGGCCCACTAGGATTACATTGTGGTCCTGTGGACTCCTATGTATAGAAAGGAGGGTTTTGTAAATTGTATCATCCAAGAATTGTTCATTTATGTAGTCGACATTGGAGGTTCCTCGGGAGGTGGCTTATTTCTAAGGCGTTGATATCTCTTCTATTTTTTGAGCCGGTTACACAACATTTGGTATCGTGAGCTTGCGGATTCTAGGGTTTCGCTACTCCAAACGAGGTCATCGTGGAGTGCAGCTTAGCATCTGCGAAGTTTCAGAAGCTGAAATTCCTTTTAGGGTGCAGGGAAAGATCAAAATCCTGAGGAAATATTGCATCTCAGAGCTTAGTCGCAATATTTTCGGAGATATCATACTGTGGAAGTTGGGTCGTTTTTCAAGCTCCTAAACAAAGGTCATCGTGGCGCTTTCGCTATAGAATTTTTTTCTACGTGCTGTTCAGTAATCTGAAATTTCATCATGCGATGAAAATATGAAATCCTCGAAACGTTTTTCAAAAAATTTCAGAGCTTTGGTTCATGCAATATTTTTGGAGATATGATGCTTTGTGGAAGGTAGTGCTTTTTCAAAGGCTGACCGCATCTCAAAGAGGTGATCGTGAAAAAGTTCAACTAACTCTCTCTCGGGTAGATGGGTTGGAGTGCCGTAAAAAGTGGTCACAAGTAGCACGGAATTTAGTTTCGTGGCTATCACAATTTCAGAGACAAAGGACAGAAACCGTGTGCAGTAGCGGCGGTCCTACCAGTGTGCTCTCTCGAACCAGTCTGAGAAATAGGTCATTGCTTAGGGAGAGATTGGACATCAAATTTGTCTTGGGGAATCCAAATTAGATCAGACCTCGTGGCATTTGAAACTAGAATTCGAGAGGGATACTTTAGTGATGAATTTCAGATACTAGTAATGTCTCAGAATCACGGAGATAATACAATTTCACATCGAGCTCCTCCAAAGCCTCGTCTTAGGTGTATTTTTCCTTCTCTGAAATTGCACAGTCTGCACTCGAGAATCAAGTTGAATTGATTGCATAGTGGCCTCATTGTAGAATATATATCAATATTGGAGTCTAAAATGGCCCCTAAAAAGATTTAAATACCACATTAAGCCTCTGCAAGGCTCTGCTAGTACTCATGAAAGATGAAGAATGGCAACATGACATATCAAAATTACCAGGAGCAGATGCAGCAAATTTCACTTCCCGCAAAGAAACAGCAAAAAATGCAATGGAAATGGAATTGGCATGCTTAGCGTTGCTGTGGGAAGGAGCATCCAGTACTTTTGAAAGTGTCTATTCAATCAAAGGAAAGTATTTACAAGCCTATTTATGAGAAAAGGAAAATGTTAGCAATAATCGCATGCACTAAAGAATTGGCGAACTTACCTAATGGGAAGACACTTCAAAGGTAAAAACCGATGATGATAGTCTTAAAGCACTTTTTGGAACAAACACTATCTTGCGAAGAGCAGCAGAAAATGGGTCCACCAAAGATGTTGGGTTATGACTTTGAAATAATCTACAAAAAAGGAGAAGCTTAATGTTGTTGCGGTATGCACTCTCAGAAAGAATGAGAGAGGTGGAAGCATTGCTTTGGTGCACATTTCTATTATCCAACCTAGGATTGGATGCTCCGAAGCGAGAGATGAATGGAAGAAGTGACAAAGATGTATGGACACTCATTCAAAAGTCGCCGAAGCAAAGATCCCAGTACATCCGATACATTTAGTTGGAAAAATGATTCCTTATGGTAGTAAGATCGCTTATATCTCAGATGAATTCCCAGCGAAACAAAATATTCTTGCCCTGAGTGCACACTTCATCCTTTTAGGAGGACACTCGGGATAAAAACTTACCACGAGGTGAAGAAAGATGGGATGGCCTTAAATACTGATATTCAAAATTTTGCGTCAGCGGAATGTTTGGTTTGCCAAAGAAATTGAATAAAGGTGGAGACACTAAGCACTCGAGGACTTCTTGCAACCTTTATCCATTCCAAGTCAACGTTGGGAGGAGATTTCAATGGATTTTATCGCGGTTTACCGAAAGGCTGCCGAAGGCAAGAATGTCTATCATGGTGGTAGCCGTTGATAGACTTTCACCAAGTATGCACACTTTTGTGCATTATCTCATCCATTTAAAGCAAGTACGAGCTTGCTACTACATTTGATGGATCAGTCAAAAGCTACATTTGGAAGCCCAAGAGGGGTTATCTGTGCCTGCGCAGAAGTCCCATTTTTACGGAAATGGACGGAGTTGTTTTCGCATTTGGGTACTCAATTAGCTCGATAGCTCATCTTATCATCCTCAACTATCGATGGCGAGAGAGAGATAAATAAATTTTTGGAAGGATATCTTCGCTGAGCTGTATCTAATAAGCAAACACAATGGGTCGAGTGGTTACCTCTCGCGCGAATGGTGGTATAACACTTCCTTCCATATCTGCGAAGCAAAATGACGGCCCATTTATGGCATCAGCACTTTGTGGATATCATCCACCGATCGATTACATCATCTTTAAGGGAAAATTAGAGGTTTCAAGCGACTCGAAGATCACATCTGAGCATCGTCGGCAGAAGTTTCTCGACTCTTGAAAGCTGACTAATCGAATTTGGCACAAAATCGAATGAAACAACGAGCGGACTCAACACCGCGGCGAGAGAAGTTTTGATGTAGGAGATTGGGTGATGACATGCCAACCATATATTTATACTAAATGTCCCTCAGGCAAGCTAAAGAAGGATGATAAATTATCGCCACAGTACTATGGTCCTTACAAGGTGTTGCAAAAGATTGGTACCACGCTTTACAAATTGGAGCTTCCTCGCTTCTTCGCGAGTACATCCCGCTTTTCCATGTTTCGTGTTTAAAGAAAGGTTATAGGTGAAAATCTTCCGAGCTCAAACAATATCAGCCGAGAACTCTGATGAGGAAGGAAAAATCATATTGGAGGCAGGTAGCGGTCGCGAAAACAAGAACTCCGACAGCTACGATCGATCGCTCGTTGGCATGTCATCATGTGGTGAAGAACTGCACCCACCTGAAGATTCTACATGGGAGGATGAGAATTTTATACAAAAGCACCCGTAGCTTACTCAAGCGTTGAGGACAACACTTTTTTTGGAGCTGAGGGGCATGTTAGGTCCCTATATTACTAGTATAGTCCCTTATTGTTGTTAGTGTAACCCCCTTATCTTTAAATTATTGTACCCTTTGTAACCCCATTTTTGTTATTGTTGTGCCCTCTATAAATTATTATTGTTAGGTCGGCTAGGATTACATCAGTGCGTTTCCTGCCCACCAGGATTACGTATGGCATGGACTCCATATATAGAAAAGGAGGTTTTGTAAATTGTATCATCCAAGAATTGTTCATTTATGTAATGTATTCTGGAGGTCAGCCCTCGAAGGGGCTTATTTCTAAGGCGTTGATATCTTTTTCTTTCTATGGAGGCGGTTACACAACAACATGTGTACATCTTTGTGGTCCTGGCTATGCGAACGTAGGGTCCAACCTAAGGTCCCAATTAGGCCTATCGAGTGCTCGAATAATCTCGTCGATATTGTGCTGAGACTCAAGACCCATGCTTTGGTGTTTCCGGCAATATCGTCATGAAGAAGTGACTAGTATTTGAGTACCGAAGTTGACCAAGAGGGAGATTTGGACCCGGGCCGTATGACGCCCGAGGGTTATTGGGTCGCAACTATCACCCGCGGAAATTTGGGGTTGTTGGACATACTCGCTAAGAGGCGCTAGTTGAGGAACATCAGCCATGATATAGTACATTTTGTTGTTGAACATACCGATGAGGGATGTTAGGTTCGTCAGAACATACGAATATGGTACGTTGCTCGGCTGCTAAAGAGGTTGCTAAACCTAAGAATATTGAGCGTGGGGTTGCTGACCGACTAATGCGGACTAAAGTAGGAGTGATCACTCGAAGGAATGGTTCCTATAATAGTGTTCGTCGCTGCGAGAAACCATGTCCCACTCTGGACGTCAGCATTAGGTTGTCTCTGCGTGAATGGGTCCTGGGAGTTCAATGGCCCCCACCCGAGAGGGGAGGTACATAAAGAGGGATTAGTCTTTCCCCTGGGGCATGGACAAAATCAGCGGAATTGTACACTCAATGGTGGAAGCATGCAGTAATCGTATATGGTGAGAAGGGTGTGGAGGATCATGTCGAAATAGTCATTTACGACCAGTGATGATGCGTAGGTCAAACAATAGGTTGAGACGTGGCAACCACATTCCCAAATGAATGGTCCTGGTGGGATCGTGGGAATACCCGCTGACCCAAAGCGAGATCCAAAATAAAATATGTGGCACCGGAGATATCCTAAGATGAGATTTTTCCAAAGAGTTATACCCTTTGTGGAAGTGGAAATGCAACTTGAATAAAGGATGTCTCGGCTTCCACTACATGAATTGTGAGGAGTGTGGAGCGAAAGATTTCGGGATTCAAAGGGAAATACAGGATGAGGCGACTTTCCGATATATAGTGTGCAAGTGGTTTCCTGTAGAATACTATGAGGATCATTCACAAATGGGACATTATCAACACATGGATGCCATTTCGTCGGGAAATAACTTACGGTGGGTAAGTGAGGAGATGCCACCGGAGAAGCAGGAAGGGAGACGCCTGTGGTGATCTCAAAGGAATATAAGCCCGTTGAGGCAAGACCAAAAATTGGATCAAAGAGAGATTTACGGGAAAGAGCGAAAGTGAAACTACTGCCAAATGGTGCGAGGGCTTTCGCGCATCAGAGTCTTCGTCGTAGGTCGTCGAAGGAGAATGCTTTTCAATGGTGGTCAAGATGAAATGGGTTGTACACTTATGAAAATCACCAGTCCGTCCAGCTTGAGCTTAAGGCGTCGTGGAAAGCTGTGGGCCTCGAGAGGAGGGTCTTCGGGATCCTTTTGCGAGGAGGGATGTACGAGACGAATCCTACGATTCGACCACGATGACCTTTGCGAGGCAAGATCACAGAAAGGAAGAGGTAGGTCAAAAATCCATGATTTGCCACAGTGACGAGTGACGCCGGGAGAGCACGCGGAGTAAAGATTTTTTCATTAGGCGACTACTTTCTAGAATTAACAAAAAAAATAATAAAAAAGGGTGTGCTAGGCATAAAGGCTTTGCAAAGTGCTTCTGAACCGTAATATACACCTTTGTGATAAATGATAAGAAAAAAATTACCAAGGACTTAATGTACTACCGCGATCTCCTTAATGTTGTGTTCGTTGTATCATCGCTATGCTGCGCGCAACTCGGTTACCTATGGTAGGCTTGAAACCTAATGGTGCATTCCTATCCCCAAATATACGCGATGCTACATGGGATTATAGTCCATATTAGTTCTATATAATGGTAACCGTTCGATGAGAGCAACTAAAATATGCTTGTCGCACTGCGATATACTTCCATACACGTTTTGAGTCTTTCTATGTACTAATGTAGTCCCTAATTTTTGTTAGTATAGCCCCCTTATTGTTATTTTTGTACCCATGTAGTCGCCATTTTTCATAATTGTGCATCAATAGCCCACTATTGTTACTGCTACTCTCTTACTTTATTATTGTTAAAGGTTGGTTGGGATTATATCATGGACCCCATGGACTCTATATATAGAAAGGATGTTTCTTTCATTTGTGAAACTGCGAGTTGTTTCATTTATGTAAATTCGGCGAGGTTTCATCGAATGGGTTGATTTCTAGGGTTTTGATCTATCTTTTCTTCCTATTTTTGTCGATTTGGTTATAACATTTGGTGCATCGGACCTTTGGATTCTAGTGGTTTGGGCCGCTTCAAACATGTAATCATGGAATTTTTGCTATAAAATTTTTCTACGAAGGATCGGATGCTAAAAAACACACCCACGCGTGTAAATCCCGAGCATCGCGATTTGAAATTTATGTAAAACATGGCCAAACTTACACGGAAATATAGTTATCGCGTTTATCGATTTCTTGTGAAACGTATGAAGGAGAAACAATGACACTGTGGCACGTGGTACAAGTTTTCTCTGCGGGCTAGTCCATGAGTAGGACTAGTGGGAGATTGGGCATAACTTTGTCTTAAAGAATCCAAATCGAGGTCATACCCATGGAAATGGAAAGAAGCCTCAAATTTCTAATAAATGACCAAAAGATAAAATCTCGATCCTAAACCACATAGATACATCATATCCAATATCGAGCTCCTTAAAATCGAGAAGGAGGTGTGTATTTGTTTTTAAAAGTGCATAAGTCTTGTTTGAAAAATCGGTTGAGATGGATTCCAAGGGCATGATTGAAGCATATATAATGCGCATTGGGTCTCTTAAATGGCCCCAAAAACAATTCAACACCTCATTAGGCTGAGAAGGCTCTCACATGACTCATGAAGAGGAAGAAGTGGCAACATGATATATGAAAACAACAAGAACAAGTGCAACAAATTTCACTCTCGTAAAGAGTAACAAAAAGTGAAAGTGGAAGGTTTGAATAGAAAGGCATGGAAGCTAAGATGGATAGCTGAGGAAAAGAGTCGTGGAAAGCTAATATGGATGGCATGGAAGTTAAGATGGATGGCGTGGAAGCTAAGATGGATGGTATAGAAGGAAACATGGAAGCTAAGATGGATGGGTTGAAGAAAGGCATGGAATCTACAAGATGGATGGTTTGAAGAAATGCGTGGAGGCTAATATGGATGGTTTTAAGAATGGCATGGAAGCAAGATGGATGTGTATATAAGGAAACATGAGGATATTTTAAAGAAATCGTGGAATGTTTGGAAGGAAGGTTTTGACAAAGTGGAAATACAAGAAATGATTCCTAATGGAAAAAAAGGTGGTAAGAGGGAAACCTCGTGACTCAGAGAAAAAATAAATATTAGCACACTGTGATTTCTATCAAGCTCTAATGCTGGATTCAAGACCAACCATGGTTCCAAAGATCGATATGAAGAAGTTTTTATGGAAAGGATATCGTAAAAGTATACTTTGCTAGCATGTGGAGAAATATTTTGATATCCATATTGTGCATAGCTCTCACCTAAAGGTGCGCATTGAAACTTTATATTTAGAAAAAAAATACATTTGTATGTGGTATTGATGGCTTTGGCTCTCATAAAAAATTGTCACTCAGGTCAATTTTTACGGAGGGAAATGATATCACATTATGAGGATACAAAGAGTAACACCTTCTAAGATAGACTGATAAGTATTAAACAAAAAGGTTCATTGGTGGAGTACATTACTGGACTTCCAAAAAAATTAAATATAAGGTGTAACCGATATTCAAGACGAACACCAGATTGATGTCTTCATAGAAATTTAAAAGGGATAACATCACAGCTTGCAGGCAGTGCCTTTGGGAACATGATTCGATGGACTCAGATCGTCTGGGTCGGTAAGAAAAATTAAAATTAAAATTATGGTGACAAGGAAGCTTTACCACTCACATCTATAAAGATGGAAGTGTTGCTACTCTAGACTTCCACAACATACTACAAGGTTGACACCACAAAAATTGGAAGAGAGAGACTCTGGCTTTGCTATAGACTTGTGATAGAAAAATACACTCAAAGGTCATGGGTGTGTTTAGAAGAAAATGATTTTACATATGTGTGAAGATGAGGGAGAAAAGGAGACAGGAAAACTTCAAAGAAGAGGATATACACTAGGAAAGCAAAACGTCTGAAGATGAAGATAAAATGTGATCCAACGACATATTGCAATGCAATCGGGCGAGGAAATACCACTCCTCGAACTCTCTCCAAACATATAAGTAATCAAAGAAAGAAAAATTAATAGTTCTTATTGGTTGGGTTGTACCCATAATTTTTATTACATTTGTAAGGTAACCAAAGAGTGAATCACTTCTCTATACGGGCTCGGGACAGTGTCAAGTGATGGTGGCAAATGGAGGAACTATAAATTTTCTCGCGGAAATACACATAAATATATCAAGCTAACCATGAATATGTGCAGAATAGTCCAATTCTTTCCATTCCAGTGTGTGGTGCCGATTTTGTACCAGGAAGCTACGATGGTTGCAAATCTGTGATGGTAGCTTTTAAAATTTTCAATAAATTTTCTTGAAATGTTTTTCGGAAGGAAAGGAAGTTGAATTGTGGGGTATCGCGGTGAAATTCGAGGAAAAGATAATAAGTCTCATAATTTCATGACAAACCTTCTAAAGTAAACAACAGTGGGGGCATCATTGCACGATTATGCTCACTAGAAGTTCCAACATCAAAATCATCTATTTCTGACCGCATCTCCAAAAATGTCTCTGAATGTATCATTCCACTCAGGTATAGAAGCTACGCAAAAGGACTCCCACCTATTTTTGATCATGATCATGCTGTTCATTTTGATTCTAGGAATTTTGTGTGCAAACATCAACGCCTTACCGATATCCGTATATCCAAAAGATCAAAATTTAATGTATGATTGAAAAGATTCTAGAGGCTGCATAAAGGTCTGGTCCTAGTCAAAGTTATTTTTCTACTCCAGTAGGCATTGGTGCGAAAAGAAGGATGGATCGTGCACGCGTGTCTAGTTTATAATGGAGTCTCAATAAGCTCACTATTAAAGATAAATGTCCTATTCCTTGTGATTTATGAATTATTTGGATGAATTACGACGCAGTGCCTCACCACATGGTTTGATCTGCGCTCACGATGTCAATCAACTAGAATGAAAGATGATGACATTTCAGAAAATAGCATTTTGAACTCATGAGGGTCATTATGAATTTTTGGTCATGCTTTTTTTCGACCCCTCCAATGCACCTTCTATATATTTCAAAGGTTGATGAATTCCACTTTCAGCTTCCTTATAAAAATTTTTGTTATGTTTTTTGATGATATACTAATCTACACGGGTCTTGGGAGGATCATGTTCAACATGTCGACAAGGTGCTCAAACTATTGGAAGAGAAAAAATTATATGAGAAAAAAACTCCAAATGTTTGCTTTGGAGACAGAAGAGGTGGAATATCTAGGTCATATTGAATCTCAAAAGGGTGTTAAAGTAGACCCTATCAAAATTAAATCCATTAAGGAATAGAAAGGTCCCCAGCATACCATAGCGTGGCTGGATATCTCGGGTTAACGAGGTATTATCAAAAAGTTTGTTAATAATTTCACACGAGAGAATAGTAGCACCACATAACAACATTATTGAAGAAAGGATGCAATTTCATGGACTCCTAAAGCAACTAAGGCCTTTGAACATCTTAAAGAGAAATGTTCCAAGCGTCGGTCTTATTTACACTACACTTCACAAAAACCTTTATTGCAGAATGTGATGCCTCGGGAAATGGAAATGGTGTTTTTTTTAATGCAATAAGGAAGACCCATTGATTTTTAAAAGTCATCTAATCAAAGGAAAGAATTTTGACGAAAAATATTTATGAGAAGAAATGTTGCCAATACTACATGCACTAAACAAATGGTGACCTTACCTAATGGAAAGACATTTCAAGGTAAAAAATAATCAAGATATCATTAAATAATTTTGAACAAAGACTATCTTCGAAGAAGCGAGAAAATGGGTCACAAATATGTTGGGTTACGACATTGAAATCATATACAGGGGCTTAAATGTTGTTATGTAAATGCACTCTCAATCAAAGGATGGGATGTGGAATCATTGCTTTGTGCCATTTCTATTATCAGCTTGGTTGGATAGCAAAGCAAGGAGAGAATGGAAGAATGACGAAGAAGTATGGACACTCATTCAAAATTTGTAGCAAGATCCCAATACATCTAATACGTTTAGTTGGAAAACAAATGATTCCTTATGGTACAAAGATCGCTTATATATTTGTAATAATTCCCAACTAAAACAAAAATATTCCTTTGGAATTTCACACCTCCCCCTTAGGGAGGACACTGGGATTTTGCAAAGAAAATTTACCACAAGGTGAAGAAATAATTTGTTTGGGATGGCCTTAAATATGATATTCAAAATTTTGTGGTGGAATTTTTGGTTTATAACAAAATAAATTTGATACAATTAATACACTGGAGTGCACTCTGCCTTTATCCATTCGAAATCAATGTTTGGAAGATGTTTCATGTAGATTTATCACGGGATTACCTACTGACTGAAGGAAAGAGTGTCTTCATGGTGGTAGTTGATAGACTTACCAAGTATGCACACTTTTTGCATTATCTCATCCATTTAAAGTGAGTACGAGTTGCTACTTCATTTATGGAAACAATTCAAAAGCTACATGGAAACTTCAAGATTGTCATAAGCAATATAGATCCCATTTTCAATGGAAATTTTTGGACGAAATTATTTTCTTGTTTGGGTACTCAACTAGCTCATAGCTCATCTTATCATCCTCAATCTGACTGGGAAAAGCCGATATAGTGAACAAATGTTTGGAAGGATATCTTCGTTGATTTGTATGCCCAGTAAACAAACACAATGGGTCAATTGGTCACCTCTGGTTGAATGGTGGTATAACACTTCCTTCACACTATAGGAAAAATGACCCCATTTATGGCAATTTATGGATATCATCTGACGTCCATGCGAATCATCTTTCAGAGAAAATTCTAAGGTTCAAGTAGTGGAAGATCACATCGAGCATCAACAACAAGTTCTCCAACTCTTAAAGGATAACCTAAATTTGGCACATAATTGAATGAAATAACGCAAATCGAGAATCACAACGAGAAAATTTTTGATGTAGGAGGCCAGGTAGTTTTTATAGCTACAACCATACAAATGAAATGCCCTCAAGCAAGCCAAGAAGGATAATAAATTATCACAAATCACTATGGTACTTACAAGTTGTTGCAAATATTGGTACTATGACATACAATTTGGAGCTTCACGCATCTTCTCGAGTGCACCTAGTTTTCCATGTTTCATGCTTAAAGAAGGTTATAGGTGACAAATTTCTAGTTCAAACAATATTGCTAGAAATTTATGAGGAATTAAAAAATCATATTGGAACTTTGCAAAGCAATCACGAAATAATAACTGACAACGACTACGAAATCAATCAATTTTAGAGTATCTCATCAAGTGGAATAACTTACCCACTAAACATTAGACATAAGAGGATGAGAATTTTATACGAAGCATCCCGAGAATACTCAAGTGTTGAGGCCAGCATACGTGTGAGATTTTAATTAGCAAATTAATCCTCCAATATTTATATGTCAATCCAGGCTTGTAAAACGAGTTGCCTTGCACTTCTTGATTCAGCTTTGTAGGTAAAAGCTTTAATGTTTCCTTTATAATGATCAAAGCTAAGTAATCAAACACACAAATGCCTGTGAATAAACAATTTTAAAAAAGTGAAGCAAGTCATCTCACTACAAATAATCCAAATTCAACTTTAGAACTTAAGATCTCTATTGAATCAATCCAATTCTGCCTCTTTAAATAAAATTGTACTTAAGTGAAACCTAATTTTTATCAGCAAAACCTACTTCAACCAAATTTGTGAAATAGATACTAAGAAAAACTCTGATCAAATCAAATTCATACTCTACTAAATTATTCAAATCTTCATCAAAAATCCTAGAAACCTCAATGCTTATGAAATTTGAACTTTGAATAAATAATTGCAAAACTTAATCTACTCAAATCACAACGATATAAACAACTGAAGTGGAATCTCAAAGTAATCTTACATCAAACTCTAATGTCTTATTGAAATTGAAAACCCTATGCTAATAGGAGCTCCACACACACTTTAATCAATAATCAAAAGAAATGCTAACTAAGGACTTGCCTAATCATTCCGCTCTTCAAGTAAAAAGCACTCATTCAATCAAATCATTTCCAACTCATTAGGGGAATTTTTGAAGTCTAACATGGGTCTCCTAAAGGAAATAATAAAATAATAGCTAAACCAATAAAATAATATTAGTTTAGAAACTTTAAATTCTTTTTTGCACCACAACCCATGTAACCATAGTTAAATTCAATTCAAAAGTTGTACCAAAAATAAAATTAATTAACTTGTATTGATACTGACTATAAATAAAAATGAGTTTTTCAAGAAAAAATCATTATCATTGAACAACTAATGCATTTTTTTCCTTTGTACTTAAATAACTTAAAATAAAATATAAATATAAATTCTTAATTATTATATGTTATTAATTAAAATTTATATTATTTAAATTGTATAATAACATGTAATTAATATACTATATAAAAATAATATAATGTAATATAATATAATATAGTATAATAAATGTATAGGGATATGCATTGTTTCTTTCAAGAAATATGAAATGAAAAATAATATATTTTTATTCAAAAAGTGTGAAATGACATTTATTATGAGGTACTTTACTTTGACTTTAAAAGAAATTAGAGCACTACCATGGTTAACCATGAGTTTTTATCCACCATTGAGAATGTGACAAGTAAGTACCTTTAACTCAATCAATAGCATCTCAACCTTTAGGGATGATGCCATCCCCCTAAAATATGATTGGTTCTCATAAAGTTAATTTTGATTGTACATTTTCCTTAGGAGGCCCATTTTAGACCTCAAAATTCCCCTAATGTCAACTCTAATTTTATAATCAAGATGCTACAATGATATGGAAATAAAAACTACTAACACACATTCACTACTTATGAGAATTGAAACTATATTTACCTATCATGCAAGGTACGGGTATGTAACGAAATAGAGATTACTTCTACTTGCAAATGAAAAAGGAAATCAACACATAAAAGCCGGAACTAGCTATCCAAGCAAACCCTACCAAATCTAATACTTTGAGAAACAAGTTCTATTGTCAATTTCGAGCTGCGTTCTATGTTCTTTATAGTTCTCAAAGACACTTTTTAAACCAAACCAATCAATAAAGCGGGATCTAATGTTGTGACACAATGGGAATTCTAAATCTCTATTTAGAAACACACACAACGGGATTGTTAAATTACTCACTGCCTTCTTAAGGTTTCAAGAGAACTGAGTGTAAATTCACTACCTCACACTTTATATAAAATCGATTTAATTATGAAATAACAATCCATGTACACATTTCAATTTTGCATGTCATCGCTAATATTTTTCTACATTTGGCAGTTGGGATTAACTATACTCCAAGCATAATTCGATTTTAATAGATCTAACGTATGATTGGAAATGAAAACAAAGGTTTGATTATTTTGTGATGCATTTGGGTGTTGGACTACACACTTGAGCAAAGAAACGGTATATTTTAATTGCCGATGGATGAGGCTTGGTGTTGAAAGGAAACATAGGTTTTAAATTCGAAGAAGCTCAACGTTGAAAGGAACAGAGGATGCATTTTTTTACAGCAAATTTTTGATGATCACTTACGTGTTTAGAGAGAGACGAGAGAATGCCCACAATCACGAAATTCGATCAAGTAGGGATGAGATTAAATTTTTACGAGATTTACATTGAACGCATAATGTCTTAAAAACCAAAGTTACAATTCATAATTTGTATCAACAATGAATGCAATCAAATAAGAATTCAATTTAGAGTTTGTAAATGATCGACAATTGATTTATAAGCATTCGGAACACATTGAGAATTATGATTTAATCTACGATTAAATTCATCCAACCAATTGCATTAATGAATTTAAAACACACAATGGGAAAAATGTAATTCAATCCTTGATTTAATTCATTCAACTAATTTGGAAAACACATTAAGGAAGCATCCATATAGAGTAAGGAAAGAAAGTGTTACTCAATCACTTGGAAATGAAATAAATCACAAGCAAATCGAGCTTCGAGAAATTAATCTAACAATGAAAACACCTATAATAAAAACCTAAGATGTAATTTAGAACAAAACCAACAAAAAAATCACAAATAGTTAAGCTAACTAATACTTTGGACAAATCTCCCAACCGTGGTGGGCCCTTGCCACACCCGGGAGAGAGAAAAATTACAGGATAAAGGGGAGAATTAACTAACTAATCCAGGTCATGCATTAACTGAAATCCATAACAAGCTCCAACACATTCTCATGGTAAAAAATTCTTTGAATTAAATAGAGTTTAATACAACAATGCTCTGCTTTCAAAATACTATCACTACATGGCTTTATACCACCATAACTTGATATCCTCCCTAAACATCTTTGATACGAGGTTTTTATAACATAGCCTCATAATTACAACAGTAAAGAGATTTTTTCTAGATCAAATCATAGCAGATATTATGCTAACTTGGCTAGTGAAAATCGGTTGCAATGTCCATTCAAAGATGGATGCTTAACAACACTCCATACGTAGCCATGGAGATAAGAAAAAATCGATTTTGAAGCCGGTGGTCATAAGAAATATCGATCCTCAAATTCAAAGCTCGATGATGTCAAAGAGTTGACCACCTTGTGTGATTTTAAGTACAAATTACTGAATCATTTCTCAAGTATAGATTCCTTTAAGTCATCTTCATTGCAGGAGTCATTTTTTTCATGCATGAGTCATGCTTTCCTTTAGCTGAAGTAGGCCTGTGGAAGCACTTTCACAACTTAGGTTAGGATATGACATGCTTCGTAGCACAAAGAGGACAAAAAAGGGAATAAAATGAGTTCTATGATGACCAACATAGGGTTGTTTGGGAGATTTTGACAAATCTGAATTTCGAATTTTACATAAATTAGCCTCAAAGAACCCCGAATATATCTCAAACTCGTAAGGAATTTTTCAAAAAAAATTGGTCGTAATAAATATGATATACTTTGGTACCAAAACCCATGTTCCATAGTTGATTCATTATCCTTCATCTACTCGGAAATTGAGGCGGAAGTTGGAAGTTTAAAATTTATTGCGCATTTGGACAAACTCGGCTAATTTCCTTCTAGAGACCCATATGAGTGAGTTGGGTAGAATCCAAGTTATGGATAGGTATTATAAGATCATTTTTTATAATAAACTCTCTCTGTTTCTCTAGAATCACGTCGAAAGTGTCAAAGCCCTAAATTAGGCATTTCCATACTTAACTCGCTTGTGAAGGATTTCGGCAATGGAACCCTATGATAAATGTACTTAGAAAAATAATCATCAAGTAAAAACATGGAATAATCATATTTAATCATAGGTAAGTGAAGAAAAACTAATCATAATCAACCATAGAGAGTATTTGGCTACAAGTGATGGAATTAGGGTACGGAACAGGGCTAAAATCCTAGGGTTTTAAGGTATAAACAAAGGTGATATTTCATGATGAAAATATGGGCATATACAAGGCCCAAAAAACACTTTTGAAGGAGAGGGGCATGTTAGGGCCCTATATTACTAAGTAGTGGCCCCTTATTTTTGATAGTATAGCCCCCTTTATTGTTATTGTTGTACCCATGTAGTCCCCATTTTGTTATTACTCTGCACCATAATAGCCCACTATTTTTATTGTTGTACCCTTAAACTATTATTATTATTAGGTCGTCTAGGATTATATTGTGACCCTTGTTATCACTCTCCCCAACTTCCCGAAAAGGCTGAAAATGGGATTGAAGAAATGTAACCACTGACATAGGCTTTAGGTTAGGTAGCTAGCCCTACTAGGACCGAGAGAGGGCTCTCTCGTTTTCACTTTGTAGTCAATGGATTGACCGAATATATATTTATAATAGGATAGCTATGTAAGCTCATTAAATATGATTTTTTTTATGTTTTAAGTGTTGGATAGAAAGTTCAGTGAGAAGGCTAGGTCTAACGTTTTTAGGTCCGAATTTCAAGGTCAATTTGCGAGAAAGTGTGAGGCTAGATAGTTAGTTTGAAATCATGCTTAATTGGTAATTAAGAATAGGATGAAGTGATAGAGAGTCTGAAAGAGCACCGAGGTGAATTCATTCATTTATAAGTAAATAAACATAACATGTAAACCTTGTCTAAAACAAAGCATGAACAGACATGATTTTACTGCTTATAAACTTACAAGATAAACATATGGATAGATGTATCCGAAAGAGGAAGATATATCATTTAGCATGAATATATAAACATACATAAGAATAAAAAATTCTCCAATGCATACCACAATATTCTCAACACAAGTTCCTGGTAAATATGTCTCCCGATTTCATTCGAAAATGTTGTTACAATAGCTCCACTCGCAAGATAGTACTATCCAACCCAAAAAAAAGACTAAAGAGAGTCTACTTATAGAAAATATGAACCATGACACCTCATCAAAGGTTGAAATCCCATCCAAAATTCATCATAAATACACAAGATGAGTCATTTCCTAGATTCTAGGGAGGTTAGAAACCATTACCTAAAATTCAACTATGAACTAAGAGTGTTTGTCCCTTACACTAAATTATGTGTTCCCTCATGATAGGAGGAAAAAAAATCGTAATTAATCTAATGCAAAATCATAGGACAGAAAAACCTAGAAGTTTTGACTTTTTTTTAGCTTGACAAGTGTCCCGAGGAATCCAATGCATATATGTAACATTTCTCACGAGTAAGAGTAGCAGACTTTACTGATAAGTGTACCGAAGTTTGTACCACTTTTTGAGAACATTTTAGGAGTCCAAATCAAAGTATGAAATAATGGTCAACTAGCCTTGTGTTTGTAGTTTCCAGAACATATTTAATTTTTAAAAATGGCCCATGGTAAGGCCTGCAAAAATTCATTATCCCAAGGTTACTCCGTAAGTGTAGCTAGGCCTCCAAAAAGGTGGAAGAAGCATAAAAAATGAGTGGTGTTTTGGATTTTTCTCCAAAATTAAAGCCTATCATGTAAATAGGGTTCTTGATCTGTGATTTACTCATCAAAAATGCATCCAACCATGTAAATAAATCATCATTTGGATGACCCTAAAATAGGCGTAGGAAAAGTTTGCTATGCTTACGCGAGGAGGAATTTCCGAAATTTTCAAAAATCACAAAAAAATACCAAAATTCTTCAAAACTTCTCAAAATTGGTTCTGTGGCACTTTGTGAGTGATGGGATAAACAAACAAGGAAGCTTCAGCCAACAAATCTAAGTTATCCTTCTCTTTTAAGCTTCATTTGAGCTTCTTTTAGCCTTTTGTTCAGCTTGTTTTAGCCTTATTTGAGAAATTGTGTTTCACTGTATGATAGTGATTTTCCATGTGTCTTTGGAGGTTATTGTCCCTCTTAGCCCTCTCAAGAGATTCTCCAAATGTTCATTTACTCTTTCCAACCAAATTTATCTGTCTTGATTGATCTCCATAGCTATTAGCTCATCAAAAGTCAACTCTTCGGTGGATGAGCTTATTGTCTTTCTAGCTCCAACGCCATTTTGAGGAATCTTTTCTTTGGCATTCTTGGTTGTATTTTAGTCCCCATGTCCTGCATTTGATCAAAATCTATGACTTTCTTACCTTTACCTTTATCTACCTCTAGGTCTGGCTTGGGTTTTGTTTGTAACATTTGCTTCACCTTTCATTGAAAATTCTCATGTTGTAGGAAAGTAATTTGAGAATTAGCAATGGAGAAGATCCTCCTCAACTCTGCTATTTCCTCATCCTTCTCTCTAATGATCTCCTCAACTAATTTTATCTAACCTACTCTACTACCTCAACCTCCTATTATCACTAAATTGATATTGATGGGTTGTTTCAACAGATCAACATAAATTAACTATTTCAAACCTACTTCTAGCTAAAAATTAGTGTTTTCAGCTGCAAAAGGACTCTCTCAAGGATATATAATGATATTATCTAAATGAAGTTCAAAAAGACAGTATAACTTTTAAATTGGGTTTTAAGTGTGCTTCTATGCAAGTGAAATATGTGGACAAATCACTACCATTGGGCATATGGAGTCAATGTAAAGAACTCAATGACATGTGAAACTCCTCTCATGGAAGCCGAGGCATATTGATATTTTGATGAAAAGATAACATTCACAGAGACTAAGTGTTTGAAGGAAGATAGAGCATGTAAGCCATGAATTCTATGTAGCCAAACACTAGGACACTAAAGATAAAATTATAGAGCATAAAAGAAAAATACTAATGAGAATATCAATGAATCTCAAGTAAATAGAAGCAAGTCTGCCACTTTATATTTCTCGATGAAAAGTTTTACAATAGTAGTGTGTAGTAAACATCAATCAACCCTATCTCCTTCAATAATCCGCCTATTAATAGCTTAGTCATATTTACATTGATTCTCGCTAACAAGGTTGAGCCTTCGAATGCTCTTGTTGACACCTAATCTAACCAAAAGCATATTACAAGGAGATAAAACCGACAACTAATATTTTCAAGACTTAGAATCCTAATAGGACTCTAAAACCTATTTATTACATCAATGGAATTTAAAACTGCATATTTACATCGAGAATTTCATGTTCCCGTGTGGCACCGACCATGACCAAAACATAATTTCTCCCACCAAGTCGGGAGACTTGCCTTCCTACTTTTAGGAGATGGTGCCATAATGATTGATGAATCCTCCATGATGAGTCGGAAATCTGAAATGCTTCATAAAAGAGTTTATCAAAACATTCATCTAATGAGCTCCGACCTTTCCACATGGTTGGTTTGTCTCAAAAAGACCATCAAAACTTGAAAAATATTAAAAAAAACTCCTTCGCTGCGAAAGCAGGGGACTTTAGGCAAGTTCGTAGTGAGAGTTCATAGCACCTTTGACCTTGACCATTTCTACAACCTATCTACTCCCTTTGTTGATCTTAAGTTGTTTAATGAGTCAAAATAACTAAATACAAGCCTTTACCCGCCTCCATCATGAAACACCCTTGATTTATAGAAAAACAATACCTAGAGCGAGTTCGTAGTGATTTATGGGGCTTCAAGCCCGAGACACGCTATGAACTTGCCTAATTAGCAGACAGACTTGAAAATTATGCTTTCTTTCTTCAAAATTTTCCCATAGCTCGCAAGTGATGATCCAAAATGATGCAAAAAAATATCAAAAAGGAATTTTATACCCCTTTCAAAACCTTAGAGGCTTCACCTTTTCTAGTAGAGGTTTTAGTTTCTAGAGGTTCATTTATAACTCGTTATTTTTAAACATTTATTCTTCAAATCGTTGATTGTATCATATCCATCCGCTTCTTCTAAATCTTTCCCTTGAATTTTAAGTTTCTTTCTCTCTACCTCGTAACCAAATATTCTTCTTACTTGTATGTTTCCTTATCCCGCATAAATTCTATGTCATTTAAGAATTTGATGGTTCAGTAAATAAGTTAGGAGCAGGAGTTGGAATTTGGATACATAATGTTGAAAATGATCACGCCGAAGGCCATGCTTATAGGTTGAACTTTACATGCACTAATAATATGGCAGAGTATGAAGCTCTTTTGCTAGGGCTTAAACATGTCAAAAAGTTAGGAGCAATTAGAGTATCAATCATAGGAGATTCTGAGTTAATTATCCAACAGATCAATGGTGAATGTTCAATGAAAGACCCCAGACTAAGAGAATACAGAGGAACAGTTGCGGAAATTCTCAACACTTTCCTACAAGCTCAACTTGCCAAAATTCCTAGAAAGCAAAATTTACATGCTCACAGTCTTGCTATGTTTGCTAGCACTTGTAAATTACCTTTTGGACCTAATCATCAGTTCACAGCTGAGATTAGACATAGACCTACTATACCGGACAATCTCATGAATTGGCAAGTATTTGTAAATAATAATCAGATCAATAATTTTTTGACCTTAGAAAATGAGTTCTCTAACAGTAGTATAGATGAAGACACAACTATCAATGAATCTGATCAGATAGAAAAACAAGAAACGAATATTTCAGAAGAGACTGCAATTCACATGCTTCACCCAACCAAATTCACTAAAAAAGATATGCAGGATTGAAACAAATGGAATTCGATGAGATTATTGAAGATGAATCTGGAATTATTAATCTGAAAGATAATCATTTACCCAAAGGATTAACTCCTTTGGAAGATCTTTTTGACTCAAATGACATTCCACTAAAACCCAAAATAGAACCTTTAAAAGCTGATATTGAAGAAGTCAATTTGGGAACTGAAGGAAATCCCAAGATGGTTAAACTATCTAAATCTCTGCCAGAAGATCAAAAGGTTAAATATGTTGAACTTTTAAAAGAATTCCAGGATGTTTTTGCCTGGAGTTATGAAGATCTGAAGTCATACGATACATCAATCATTCAACATACAATACCTTTGAAACCAGATCAGAAACCATTCAAACAGAAACTTAGAAAGATCAACCCTGTTTTACTACCTTCAATTGAGAAAGAAATTAAAAGAATGTATGAAGCAGGAATTATAGCTCCTATTAGGTTCTCTGAATGGGTTTCTAATCTAGTACCAACAAGAAAAAAGACTGGAGAGATTAGACTGTGTGTCGATTTGAGAAATTTGAACAAAGTTTCTTTAAAAGATAACTATCATTTGCCTAAAATGGACCATATCCTACAAAGGGTAGTAGGATCTTCAAGGATTTCTCTTCTGGATGGATTTTCAGGGTATAACCAGATTCTGGTTCATCCTGATGATCAAGACAAAACAGCATTTACAACACCATGGGGTACTTTTAAATATTTTAAGATGCCTTTTGGTCTCAAAAACGCAGGAGCAACCTTCCAAAGAGCAATGGACATTGCCTTTGCCAAAGAAATTCATGATTTTTTGGTTATTTACCTAGATGATTTAACTGTTTTTTCAAAGACAGATCAGCAACATTTAGATCATCTAAGACAAGTATTTTTAAAATGCAGAAAGTATGGTATTTCTTTAAATCCGAAAAAATCATTGTTTGGTCTTGAAGAAGGAAAACTCCTAGGCCACATTATTTCTAAAGATAGTAAATTGATCTATGAAAGAGTATATTGCAGGTATCAGAGGTGACTAACTTTCAGGAAGAAGATCAGTACAGTGCATTCTGTCGCGGATTCAAGTATTGACCGGACCGTAGAAGCCAAGCAATCATTTGAAGAAATCAAAATGGCTTTAACCAGAACACCAGTTCTTACCAGTCCAAAATTTGATAGAGATTTCATAATTTTTTCATTTGCTTCTGAACATACAGTTGCAGTTGTTTTACTACAAAAGGATGATCAGGGATGTGAAAAACCAATAGCCTTTTTTAGTAAAGCACTTAGAGATGCATCTTTGAAATACAATATCATGGAGAAACAGGCTTTTGCACTTGTGAAAGCAATTAAAGATTTTAGAGTTTATATATTGTATTCTCATGTGGTAGCTTATGTACCTAATGCTGTCGTTAAAGACATCTTAACTCAAGATGGTATTGAAGGCAAAAGAGGTAAGTGGATAGCTACCATATTAGAATATGATATTGAAATAAGACCTACAAAACTCATAAAAGGTCAAGGATTGGCTCAACTCATGACTGAAACAAATTTCCAAGCCCTAGATATTAATGAACTGGATGACAAACAGGAGATGGCGACTCCACAGATCAGTTAGGCCTTTTTAGACTCACCCTGGTACACTGATATCATTTATGTTTTTTTAAACCTGCAAGCTCCTCCAAGGTTATCTAGAACGAAACAAAGGTTCTTAAAAATGACATATTTAAAGTATTTTATTTTAGATAGTGTGCTTTTTTGGAAGAATCATGATGGAATTCTATTAAATTGTTTATTGAAAGATGAAACTGACAAGGTTCTTAATGAATTTCATGCAAGAGATTGTGGTGGACACCTCTACTGGAAGTCAACTGCAGATAAGATCTTAAGGGCTGGTTTTTATTGGCCAACCTTGTTTTCAGATGTTAAGAAATTTGTAACTACTTTTCATAAGTGTCAGATCTTTGATGGCAAGAGAAAATTGTTACCTTTACCATTAAAACCAATTTCCACTGAGAGACCATTTCAACAATGGGGACTGGATTTTATTGGAGAAATCCATCCCCCTTCTTCTGGGCAACACAGATGGATCCTCACTACCACAGATTACTTTACTAAATGGATTGAAGCTATCCCATGCAGACAAGACAATGATTCTGTAATCATAGGGTTCTTAGAAACCAATATACTTTCAAGATTTGGCTGTCCTGAAAAAATTATAACTGATAGTGCTGTCGCATTTAAGTCTAAGAAAATGATTAGTTTCTGCAATAAATATCACATCACTTTAGGCCATTCAACAGCCTATTATCCTCAGGGTAATGGACTGGCTGAATCTTCCAATAAAAGCCTTATTAATATCATTAAAAAATTATTGGAAGAAAATAAAAAGAATTGGCATAAGAAACTTACCAATGCATTGTGGGCAGACAGACTTACAACTAAGAAATCAATTGGGACCAGTCCATATGAATTAGTTTATGGTATTGAGGCAAGATTTCCATCATCCTTAGGAATTCCTGTTATGAAATTACTTCAGGAGGCTCAAGTAGAACCAAATGATATTCAGAGAAGAATAAACCAAAAAATTCACTTGCAGCAGACCAGAGAAGAAGTGTATCAACGATCCCAAGTCTTGCAGGAAAAGTTAAAGAAAATGTTCGACAAAATGACTAAAGCAGAAGATTTTCAATTAGGAGACAAAGTTCTAAGGGGATTCTAGAAGGGAAGATAAAGGAAAACATGGGAAATTTGATTTCTTATGGAAAGGACCTTACATCATTCATGCTTTATAGGGAAATAACACATATTTTTTGAAGAATTTGGATGGTTCAGAAGCTGAGGAAGGACCAGTCAAAGGTCGAATGCTAAAGCACTATTTTGATCCCATTTACTAGGATGTTCTGATTTTTTTTCTAACTTGTACATAATATATCATTTCTAATGCATCAGTTTTGATTGGATGGTGACTTGTTGGATTTGAAGCCCGAAGTGAAGGCCCTAAGCTTCAGAAGTTTCACTATCATATATACAATAAAGCTACCAGAAAAAGAAGATTTCATGGTTCAGTTAAAGGCATTTTGAGGCATCTGACCTGCTGTTCTTGACTTTTCGCCAGGAAAAGCCATCCCCAAGTGGAGCCAGTGTTAGATTCCTATACCAATAGGTGTCATTTTTCATGATTGTCTTATTGAACTATGCAATATGTTCAAACCTTTTTCTTGTGCAAAGGTGTTCCATATTCTTAAAAAATCAAAAAATTTTAAAAATGTAAAGAGGGTATACCCTAAAAGAAAAATCAAAGGGTAAAAAGAATAAAATGGTCAAAAAAGTAAAAGAAATGAACCCCAAACAAAAATAGACTAGGAAAGTGTGCAAGTCCAAATGCCACTACTATTTTATTTTTTGTAATAAACAAAATTGTGTGCAGTTTGTCAAACTTTTGCCACAATTTATGAAGAGTCAAACTGTTTAAACTTGACTCATTCATTTTTCAATTTCATGTTGTAGAATAGAGAATAAATATCTGACCAAATAGTTTAATCTTGGCAGATAAGTAGATAGGTAGAGTTAATAAAAGGTGCTCAACAGTTTAATCTGAGCCCTTGGATTTAATAAGTGTAAAAATAGATAGATTTGCCATGTAAAAGGAAAAGAAGATTGATAAGGGTTTGCCAGTCTAAGTGCACCCTAATAAAGAAGAGAAAATGGTAGAGAAAGTAGATAGGGTAGGTAGATGGCATTGCAAATTCTCATGTGATGAATGATGGCTTTAAAATGTTTGTAATCTTTTACTTTCATCACCAAGTGCAAAGGCAGAACACCACATTGGCAGAATTTCAGAACACAGCAAGGTCAAAATCATTAACTTCCCATCTCACTTTTTCCCTAACAATTTACTAATTTCCCCTAAGTACTAAGGAATTTGAAGATTAAAGGGGCTCAAGGCATTTCCTTGACTTTTGGAGGGACCGGACCCTCGGCCCAATGATTGGAGAAAACCTTAGTATTTAAAAATATTCATCATCAAACTCATTCATTCATAAAAATCTTTTCCTAAGCAAAATCCCATTTTACTTAGGAAAAACATGCAATGATCCATAAAAATCCATTTCACGCAAAGCATAAGTTAAATACATTATTATGGTGTTTTATACTTAGCGCTTTCTCTCATTTTTCATGTTAATTTCTAACTTTATATATTAACTCCTTAGTGGAAATACCTTATCCTATTATATATAATTCCCTTTTATAAATAACCCAAAAAACCATCTTACTATAAGTTTTTAGCCAAAGTATTTAACCCACGTGATTAAACAAAAATCCCACATTACAATGCCCTTTGGCTAAAAATATATCTATATAATTATCCCTGTCCCCTATGGTAAGTGAATCATCTTGGTTTATTACCATATAATAAAAAATATTTGAAAAAGGGTTTAAACATATATTTTTATGTTTTAAATGAAAAAATAAATAAAACCCGAAGACTTTAAACCATCCGTAACCCCGACCCTTTATAAACCAATGAAGAGATTAATTAGTCGTCAGGATTAATTAATAATCTTAATCCAGCCAATCAGAATACTCCCGGAATGATTAAATCGATAAAAATCATGTTGGGCCCGCTCGTTAACTTCCCCGCCAACTTCATGTCCCAATCATCGTCCGATCGCTCCATCGAAGATCCACGACGCTTGTTCATTCCGCTGCCCATCCTTCGTCCGATAGATAACTCGTGAAATCAAAGAGGTTTCCAAATAGTGTCCCGACCACGTGTCATTCAATTTGTGGAATCACTGCCGATTCACATAAAACCACCCTCCTCCAAAGGTGGTGCGGAATAAACCGCTTACCACCATTCCCCCATGACTCGCCTCCTGTACGTTGACGTCATCCCATAAAATAATAAAATATTCCCCACCCGTTTGACTTTGTAAATAAAACAAAAACTCGCACATTTTTCATTATTCTGTGTGCTGAAAGCGAATTTGTCCTCGATTCAAAGAAATTCAAAAATCAACTGTCAACTACTATCCAACTGAATTCTACTGAAAGATACTACCAGACCAATGCTCCAGTATTCACTCGCCACCAGATGGTACCTGTTAATCACAGTTTTTCCTCTAAAAATAGATATTTACTCCATTTCTCCTTGAACTCTGAAAGAAACTCAGCTTTCCTTGTTTTTCCACTAAAACAGAGTGAAAGTTGATTGCTAGTTCATTCCTTGATCCTAAAGACTGTAAATAATATTCCTGAACTTGCAATTGTACCTGTTTCCCCCGTCGGAACCTGAAATTGTGCTCCATTTTCATAAAAACCCCCGAGTTTCTGTTTTTGAATCCACAAGAACAAAAAATGGAAGTCCCGGTGGCTTTAAATGTTGCTCCATTGAATGCCCCTCATAGATAATTGGAATATTTGCCATTAGTGGATAAATATTTTCAAATCAAAGACTTAGTTTTCAGTGAAAGCCCCCTTCGAATTCATTGTCACTGTAGAGATAATTATTTGAATGGCTTGGACATTATTGGGTTATGGGAATCTAATTTCCCGAGATACCTTTTACCCTCAGTCCATATCTTTCCTGAAATTATCCATTATTGCCATGCTAATTATGATCCAATTCAGAGAGCAGTTTTATCCCCAAACCAGAATGTCCTTTTCCCTATTACTGCTCAGTCTATCAATGATATGTGCCATTTTGAACCTGGTCAAAACCTCACTCCCTTGTCCATTGGAGAATTGCTTGAAAAATCTACTCAGTTATCCCCTGAAGAGGTAAAACGCATCTGTCAGGCTTTCATGTTACCTGAACATCAGCCCAAGGGCCCACCTCCCTATGTTAGTGCCTTTTTTACTGAAATGGGCCAGATCATTCTGAATATGATTTATTTTACCATTGGCTTTAATAATAGTGAGTATGTTGATGAGTTAACTCTAGTATTATTGTCTATCTTCACTCCTGGACAGCCTCCTACTGTCAAATATGACTTTGCATCTTACATAGCCAACAAAATCCATGATCAATTCATGAGATTAGAAAATGAGAAAGTATTCAAGTATTCTTCAGTCATTTACCATCTCATGCTCTATTACCAGTCTGAAAAATTTCCTTTCCATGTTCAAAAGCTTAATGTCCAAGGAAATCCCAGGCCTGTCATATTTTGGTCAACCATCACCCATAATTCCAGAGATTCTCCTTATTCCTATAATGAATTCATTGATCTGCTTGTACACCTTGCAACTAACTTGTTGACGGGAGTTCCTCCTCCAAGACTCAGCAACGAAATTAAGAAAACTCTGCAACTTTCAAAACATTACAAAATTGGTGATTGGTACTTGTACCAAAATTATACAGAAGTCAGAATATATGGATGTGAATTATGTCCATTTAAATTGCCAAAGTATGTGCCTATGAGACTTTTTGCTTTAGAGTACTTCAGGAAAATGAATAACTCTGATATTATTCATTTTTGTAATGCAAAGAAGAAAGCCCAACTCCGAATCAAAGGTCAATTAGGTCCATTTATATGCAATTCTAGGGATGCTGGACAAGAAGCTGAAAGAATACTAGAAGACCGTTTCAGATTGCAAAAGAGTTTCTACTGGGCCCCTTATGACCCATTCAACTTCATTTGTGACAAAAGAATGAAAAATAAATCAGCACCTTACATCCATCATAGAATTCCATAAATTGAACAGTATGCTAATAAAGATGAATGGGTGGAGGGAACATTAATTGAACAGGATAGTGAAGAAGTCAATATGGACAATGTAATGAAAGATCTTGGAAAAATGCTTGACCTAGAATTTTTTGGGCAAGTGCAGGTACCAGACATTTGTCCTTCTTCAACAGGGAATTTTCAACAGGAATTAGAGGAAAAAATTCCATCAATTGCAGTTGAATCCAAAGGAAAAGAGAAAGAGCCTAAAATACAAGTGATTGAAACATTCAAAATGACAGAACAACCTCAAACTTCCAAAGGACATGATCAAGTACAGAAGGTTTCTTCTGTTCAAACTAAATCAATAGAAATATCAATCTTACAGACTCCATCTAAAGTGGAAAAGGGAAAGAAAAGAGAGGCTGAAGGTATTACTCCTCTTAATGAATCTTCACAACAGCCTCAGACCAAAAGACAAAAAGTGAATCCTCCACCAGAAGTAGAATCTATTGATGAAATCATTGATAGTCCAGAGAGAGAGGATAGTCAGTTAACAGGATCAATTAGTGGGACAGTCACTACTATTCAGCCAAGTACTAAAATGTTTTCATTTAAACAGCCAATGAAAGATGCAGGAGACATAAAAAAGACATTTATCAGTATAAAAGCAAGGAATGATCCACTAAGGGTCCAGGTATATAATCAGTATCTTAAAATGGCTCCACAAAATCAAGAGAGATTGATGTCAGCTTTTGACATTCAACAAGGGAAAATGTTAATGAGCCATTTCAAATCTAAAGTGCCAAAACCACAGATAGCAGCTAATTACGTCAAGACCAATTTTGAGGTCCTAGCAAAAGATATTCATCCATTAGATCAAATTGAATTACACAAGCAGACTGGAGAAATGATCTATTCCACCCTTACTGACAAAGCAATGGCAGCTCATAAACTGCAAGATTCTTTAGAAAACAAAAATGCACAACTACATGTGGAAAGAGCTTCTTCTCAAGCCAAAGATAACAGGATAAAAACATTGGAAGAGATAATAATTGGATTAGGTCACAATCCAAAGGATGTCAAGGGTATTGAAGCATTGATTAAAAAGAAAGATGATGATATTGCTGCATTAAGGAAACAATTGAAACTACCAGCTTCAAGGCACCCTCAGACTGAAGAAGTAATGAAGAAAAATTCAGAAGAAGAGGTGATGGACTTACTTCTAAAAATGAATGAACGACTTGCTGAAACAGAAAAATAACTTGAGCAAGCATTAAAATATAAAGAGTCCATTATTCCAGCAAACACAACACAGGCAGCCACAGGAACAGGTACATCAATCACAGGCCAAAAAGCAGAGCTAACACAGGTGAACACTTCTTATAAGGGTTCTGATGAATTAATCAAAGCAATGAATGAATTAAAACTGCAAGTGACAGAACTCCAAAGCTTAAAGTTTCAACTTTCTACTCTGGAAAATAAATATGATCAATAAAAAATGAGTGTTGCTGAGAAGACAAGAGAAATAAAAAAACTAGAAAAATCAGTTAAAGCATTGGAAAAGGATCTTACAATGGAAAGAACTTTAAGTGAATTAAAATAAATTCTTTGGTATAACATTATTCAATCAATAAAGAACATTTGGTCTTCTATTCAAATAATATATGAACAGCAGGATTTAGTCAGATTGGCTCTGGAAGAAATTGAGAAAGCAAGGGAAGAGTTAGGGAATATGCCAGAAGAAGCCAATAGACTTATCAATTTTTTGAATACTCAGAATAAGCAGCAACTTGTAGAATTTGGAATTCAGGACAGGACAGGAACCATCTTGGAAATCAAAAGAGTTTTTACCAAAAGGACTCTTATGCAAAATCTTGAAAGAAGGTGTTCAGACATGCAGCAAGAAATTTTTACCTTCAAAGAAAGATTTGATGTTGTGTTAAATAAAGGTTTGCCCAGTCCTATTATTGAAGAAGATAGATTAATGGATTTGGAAAGTTTTGTTAAGAAAATAAACAAACAGGTTGATGATCAAGCCAGCTCTTCAACCAATACAGCAGAAGGAACATTGCCAACAGGGAAAAGTCTTTATGAAAAATTGGAGAGTTTATTTTATCTTGAACATGAAATAAAACATTTGTTTCCATATCAGCCTAATTTTTTCAAATACACTGAAGCTGATGAAACATTGAGAAAATTACAAAGGACCAGAGTGCCAAAAGTTAAATGGTGGGATGAGATGATGGAACTTTTATAAAATTTATCCTTGGGTAAAATTTTTGCCTATTTTACTGAGGTATATCTTGATAAAGGATAAATAGGTGAATAAAGGTCAAAGAGTATCAGTTCAGCAGTTAAAGTTTATCAGTAAGAATAAAAGAGTATCAGACAAGCAAGGCAGTCATAAAAGAATTACTCAAGAAGATAGCAACAAGCTAAAACAGAGGAACTGCTTCCAGCACATTCTAAAAAAGAGGAGACAACACACAACATCAACTGATTTATCCTATTTACGAGACCATCTGTCTCTATTTTATTGTAACTTATTCATTAGTCACCCTAGATTATATCTCTTTTGTTATGAGATATTTTAAATAATCTTTTGTATAAATAAGCCCGCAATCGAATTAGTGAGTGTGGATTCTTCTACTTTGCTGTAACATTGACTTTTTGGAATAAAAGTGTTTTGGAGAAACTTCTTTGTGGCTTGCTTGATAATGATTTGAAGCTCAAGACTTTTTGCAAGATTCATGTGTCAGACTACAATTCAATAAGTCATTTCTATCCTATGTTTTAAGTTTTATATCTGTTTATAATATCACTGTGTTCCATTTCTGAATAATTGACATAAAAGAATAAATCAGAACTTACTTAAGTGTACTCTGATTTCAATTGTGATTATTCTAAATGTTTTCTGCTAAACCGGTTATAAGCAACGAATTCTTAATTGCTCTTGTTTCGCTGGTTTAAACATTTTGATTACTATAGTAAAGAATTCTTAACTGCTCTTTATTTGTAATCATTCATTTTCTTTCTTTGAACATGTTGAAAGATTCTTAATTGCCTTTCATCCCTTCAAAATCCATTCCATTCACTTTAATTTCTAAAATTGTTCTCTGTTTGGCTATCTTGCCCTGCAAAGCCATCTTGTGTGTAGAATATTAATCCAGTAAAGCCATCCTTTCGACTCCATAGCCCAATGGCCTGAAATACTCAATCGTGCCCTTAGTTGGCGGATTCCACCATTGAAATTCAAACAAACTCTTGGACTTATAACTAGCCTAATATTTCTAAGAACAAAGCTAAATTTTAAAGAGAAAGCCCTCTCTGGATACAGATTGGCTAGATTCTGTATCTGAAGGTTGGTTTGTGGTTACCTCGGATTTACTTTCCTTTTCCACAACTTCAAGGAAAATCTGAGTGATAACATAGTGGCGACCATACTGGGGACCTGAATATCTTTATTGTTACTATTGTTTGCTTATAAGCTATAGACAAAGTTTGAAGATCAGCCAGGTAGCCTTTGAAATGCTTTTGCTCTGCAATTGCATAGTAAATAAATGCTGCTTCAGTTTATCTCTGGTTTAGCTTAAATAACTAAACTTTAATTTCAAACATTCAATCAGACTCTCTAGTTCAATAAATATTTGAGAAAATTTTAATCAAAAATCTTAAATTTCTTAAAGAATTTGTCGAAGTTGTACTTTCATTTTATTTAAAACAAAAAACCAAAAAGAAACATTACTAGGAAAACTGGCTTCAGAAAGGATTCGTTATACCAGGTCAAATCCTGATCCGAACCCACCTCCGGTATTTGATAATCCAAATCTGATTCCTAGGATTCTTAGAAGACAAGGAAGTCAAGAAAGAGGAAGTCAAGAAAGTTCTGGAAGTTCTCGACCTCTTTCTAGATCGGCATCCTGTCCTGTGAAGATTATATATTTTGATGAAATACCTTTCGATGAGCGACTTGAAACATCTTTGTTTGTGAATTTTTCTGAAACTGAATTATCCAGACTAGTTCCAGATCCATTATTTCTTGAAGATTTACAATTGAGATTTGTTTCATATCATCTTGACAGACATTTACAAAATTCCATTCAATCTGAACAGACCTTTGAAGAAACTTCAAACATTTCTGTATTACTGAAGCTTCCCCAAGTTCAGCTACTTTTCCTCAAGCTTCCCAAACCCAAGCCACTCCTTCTACTCCTCCACCCACTCCTTCCAGACCATCATCACCTGTTATTCCATTACACCTTCCAATGGCCAATAGATATGCTCCGTTACAGTTGCCAGCTAACCCTGCTGCTTTGCCTCCAGACTATCAGAGTAAGATCACCCCTTTTGATGGTTCCGATACTTATACTGCTCAACAACATACCAAAAGGATGACTGATTACTTTGAATTTTATGAAATTGACGTTGATGATGTCCGAATGAGAATTTTTGTCCAGAGTCTTACTGGGGAAGTCAGGACATGGTTTAGGGCTCTTGCTCCAAACAATATTGCTGACTTACCAGCCCTGTATAGGTCATTTTTAAATAGATGGGAGAAGAAGAAAGACCCTCTTCAGATCCTATCTGACTTTGGAAAATTGAAAAGAGGACCTAATGAAACAGTACAAGATTATATCATCAGATTTAACGAAGCCTACAACGTTGTTCCTCAAAACCTTAGACCCCCTCCGGATTCAGTACTGGTTAAATTCCCTGATGGTTTTGACTCTGACATAGCATATTCACTTAGGGAAAGAGCCCCCCAAACCCTAGAAGAAATGCAAAGCATAGTGGTCAGTGTGGAAGCAAACCTCATAGAAAAACGAGCTAGGGCTAGAGCTGAAAGAAGAATGCCTATGAATGAAGAACCTTCAGCTTTTGAAAGAAAGCTGGATGCAATCATTAAAGGTATGGAAATACTGGGAGACAGAGTAGAGACAATCGAAATAAATTCTTCTGGTGATAATAAAAATGTTGTGAGAAACCCAAACTTTAGAAGAAATCAAAACCAAAATATTGGAAAAAATGTCCCTGACCAAAACATCAGGCCACCATTCCAAGAAAATTTTGTTGAAGGTTCAACTTCTGAAGAGCCTACCGAGGATGTTGAAATAAATAACGTGACTGAAAACAAAAATGAACCAGAAGTTTTCCTATCTCAAGATGATCAAGTGAATCACATTCTTGAAACATTTCAAACTCATTCAGGAGAAACTTTTGATTTTAAAGAAGGCTATGACACAGCAATTTATGAATTCCATAAACAATACAATTTGAGAAGCAGACGGATTGATGTGCCAGATAATAGCAAACAGAAAGCTGTGAAACAAAACATCAAAGGTAAAACTAACACCCCTCCTGTACAAATTCTGTCTAGAACAGGTCCTAACCCCACAAATCCAATAATTGAAGATGTGTCTGATAATCAACCAAATAATAAACAAATTTCTCATACTTTTCCTCCTACAAGAAACGTAGAAGAACCATCAGAAGTTAATTCAGAAACACCTTCAACTCATAATCCCATCCATGAAAAAGAGAAAAACACTGAAGACCCAAAAAATAGAGAAAACCCAACTGTTCAAAACACTAGAGCTCAAACAGAAAAACCTTTCAATCTAGAGGCTGAAATAGGCAAACTAAAGATAGTTGTTCCCTTATCAAAATTGGCTAAACATGATGTCTATAGGAGCCAAATCAGCAAATCCCTTAACATTAACATTACTGGAATGGATGATTCGGTAAATGTTCTTGATGATCAACCCAAACTCCTTTTTGGCCCTGAGGTAAATGACAAACCAGAAAGTGGAGGAACTCCCCCATTTTATGTGAGTTTGAATGTTCATGACAAAATACTTCATAACGCTAACCAGTTAACTAACCAGTTAAACGTGGAGGCCCATTGGGCTCCACATACCAATGCACCTCTAGCTACCTCCGAGCATGGTCACCTCCATCGAGGAACTGGATTCTAAACCTTAACACTAACTTGATTTTTATTTATTTATTTAAACTAAGCTATAGGTATTAGTAACTATTTATCACTTGCTTGTAATAATAAAAAAAACCACACACACACACACACACACATATTTCAAATTTAAATCTAAAACTACATATAACCATTAAATATACATTTATATAACAAATATCCTCGAAAGTCACCACGCACCCATCTAATCACAATTTAAATAAGTAATGGACAATCATATGAATTGCATATAATTATGCTAGCATGACAACTCAAACTTGCTCGATAGATAAAATTAGATTTTCCACCGACATAATGCATAATTACAATTAACAAAACTTAAATTAATTAGATTGTAAGCCTTGACACTAACTTAAATTTAATTGATTTGTTACTATAATTTAATTATATTTAAACTAAATTAAAGATACTATTTATTATTTATCACTTATTTATAAACCAAAAAAAACATTTTTTAACCTTAAAAAATAAATCTAAATACTTTTATCTATATATACCTTCTTCAAATTTAAATATATAACCTAAAAAATACATACACTTAACCATTAATTATATATATATACCTTCTTCAAATTTAAATATATAACTTAAAAAATACATACATTTAACCATTATATATACCTTCTTCAAATTTAAATCTATAACTTAAAAAAAATGCGTACATTTAACCATTAAATATACATCCATGGCAGAAATTGGTGGCAAATGAAGCGATATGTGGAGTGAAGTTGAAGCATGATAACTCAAATTCTTGTGATGGGTCGGTGTGTTTTCCTCTGTTGGAGATTGTGAAAAGGCAGAGGAGCAGAGGTTATGGAGTTCAGCGACACATATAAACACACAGGGCCTTGCTGTTTCTCTCCTGATGCACGCTATTTGGCCATAGCCGTTGACTACAGGCTGGTGATTCGAGATGTCGTTACCCTCAAGGTGTCTACCTCTTGATCCCTGCCATTCTATCTGTCATATGTGTTTTAATGAGTAGTTTCCGCAACAATTTCCGCTGAGAACTTTCTATGATCACGACCTAGCTAATATATATGTATATATACACACACTCGCAACATTGTCTGGACTATTGCCGGTGCTCATCAATTTATGATAAGTTTCGTTTGAGTCACTACCCACTTATACTAATTCTGTTCGGATCGAGTCAACATAAAAATGGCTAATTTCTGTGTTTTTCCCCCTTTTCTTAAAGTACTCACAGTCAACTTTACTGATTTGACCATTGGCCGCTTTAATTTAATCCATCCGACCATGGCAAACTAAATTAGATACAGCCTCTGTGCTAAACAATCATCGGAGACAATGCACGAGGTAAAATATACTCCTTCAGCGTATGCTTGGTCTACTCTATCCTCCAGTCCGTCTAGATTTGTTTTAGCAACTAGTTGGAGCAACTTGGATCACTTACTACGGTGAAGACCCAGGTTCAATGCCTGGCAAGGATGTTCCCCATGATAATGTAGTTAGTTTCATTACAATGATATGGTGTTAGTTATGGTCCTGCTCTATTATAGTGTGATGCTCTGGCGATGACCCAGGTTAAATCCCTGGCGGGGATGTTTCCCATGATAATGTGGTTAGTTGCATTATGATGGTGCTGATAAGATGTTAGTTATGGTCTGGCAGGGGTGCTCCCGATGATAATGTAGTTTGTTTCATTATGATGATAAGATGTTAGTTATGTTCCTGGTCAATTGTAGTGTGCTCTGTGGATGAGATAGCCTGATGCAAGTCTTGGGCTGCTAACAAAAATAGATACCTTTTAGTTGCAATTTCATACCCAAAGGTCTTCAATTTGTGAGCCTACCTACCCAAAAGAATAAAAAAAAAAGGTCTTATTTATGGACTTGAAATTGAGGTGGCATGCTTCTAATCATGCTAGTTTCTACGGCTGCCCCTAATGCTAGAAGTATTTGAAAATGTGGATTGAGCTTTTTCCGCTGTTGCAAGTTAGGACGAATGCACAGCAACTCCTCTCATAGGTGGTCATCCCTGTCTGTCATCTTCTTTTTTCGAGTGGAAAAATGGTGAATGAATGGGTATGACAAGAAACCTTGGGCTGGACTGCCATTGGAGCTGCCTTTTTTTATATACTAATTTCTATATTATAGACACTTTAAGAATGATAGTATTACAAAATTAATAAATTTCCGAATGGGGGCATTGGTGAGATTGACAGGGCATTATGCTGTGCTCCAAGGTTCCATTTTTTATTGTGATCAGTCCCACTTGCATGGCATCATTGTAGATTCATCTTAAGTCTATATATTTTTTTTAACACAAAAGAGTAGATATATTATATTAAACCCACGCTCGGTCGCGGCAAAGACGGGAGAATACATTTCAAATTCATGCCAAAAATGGGCATTCTGGTTTTCACAATGGCTGGATTAGCCCATTTCCTAAACAAATCTTCAAAATGCGACATAGCTATTACAGAGGTACTATTATAGACTTTACAAAACTGTCCAAGCAACAAAATACATTTATAGCTTTGCATAAAAAACTAGAATAAGATTATCCATTTGGATCCGCAGGCCTATTGAGATCAATTCCAGTTGATTCATCTTCTGTGTTGGAGTTCTTCTCGGCTAGCTGAACCTTCAATTCATCTATTTGGTTGCGTAGTGCATAAACTTCATCCTCTAGCTGGTGATTTTTCTGACTCTTTTCAATGCTTCTTTCATTCATCTCGCAGACATCCTCTTGCTGTATCTGGAAGCACCTCTTTAGCTCTGCCAGACTTACCCTTAATTCATGGTGCTCCCGTTCACAGGGAGTGCACAGATGCGGTGAGAAGGTGGCCAACGCGGAACATGTCTCCCATTTCCTTTCGGAATGGCTTTCCACCTTGCCTGAACGTGTTCGTCGGCATCCCTAGTGTTTAGTTCCATGCTGACTTCCCGAGAGAGAAAACCCGAGGGGATGACCACTGTCCAATAACCACTCAAAACCAGGGGCTCAATTCCAAAATGCACTACCAAATGACTGAAATTCCCACGTTCCCAGGGCCCAATCGACAGAGTGCTGAACCCAGTTATCCTAGTTGCCAACCAGACACTCCCAAGTCTACCAATTCTCTCCAAAACACCCCAGAATTCAAATTCCAAAAGACCCCAAATTCCACTCTAGGACCATAAATCCACTTCGGGGACAAAATTCCAATATAGGGCTAGAATTCCGCTCCAGGCCGGAGTAATTCCTCAAAGTAACACTTAAGACAAGACTCAATTCCACCCAAGGAAAACAACAGAGACATAGATGACCCTAGACCACTTCTCAGAAACCCACAGACAGACAGAGACTCCGCCACCCTTGAATCCTCCCAAGCCAGTTGGTCAGAGACCCCAATTACCCACATGCAACCCCAACCATAACCCTGAGACCTGCAAACTATGACCTTTAGAGCCTCAACCTTTCTTCTAATGCATTTCCAGTCTCTGTTCTTTAATTTACAGTAATCACTGAGCCAGGTGAGTAAGCACTTACCTCCAGTATCCCAATTCTGATCCATGATTGCCTTGCTAATTGAAACGACATTCCTCTGAAGAATATTAACTACCCGTCACGCGAGCCATCGGATCTTCGCTTGCAAAATTAAATGAGGCTCATTCTCAGAGGGTTCTCGCATGGAGCTGGTTTGCTGGTTCATGCGACGGGCCCGATTATGGAGCAGTGGGCTGAGAGCTCCCACACTTATGCCAATCCCATCGCCGAGTGTCATGATCAACCTTGTACTGCAGCCACTGGTCGAAGTATAATATTTGCACGACACTTTCCAGGTGCTACATACATGCCACCTAATACTTTTGATACGTAGTTTAGAACAAATAGAGATAGGGTAGAGAGAAGGAGGGGAGGGGATAGAGGGGGTTGGGGAAAATGATGCCAACGTGGGATGGGGTGAGGGGTAAGGGAGGGAGGCGGGGTCGGGGGAGATCACAACAAGGGATGGGGGAAGGGGAGGGAAGAGAGGGGGTCAGGGGAAAGGGAGCCAGCGAGGGAATGAGTCAGATGAAACTTGGAGGGGAGAGAGGAGTGGGAGGGGGCAAGGAAATAAAAAGATAAAATCCCAATCAACAAAATGATTAGGGATAAAAAATTGTCAATTTACCTCTATTTTCCATGATATATTATTACTTTTTTTATTATGAGGAAGATAATTTGCCTCAAACATAATACTGTCCATGATCAGGGTAGGGGATAGAGAGGCATCCTTCATTTCCATTTACTTGGTTATGGCTCTCCTTTATTTGGCATACTATATTTGCTTGCATGTCTGCCTCCTGGTTCAGCCTTCTTAATATATGAAAGAAATGAACTTTCTCAAAGAGTAGGCAAAGTCTTTTGATTCTTTCTAGGATTTGATTCAACTTATTGTTCTGTGCTGCATTGTTTTTGACCATGTGTTTTATAATTAGAAAGGAGTCCCCCAAAATGTTCATAGCCTTGATCCCTCTTTGATGAGCTATGGTAAGTCCATAGAGTAACTCATAGGGTTCAGCTTGATTATTTGTATTTTTTCCCAAACCCCAAGCATACTGATCCACAATTGTTCCTTCGGGGTTAATTAGAACCCCTCCCCCTCTTGCCACCCCATATTAAGTCTATATTTATGAAGTGTCAAAATGAATCAGATTCCTTGGTGTAAATTTTTTGATCATTTAAAATGAATTTAGGCTGGTTGTAGTCTACCTCAACTTTGTAGAATCGAAAACTCACAATTTATGACGACATGGATATGTAAAATTATGATTTTTATTATTGTTAAGATATTTATTTATTTTTCCATGTAACTAAGCACCCTATCATTCATCCCGTAGGCAAGGGAAGATATTCTTTAGTTCTCAAGGTCGTTCAACAACAAGGCTTTCGAAACCATTACAACAATATACTTAATATAAGTTCAACATGTCATTTGTAAGAATTGAACCTGGGTGGGGAGGATAACAATCATTCCTTTCGACCATCCGAGATAAACCCAACTGAGATTGTTAAGGGATTTATGTTTGCATTATTAAAATATTTCTATGTAAATATCATGTATATAACTTTTTTATTTATGTTTAAGTCTGGTATATCTATTTTTATCTCTCTAAAAAGCAAATTTTATATTATGTATACATATTAAATTTCTCTCTTTCTATATATAGAGATATTTTTGTTTGTATGTATATATATATATATATATAATTTTTAAAGCAACAGGTAGCTTTATATATTATCAAACTGGAACACGGGCCATACCCCTTACATTCACAGACTCTTCTTCAACTATTGCAAACCAAAATTTGTTAAAATGGATTCTTCCTCTACTTTGTCTATATCCTATCTTGCCTCTAACCAAGTTTATCTTATCTCCAGAGCAAACCATTATATAACACTGATTTACAATACGTTGTTCAAAAAAAGAGAGAAGACCGAAATAAACTACATTCCTGGAAATTCTCCATTTGCCATGGCATTTTCGTTTGCTGCCTCTTCCTGCACTGGGACCTTTTCTTCCGCCAACTCCTCAGGCTCGCCTGAATTATCCGCGACGGGAGGTGGAGGATCCTGCAAGTTGAAGACTTCTTTGAGAACCCCCATGGCTGCCGCTTCCACTGTTACCTTTATCCCTTCCACTTTGGCTGAGAGGTCATCATTTTTTGTGGCCATGTTTTCCACTGTGAGCCTTAGTCTCTCCACGTTGTCTTTCATCAAATCAACTTTACGCATCAACAACGAGAAGTGGGTTCGTGCCTCCTCCAGTAACTGCTCCCCGATACGCTCCATTATGGCCAGTTTCTCCTCCAGCGAGACCACATCCTATACTTCTCCCAACCGTTCTTCAATTACCTCACTTGGGAATGCCATTCTTGCCTTCAAACGAACCTTAATTGATACTTGATGCAATTCCTCTGCAATTGCTCTCTATTTATAGCAATTTGACTTACCCATATCATGCTCTGCCTTCATTGCTAAGCATTTAATGGTTGTGCTGCTCATTCACTTGACGATACTGTGGCTGTATTGTAGACTTTCCATTCTCCAACTTGCAACCTTACCGCATTTATTTCTTCTCTTCAGAATTAAGGAACTAGCATGAGAAATGTTATATTTCAATGCTGGATCGCGTGGGGAATATTTATATATGTCCCTTGAGATGACAAGTGCCGACGCCATTCTCCACCTAGACGATCTACCTGCCTTCATTTCCACTCCTGCGAGCCGCCGTTTCTCTGCTTCCTTCAATTTCATTAACATACCAATCTTAAATGCTCGCTCAGTCCTCGAGTCCTTCCCAATCCCTCCCGTTCTCCAATGTTTAATGAATCCCGTCCCATCTTACACCTCTATTTTATTTATCACTGTAATAAAAAATAAGTTTTATCTCCTTGGTTGATTACCAAACCACCTTGTTCATAACGGGCTCCAATGTTTGCTTGCTCGTCTGCAATAGTATTGTATTCCTTCCTTATATGAAAGAAATCAATAGTATCAAACTTTTGTATTTGCTCGAACTTTTGAATGTTTAGCATTGAGTCTCCCATGACAATTATCCGACGTATACCTCTGTGTATGGCTAGCTTCAGACCTAATCACAGAGCTAGTGCTTCTTCCTGGTTATTGGTGAAAATACCCAGACCCCATGCATATTTGATCTCTATTTTTTCATTGGGGCAATAAATTACCCCCCCCGCTCTCGCCTCCCCCTTAGTATCTATATTTGACAACCTTGTAGCATTACTATTATTATTTGTTATAATTGTTATATTTTTTTGAAGCTGCCATATGATGACAGTGTTACCCACATGACAACATCTCTATCAATCTAGACCATAGAAATTCCTTGCAGCACATTGAGTTTCAAAGGGACAGGACTAGGTCTCGAGCAATTTGGTTGGAATGACTACCCCTCAAATTTGGCACCTAGTCTAAAAGACTTTTCTCTTATGCCTCCCTTGGAGGCATGTTTCAGAAGCAGTTGTAAGCAATAATAATAATTTTGTAAAACATGAGCTCAACTTCATGGTATGGCATACAGTTGCCCTTGCTGAGGTGTAGGGCATACTTCGATATCTAGTTCCATAGTTACTATTTTTGTAGAGGCCTTATGCAATGAAAAATTCTTGCTTTTAACCCGTCTTCTGTGCTGGTCAGATGAAAGATGAGGTACTTATCCCTTGAGTTTGATTCACAATAATGTTCTTGTTAAATTTGGACAACTAGGTCCAAACTCCATGTTGTGATGCTCAGATTAAGTGGCTAATATTTTTGTTGGATTCCTCTTTCGGAGAGGTGTAAAATCCATATAAAATATATCTTAATCCGATGAGCAGAACATTTATTTTGAAATTATTATTTATAATAAATTATATGTGCAGGTCGGCCTTAAGGTTTTACACCCCCAGCAGATGTGTCACACACCCCAATGATGGATATAAATACAGGCAAAGTTGGAGAGCATTTCACAACAACTCAACACACATCTTCTTCTCTCATCTGATTTAGTACGAGCTCATTGGAGGACAAGTTCAGCCCACACGTGTGGAGAAGAAGGATGAAATCTGTACGCCTGAAGGGTAGGACGAATTTCTGCAGCTAGGGTTTTGCTGGAAGTTTGACCAGCGTTGACTTTGGTCAACGCATGGTCCGAAAGGGCTGAAACTTGTTGGAGATTTCGATTTTGAGAGGCCGTACACATTGGCACAGAAATCGAGGTCAAAGGGTTGACCAAACTGTTGCTGCGTTGACTTTTAGCTTGCTGCCCTGCGTTGACTTTTCTGGACAGCGTTGACTTTTCTGGAGTTGACTTGGGTTGACTCAGTAGCTGATTGGAGGATTGTTGTGACACATTCTGGGTTGGCTGATCAAGGAGACTTTGCTGGTTGAAGCATCCTGTTGACCGCCGTAACGCACCATCACATTTTTCTGTTTTTGGTTTGTCTTCTATAAGATCCACTTATATGTTCTATCAGCATTTTACTTAACTATTTGTGTGATTGCTGTAAGAAAAGTAAAGTTGCTTCAAGCATAGAACATCTACAAAAATTATCATGGTATCAAAGCTGAGGTGAAGACAAGCCCTATCTTTAGCAATCACCATTGGAGGAAATGGGTTCCACAAGTTTTGAATTCAAGGAGAATGACAAGCTGACTGGAAGGGATGACTTCCATGCCTGGAAGATGATATTAGATCTCAAATTGGAAGACCATGATCTCTTGGATCATGTACTGAGTAAGATTCAAGAACCTCCATCGAATGCTACCGCTGCTGCTAAAAACAAGTATAAGAAGGGGGAGATCAAAGCAAAGCTGATGATCAGGGAATCCATACATAAAACTCTGGTTGCCTATATATCTGAGCTAGGCACATCCAAGGAGATGTATGATAAATTGATCCTTATGTTCAAAGTAAACAATGTGAACCAAGTGCTATTCCTCAAGAATAAATTGAAGAATATGAAGAAGGGTCGGGATGAGTCTGTTCAAACTTACTTTCTGAAATTGACCGAAACAAGGAACAATCTGTTGGCTATTGGGGAGACAATAGCTAATCGTGAGATGGTTCTCACCGCACTTGGAGGACTCCCATATGAATGGCAAGTATTCACCACTACCATTCTCAATAATAATACCATTCCTAACTTTGACGAGCTTCTGTCTAGATGTATGCAAGAAGAAACAAGAATGAAGGAATTCGATAATGACAGAAATGCTGCTTATGGTGCTCACTCTCGAAAGAAGAACTCTGGTGGTCCTAAGGACAAAGGAAGAACAAGGACTCAAGAAAAGAAGGGTAAGTGTTTCACTTGCCATAGGCCTAGTCACTATGCTAGAGAATGTCCCTTCAAGAAGGATTCTCCCGATAGTGATGATAACAACAACAACCGGAGGAATGGGAATCGAAGAAACGACAGATCTAAAGGAAAGAGGAAGGCTCCCTCTGGTGGAAACAATCAACCTTCGAAAAGGTCTAGAAACTCCAGGTATGAGGAGTCTAATGCCGTTGATAAAAGAAATGAGTATATTCTTGTATTTGCTCTCTCTGCTACATCTCCGCCCGACACTATGGATGTCTGGCTGATAGATAGTGGTGCCTCAAGACACATCACTGGTTTCAAGGAAGCACTCTCTGACATAGTTGAGAGGGATACCAATCTAGAAATTATCCTTGGAGATAATGCCACGTATCCCGTGAAAGGGACAGGGACTGTGACCCTCCACTTGTCTCAAGGACAAGTCCTACGTTTGCAAGATGTACTCTATGTAGCAAAATTAAAGAAGAACCTTGTGTCTGTATCAGCCATGGAAGACAAAGGGTTCAATGTAACATTCTCTGATGGAAAGGTGCTCATGTGGAAGAAGAGCTTCAAGGAAGCTATCTCGATTGGTTTTAGAGTTGGTACACTCTACCAGGTTGGAGGAAGTCCGCTGGGAGCAATGACTTGTGATACTATCCGACAAACCGAACTATGGCACCGAAGGTTTGGACACCTTCATTACAAGGCCCTTCTCGAAGCAAGGAAGGTGGTGACAGGGATGCCTGACTTTGGAAATAATCATGAAGGTGTATGTAAGAGCTGTGCCGAAGGAAAGCATACAAGGGGACCTTTCCCCTCAAGTGTCACAAAGACATCTGATATTTTGCAACTGGTCCATTCTGATCTATCTGGTATGTTGCCCGTGACATCCCTGGGAGGATGTTCCTACTACATGACATTCACTGATGACTTCTCTCGCAAAACCTGGATATACTTCTTGAAGAAGAAGGATGAGGCTTTCATGTGGTTCCGTACCTTTAAAGCCTTGATGGAAAATATGACCGGAAAGAAGATCAAGATTTTGAGGACCGACAATGGCACTGAATATGAGTCAAATGAGTTCAAAGACTTTTTGCGGCTGACATCAAGGAGACTACTATGTCTCCTGTGAATGAATTGTTCTTGAGCGAAAGAATAGGACCATTGTGTGGAAAGTGCCGTGCCATGCTATGTGACCGGGGTCTAAAGTTTAAGCAGGGGAGAAAGCTGCAAATCTTTGCGTAATGCATTCAAAACCGATGCCCTCATTAAGCTTTTGAGACTCCAAAACTCGAAGAGGTTTCACCGATAAGAAACACGATGTCTCACATTTTAGAATTTTTGGATGTCCTATTTATTTTCATGTGCCAAAAGAAAAGAGAAGTAAGCTGGATGCTTCTGGGAAGAAAGGAATGTTTGTGGGCTACAGTGAGACTTCTAAGGCCTATAGAGTCTATGTACCTGGTCAAAGGAAGTAGAGATATGCCATGATGTCACTTTTGACGAAGATGCTTCCCTGAAGAAAGTAGTAGATCTTCCAAGATCTGAAGAAAATCATGAAGAAAGGCCTGGAAATCAAGAAGAACCGCAGGATGAGACAATGCCTGATATTGAAGGACCAATGGACCCTATTGATCCATCTCCTTCATTGGGAAAGAGACCATCATGGCTCAGGGATACCCTCGAAGATGCTGAGGGTCATGCTGCCCCAAGGGGGACATTCCGAGAAAGCAAGAAGCCGTGTAGATACCAAGGGTATCTAGCCGCCATGAGTACTATTGTACAATCTGAACCTGGATCTTTTGAGGAAGCCGTAAAGCATCAAGTTTGGAAGGATGCTATGCACGAAGAATATGAGTCCATAATGAAGAATGATGTCTGGGATGTGGTCCCGAGACCGAAGGACAAATCTGTTGTCACCACAAAATGGCTCTACAAGATCAAACATGGATCTGATGGGAGTGCTGAAAAGTTCAAGGCAAGGTTTGTTGCCCGTGGCTTCTCTCAAAGGGAAGGAATTGACTATGATGACATATTTGCACCTGTGGCACGATATACCACCATTCGATCAATCATAGCCCTTGCTGCTACGCAAGGATGGAGTCTTCATCAGATGGATGTCAAGACCGCTTTTCTGCATGGTGCAATAAAGGAAGAGGTGTATGTGGAACAACCTCTGGGATTTGAAGTTCGGGATCGAGACACTCATGTCTGCAGATTGAAGAAAGCCCTCTATGGGTTAAAGCAAGCACCCAGAGCTTGGTACGAGAGGATGGATAGTTACTTGATGAAGCTGGGCTTCACTCGAAGTAATGCTGATCCGAACCTTTACTTCAAGGTTGTACAGGGGAAGCCTCTCATTCTAGTGCTATATGTGGATGACCTCTTCCTGACAGGTGCTAACCCTCTCATTCATCAATGTAAGAGGGAGCTCGCTGTTGAGTTCGAGATGAAGGACCTAGGACTGATGCACTACTTCCTAGGCCTGGAGGTCTGGTAGAGACCCGGAGAGATTTTCCTTTCTCAAGGAAAATACATTGTGAAGCTTCTGGAAAGATTTGGAATGGTGGACTGTAAGTCCGTGTCGACACCGATGGAACTCAACTTTAAGAAGTTGAGTGGCAGCGCTGTTGGGCCTATCTTGGCCAATCCTACTGAGTATCGAGGAGCTTTGATGTTCTTAGTGAACACCCGACCAGATATATGTTTTGCAGTGAACACTTTGAGTCAACAGATGGTTGAGCCTCATCACTTTCACTGGGTTGGTGCCAAGAATCTTCTGAGATATCTTCGGGGCACGATAAACCATGGGCTGAGATACACTGCCGGGAGTGTGATACTCCATGGATATACTGATGCCGATTGGGCTGGCAGTGTGGTGGATCGTAAGAGCACATCGGGATGCTGCTTCAATCTTGGTTCTGCTTCGATCTCATGGATGAGCAGGAAGCAGAAGTCGGTGGCTTTGAGCACCACAGAGGCCGAATACATTGCTGCTAGTATGGCCTGTTGTGAAGCAGTTTGGTTACGGAAGCTCTTTAGTGAGCTGTTTGGACATGTGCTAGATACCACTGTGATACTCTGTGATAATCAGAGTGGGATTCGTATGACTGAGAATCCTGTGTTCCACGACCGATCCAAGCATATTGATATCGGGTACCACTTTATCCGGGATATGGTACAGCGAGGCGCCGTAAGGCTCGATCATATAGGAACTGATGAGCAGGTCGCGGATATTCTCACTAAGCCCCTGGGGAAGGTCAAGTTCCTAACCTTGTTGAGAATCTGCCGTTGTGAAGACCCTGCTGATGTGGGTCCTTGTTGATGAACTCACAGGAAGGCAAGGACTTGTGGGAATGGCCGCCTGGCGTTCTCAGCACTCCAGCCATGCCCCACCCTTGTGATTATTGAGCTGGTTCACCACTCATTTATCTGTGCCCCGTATGCATCCTACCCATTGAGTTCGGGGCTCATGGGAAGTACCTCTCATTTGGCCAATGAGGTGGGAAAAGCTAGAGACTATTAGCAAAGACTGATGGACGCATCAGAGATTGCCGTACTCTCTATCTAGGATGGCACGGTCCAACCACTTCATCTGGGATCAAGTTTAGTGAGGTCTGGGACCTCTGCCTGACTTCGGGTCAGATGAACCAACTTTGGGTTGGTTGGATACTCTTCATGAGTTTGATAGAAGTTTTGAACCTCTAGACTGATTATGTCAGTCGGGGGATGATGTCTTTGTGACTGACCCACTTCTGTTCTGAAATAAAGAGGCCAGCAAAGCAAGTTACGGCGGGATGACGCACGATATTTGATTGCACTGATGGATGGAGTTCTCCCTAGTTGAGAGGGAGTGTTAAATTTGGACAACTAGGTCCAAACTCCATGTTATGATGCTCAGATTAAGAGGCTAATATTTTTGTTGGATTCCTCTTTCGGAGAGGTGTAAAATCCATATATAATATGTCTTAATCCGATGAACAGAACATTTATTTTGAATTTATTATTCATAATAAATTATATGTGCAGGTCGGCCTTAAGGTTTCACACCCCCAGCAGATGTGTCACACACCCCAATGATGGATATAAATACACGCAAAGTTGGAGAGCATTTCATCACAACACAACTCACATCTTTCTCTCCGTGAAATACGGCTACTGTGGAGGATGGGTTCATTACAGTGTGAAGGAAGGACCAACGATGCACGTTTGGGTGGGCAGATTTTAAATGGGTTCTTGGTTTAATGTGTTGACTGATCTTGTAATCAATCAGTGGCTTATGGAGATTCAGGTTCAGGCCCTTCTTGGCTTGTGAGATAGGGTAAAGTTGATGAATTTACTCTTTGCGTTGACTTTTAGCTTGCTGCCCTACGTTGACTTTTTCAGGACAACGTTGACTTTTTGGGAGTTGACTTGGGTTGACTCATTTGCTGATTGGAGGTCTGTTGTGACACATGCTGGGCTGGCTGACCAAGGAGACTTTGCTGGTTGAAGCATCCTGTTGACCGCCGTAACGAACACACACATTTTTCCTGTTTCTGATTTGTCTTCTGTAAGATCCACTTATATGTTCTATCTGCATTTTGCTTAACTATTTGTATGATTGCTGTGAGAAAAGTAAAATTGCTCCTAGCATAGAACATCTACAAAATTTACAACAGTACCAGCCAACCAATAATCCTCCCAGATCCCATCACCACCGTGGCCAATAGTCGCACAAGTCCCACGGTTTGGACTGTGCACTGCCTCTAGCTATGACCAATGCTCTAAGAGGTGAAGACCACCAACAAGCATCAATGCTCCCGGGCTTCTGCTGTGATGTACCTGTAACTACATATGCTACCTCTCCAACTGCATACCAACTCATCACCTCTCTCCAATCCACGTCCTGACTCAATCCCATGCTGATCCTGCTCTCCTGAAATTGGGAAGGAGTCCTGAAGTAATGAGAATCGGTGCCCTCCTGCCAACTGGGATCTGTAACATCTACTATGTCCAAGGGCCCCTGCTCCGCTGTGCTCCCTACGAAGAGTACCGTACCATCAAGAGGGTACCAACTCATGATCTCCCGCCAGTCCATCCTGGAAGTAGAATCCGCTGTAGCAACAACAACGGCATATGGAACATGCCTGGGATATTGCCGCCAGCCCGTAATCAACTCCCACTGCTCTACCCTGTCGGCTAATGAAAGCTTCCTATAGAAGGAAGCCCCTCTCTCTATAATGGGCCGAAGTGGGCAAGGTATGCTGCAAGCTCCATCGATGTACTCCTGGAGAGTGCTACCCACTAAAAACACTACAGCTCTGCTGACTATGAGTACATCTATCTGCGCCTCATCCCTGTGTCGACCCACAGATGGATGCTCCACCATATCCAATAGCTCCTGCTATCTACTAGCCTCCTGCGGAACAATCCCATCAACCTCCAACACCTCCAGAGGACATGGATCTGCAACTGCTGTCATCGTACTCGATGTTAATGCATCTGACTGTTCTCGCTCCCCGGAAGCGACCTCCACTGATCCTATGGACTCATATGAAGAAGAGTCCTCACCCTGGCATACAGAAGGAATGCCCTCCTGTTTTACCTCTGCCACCTCATCTGCACTGAATATGCCATCCACCCTCTCGATGAAGTGTATATACAATTTCTGGAGTCCAGATGTATGTCGGGATGCTACCTCTGCTGAACCCAGTATCCTCTGCTCATGCATGATCTGAACATGCCCTGAGGGAAAAATGATGCATGTCTCCCTCATGACCTGCTCCCCAAGCATAGGCCCAGCAATGACTGATGTGCCACCACTACAGAGGATCATCTCATCCCCTATACTATGGCTGTGAACTAGCGCACTGACCCAGTGCCATTGCTGAGAAGTTACTCGTCTAGTGTGCTGAGGGCCATCCAAATATCTTGGGTGTGCCTCACGTACCCTATTGCTCATGCCCAAGGTGCCAAAGGACAACAACAAAATCAGTTGTGCCCATGAGTGATGTAGAAGAGGGTCGAGTGTGTGAGTCCCCACAAATACCATCAAGTATTGCTCCTCTGTCTCCTCATCGATCCTGATTGAAATACCCCCAAAGGTAAGCCCAGTGTCCCTGTTTGTGAGTCTCCTTAGATGCAATACTCTAAGACCCTGCTGTGTAGCGTCGTATGCCCTCGCATACCACCGATCATCCATGTACTCCTCAACATGCCACTACACACTGAGGCATTCCCCTGAATACTGCTGGACACCCCATGCTACTACTGTACCACCCTATACCGTCTTGTGCCATGACTGTGTCCAGGCATCGGTCACTCTCCACGTGCTCTCAATGTGATGTAGGACACTCCTACTCCACAATGCAGTCCCACACTCTACGGTACACCACCATGCAATTCCATGTCCATCGGTAGTCCACTGCTCAATGCTAGAGGCTCCCACACATCCCTGGATGTGATGACCTAGAGCCATGCCTCTGCATGTCGGACTACCACCAATCGGTATCATCGTCTCCACCGTCGCATCACTATACCTGCCGACGAATGGAACATCACTCCAAATCCTCCTCAAGGGGTCCTAGAAGTGAATCTCCCTATGTGTCAATAGTGTTACCACCACTTCCCGGCTCTGCTGCGTCCTCTGTGTCCCACACAAAGGTGAAGAATCCTTGGCCCCATACAAGGTGCCATCTGGTGGTCTGCCAATGCCACCTCCTCTAACAAGCTCCTACCAAGGTGTGCTGACCACCCCGTGATCCCGTGTATGAATGTCATATCAAGACAACCTAGGGAGTCTGCCCATAAACTGGTTGGCCACTGGAGCTGACTGAAACTGCACATGCTTTACTGCTACTACGCCAACTGTATCTTCCAAGACATATTCAAATGACCTGCTTGGGGAATAATAGGTGATCCCACTTGGATCCCAATGCCAATCTGAGGTCCCTGTATGCCCAACACCTAGGAAATCCTATTGAGCTACACTCAGATCCATCACTATCTCCATAGCCCGCTCCACCGAGTACCAACTCAAAATCTCTCGCCACCCAACCTCAACATATGGATGTTGTACCCTGTGCAACTCTGATCGTCTCATAATGCTATCCAAGTCAACATATGAGATCTGTCTAGGTGGCTCTGCCTCTCTCTCTCTGATGGGAAGAGATGACCCAACAACACTGCTAGTCCCATCCATGCATGCCTGAAGGGGAATGATCTGACGCTCCAACGTGCCCTCTGATTGTACCATCAGGGAATCCAGTCATTCCCCAATGCAGGCCAACTTTGCCGCTGACTCAACACAAGCCACTCTCATGCCCTCCAGCTCCTTGTCCTGCAACAAAATGGCCTCCTGTACTGATGTGGCCTTCCCTTTTAAGACTCGGAGGTCTGTCCGAAGCCGATCATACCGATGTCTGCAACCATCATCCAATACCTTTGTATCTCTTAGTGCCTCATCGAAAGTGGATACATCTCCTGATACCTCTCCCATCTGTCATGTGCTGCTACCACCCGAAGACTCGGACATGGCTCCAGTCATCACCCCAATGGATGGCTCTACTGGGGTAGGCTCTACCTTCTCCACTACGATATCAACCGACACGGTCAAGGAGGTCTCTAATGATGGTGAGTCCTGTGTCACACTAGGTGTATCCTTGAACTCCCTGCAATCCTATGTGTCCTCATCCTCCAAGTGCGAGGTAACCATTTAGATGGTTTCCCTCTCCGATACTCGGTCAAGCTGGAAAGAGGTATCCAACTTCTCCACCCAAGCTTTTTCTAAACACTTGGATGACCTGTCAAATGTGGGTAGATGGGATCTATCCACTGTGCGCTGTAAGCCCCCATCATGTGAGTGCCTGTTCCCTCTGTGAAAGTTGTGAGGTCTGCTATCCTGCTGGAGCTGAACAAAGTCTCTGAATGAGATAAGATCTCTGAACTCCGGCTCGTATGCCTGGTACTCTGCAAGGTAGTCACCCATGTGGCCCGGTTCGGGCTCCTGCTGTGCTCCTGCCCCTGTGTCCTCTCCTAGGAAGGTAGGCATAGTGGGTCGCGTGGGTGCATGCGATGCCATAAGCTGAGTGGAATCATGCTTCGACAAATGGTGGGATGTGCCTGATCCCTCACCAATCTGGAAACCCCTTGGGGTTTCACGCTGTCTAGCCTCCATAGTGGTGATTCTCTGCCCCATCACCTCAATTTGCCTTAACAGATCATGTGCTGATTTGAGGAGAATCTCCTCAAATCTCTTCACACCATCATCACCTGCCATTGGCACGTTTTGCTATGTCTCTACAGGTTCCTCAGAAACTGCAGGTTGTGCAAAACCATACTACTACTTGACTTCGACCTCCGATTTACCCACTGAAAACTACTCAGAAAATTCCAAGAATTTGGGAAGGTGATCCTTGCCCGAAACCCAGAAAAACCCAGAAAACGTTTCTTCTAATTCCAACCTTCAAAATTTGACCCTCTATATTTTGGCCCTTTTTCCAATTTCGTTTTTGGTACTGCAACTGCTATTGCTCTCCAAAATTCCAGCAAACCTCTGTATGATCTCTTTCCCGATGTCATAGATCATAGGTTGAGCTAGATCTATGCTCTGATACCACTGTAATATCCTGAAAGGGAAAAAGACAACAATACAAGCATACGACAAAATAGAAAATGTCGGAAATGGAACATAAAGCAAATACTCATAAAAATGTCGGGAATGCTAAGCCATTTTATTAATATGAGAATATAATGAAATACAATGGATAATCAGAATGATAGCACCTATTATTGCTCAAGGCAAGTGAAGAGCTCTCTCAGAAGAATAGGAAATGGCTGCTACAAGAAACTGCGTCCCAGCTGCTGGGAAACTGCCGTAAACTGCTGCTGCTGGAATGGACTGAAATTAGAGGCTGATCCCCTTGCCGGAATGAGCTGAAAATCTGCAGATCACCTACTCTCACCACACCGGACAAAACCCAGAAACCATATCAACAATGGTCAGCCTCCAAAAATCACCCCAGAAACCCTCCTCAAGGAATTACGCTGCCTCTGCCAGGCTCTGTGCAGATGCCGAAGATAATAGCTGAAATAGGCTACAAACTCCTCAAGAAACCTCTTTCCAGCAATACTGATCCTCTCATCTGGATATCCACTGAAACTCCTGCAGAAAACCCCCGCAACTGAACACCTCCAACTGGAACTGCGTCCTCTCTCCCAGGGACTGCGCAGTCACTAAAAGAAGCCCAGCTCCTCCACAAAACAACAACCAAATCTCCCACAATGGGACTGAAGAAACAACCTTGCCTGAGCAGGCACTCAAAGTCCCCTGGGGCTAAGGGCGAGATCTCCGACTGGAGACACTCAATGCACTAAACAGTGCTGCAGACAAGCTAAACAACCAGCGTGCTCAAGAAGACAAAAGTATAACTCAAATATCATCAATAACAAGAATTCCAAATGAGATGGCTCTCCCACCTTTTATAACGCTGGCCCTCCTCAAAACCCTAGTGTGATCCCTCTCTCTCCCACGTGCTCCTCATAATACTGTGCAGAAGCTCCTAGAGGCTACGTGAGCCTCCTCTCATACGTGGTGTGGACCCCCAAGGCTCCCCCTTAAGTTATAACGTTGCATCTACTAGGTAAACACTTTATTTTATTTAAGTGAGTTAGACCCCTTTTCTCACTTTTATTTATTCATAAACTATAGTCGGCAAAACTATACAAAAATCAAATATTTCAATTAGCGGTGCTAATTAGGAATATTACATAATGTTTCACTTATCTTTTTGTTTTTTTTTTAAACTAATATAGCATAAGTATTATCAGAGCCGATTACTTTTTAGATAGATTATTATACCTATTACACGTGAATACAACCATTATGGAGTAATTTATGATTTCTAGCATATACGGTGAGTTGTGTCCACATCATTTACCATCAATATCACTTTATACTTCTATTTTAATTATATTTCTACATTCCATTATTTTTGCAAACGAAAAGGCGTGACTTCTTGCAGTTCAGCTAGATGATGATCTCCACATTTGCTTCTACGCAAGGGACTACTGCCACACTTTCTTGAACACTGGTATATCCTTCTACAATTTTTAGAATAGAAATTTAGCCACAATTTATTTGTTTACTATAAAATTATATAAAATTTAATTGGAATCACATCTTTATCATTGCTGCTTGAAATTGAAGTGGAAATCTTTAATCCTCGCCTTGTAACATCATTGTACATAAGGTAGTGCACTTTCACATCTGAACTTTCCACAATATAGGCAATAATATCCAACAGGATTAACAATTATAAGGAAACTTTTCAGATAAGGGAGAATTAAATAGTTTAAGACCATAACGCATTCACATCAGTGATATTCTAGATAGTGGTAAAGGTCAACCGAAATTTAGTGTTGACTTATAATTAGATATCATTTTTTTGATTTAACATAATAACCATCTTCAAGACGACCTAAAACAATAGGGTGTGGTATTCTAACAACTAAATCAATTATTTCGCATGAAATCAAAAAGAGTATCTTTCACGGGAGAAAATTGCATAGAGAGGAACCTTTTACCGACATTGTGCAACACTTAATACACTCCCAAATATAGAACATAAATCTAAGCTAAACTCCAAATTCTAGTTTCAAATGATTTCTCTACCTGTCGAGTATAAATTAAACTCTTTGCGCTACCTCTGAGAATTTCTACCCACTAGTTTGCCACTACCTTCTCAAAAAATTCGAACAATGTCAGAAAATGAAAATTCTCTGGCTAAACCATCCCATATTCTCACTGATCTCTTGAGACTGTCTCAATAATGTCAGAATCACCGATAACCATATCAAACAAGCAAGTTCAAGAGTCTCACTCAAAAGGTATAATTTTACTATAAATAAAAAGAAAAGGAAAAAGACCTTGATAGATCACTTTAATTGCAATAAGAGGTCCAATTGTTGCCACCATATAAATTATATTTTTGAAAAACTCTAGGGAAGGCCAATCACACAATGAATAACAGAAAACACTGACCAAGGTTGTCAAACCATGCCAACAAACCAAGACACCAAGGAAGGCCACCGCTGACACTCATTGCAGCGAACAGGATGCCACCTTTAAGGGGTCCATAACCATTTGCAGCAGGTTGAAGAGAGATAATTCTAGGGATATTAATGAGTTAACATCATGGCAATGTAAACAATGCGGAGTTTTTTAATGGTTTTCAATCTGAACTCCAGTGTAGAGTTCGTTTAGAGATTCAAAAATGGGGGAGGATGATCTCTGTACCACCCAAAGGATTTAAAATCTTAGAAACTTTTTCTGCTACAAGAAGGGAAAGAAACTTGGCCTATAATTTATGGAGAATGGAGTGTTTATGAGATGGGTTAATCCACATAAATTTTTAATCCAGTAAAATTACGAAAGGTTCATCCCCCATACTAGGCGTTTAACTTTCCTAGATACAAAGAATTTGAACCTTCAATTCGTTGGCATTTTTGCCGAGACGTCACTTTGTAATAATTATTATTGTTCAAAAAATTAAATAGGAAGTTTCACAACCCCACCCGCCCACCACAAAATAAACCCTTGAGGATGCTCTAATGAAAATAACGCTTTGGGTAGCATTGTTGAATTTACCTTAGACAAACGACTGAAGATTTCAAAAACAACAAAGGAATGGATTCTAGAATAAAGTTCAATGTAATAGATTCAAATCAATGAATCTAAAAAATCTGGATCACATCATGATTCCAAGAAAATGAATGAGAATGATGATAAAACAAAACCACAAGTTTGGGTAACTATTATTTAATATAACCTTAAAACTTTGGGAAGATTCGGCTTATGGAACAAAAAACAACACCTTGAAGAAATTGTTCAATATTTCAGAAGATAAAAATAATGGTATAGCCTAAATCAATTTCTATTCAATTCATTGAATCTAAAACCATATTCAGTGTCTTAAGATGCAATAAAATCACTGACCATTCACCTTGGTTGTAATGCCTGCTTTAAGAATTGACTTGAAAAAAAATGCAATGGAAAAAGAGCATTGAGAAGCTCTACAATTTTCTATGCAGAGAAAAAATTGAAGATAAAGCCATCCAGGATGCTAGGGAATTCTCCTTGGTAATTTAAAAAATCTCAAAAAGAGAAAGAAAATTCAATTTATGTAACCACTTTCAAATCCTGCAAATGAAGTGACAATAATGAGCACAAAATAATAGGAACTCCCTCAAATGAAGAAAAAGTTTCTCAGTCAAACAAAAACCTGCCTAAATATGATAGTTACTCCTTCGATTACAAATGAACGAGAACAACGATAATCCAACACCACAAGTTTGGGTAACTATTTTTTAATTTACCCTTAAAACTTTGGGAAGATTCAACTTATGGAACCAAAAACAACACCTTCAAGAAACTGTTCAAGATTTCAGAAGCTACAAATAATGGTATACCATAAACCAATTTCTATTCAAGTCATTGAATATAAAACCATCTTTAGTGTCTTAAGATGCAAGCAAATGATTGACCATTCACCTTGGTTGTAATGTCTGCTTTAATCATTGAGTTGAAAAAAAATGAATGGAAAAAGAGCATCGAGAAGATCTACAATTGTCTATGCAGAGAAACAATTGAAGATAAAGCCATCCATAATGTTAGGGAATTCTCCTTGATAATTTAAAAAATCTCAAAAAGAGAAATAAAAGTCAAAGGATGTAACCACTTGCAAATCCTGCAAATGAAGTGACGATAATGAACACAAAAAATATAGGAATGCCCTGAAATGAAGAAAAACGTTGTCATCCAAGCAACAACATACATGAATATCATAGTTTCTCCTTCAAATACAAATGAATGAGAATGAGGATAATACAACACCACAAGTTTGGGTAACTATTGTTTTATTTACCCTTAAATCTTTCGGAAGATTCAACTTATGGAACCAAAAATGGCATCTTGAAGAAACTGTTCAATATTTCAGAAGCTACAAATAATGGTATAGCCTAAACCAATTTCTATTCAATTCATTGAATCTAAAACCATCTTCAGTGTCCTAAGATGCAAGAAAATTATTGACCATTCACCTTGGTTGTAATGCCTGCTTTAAGAATTGACTTGAAAAAAATGCAATAAAAAAAGAGAATCGAGAGCCTATACAATTTTCTATGAAAAGAAACAGTTCAAGATAAATCCATCTAGGATGCTAGGAAATTCTCCTTGATAATTAAAAAAATTTGAAAAAGAGAAAGAAAAGTTAAAGGATTTAACCACTTTCAAATCCTGTAAATGAAGTGATGATAATGAGAAAAAAAAATATGAATGCCATGAAATGAAGAAAAAGGTTTTCAGTAAAACAACAGCCTGCCTGAATATCATAGTTACTCCTTCCACTACAAATGAATGAGAATGAGGATAATCCAACACCACAAGTTTGGGTAACTATTTTTTAATTTACACTTAAAACTTTGGGAAGTTTCAACTTATGGAACCAAAAACAACACCTTGAAGAAATTGTTCAAGATTTTAGAAGCTACAAATAATGGTATAGCCTAAACTAATTTCTATTCCAGTCATTGAATCTAAAACCATATTCAGTGTCTTAAGATGCAAGAAAGTGGCTAATCATTCACCTTGGTGGTGATTCCTACTTTAACCATTGACTTAAAAAAAATGCAATGGTAAACGAGCATCGAGAAGCTCTACAATTCTCTATGTAGAGAAACAATTGAAGATAAAGCCATCCAGGATGCTAGGGAATTCTCCTTGATAATTTAAAAAATCTCAAAAAGAGAAGAAAATTCAAAGGATGCAACCAATTTCAAATCCTGCAAATGAAGTGATGATAATGAGCACCAAAAAATAGGAATGCCCTGAAATGAAGAAAAATGATGTTAGTCAAACAAAAACCTACCTGAATATCATAGTTACTCCTTCGACTACAGTGAAATCAAGAAACTTAGGTTACCCAGTTTAATTAGGGAGATCATGGAACAAAGTCTCTAAAATGAGGGAAAACATTGAACTTATAAGTTACTCAATTTACCATAGGGGGATCAAGGGTATTTAAAAACATACTTGTCCAACATAAGAGGAATAAAATATGAAGTGGATATAACAAAGCATGAACAAAATATCCAGAAATCAGAAAGAACAAACAATAGTTCTTACATTACTATAGGACTTGGTTATCAGGTAGCAGACCCAAAGCCAACAATAGGAAATAATAAACTTATTGGATGAAGGATGAAGAAAGAAACCAAAATTGAGTGGGAGTAAGTTGTAACTTTTCCAAAAATGTTGGGCGTGGACCTATTTCAAATTTGACTAAAATAATTTTAATCGGGAAAAAATATAGCAAAAAAATAGGAACAACACAAAACGAGGCCTAGGCTAGATGAAGTTATAATGACCCAGTATAGGGCAAACTCATTTTTAATTTTGAAGGCAATATATCATATTTTCATGTGAGAAACAATTACCTGGATCCACAATGCTAAGACAGGATACATGGTAATACTTGCCACAAGTTGTTCCCAGATATGCTCTTAAATATCGTGGTTGAAAGTGTTGTTCTTGGGTATGCTACTAGAACATTTTGCATTTCCCTTAATCCATAATGAACTCATGGTAAATTGGTGAAAGAAAAATCACTATTTAAACTAATAATTGAAATTGATCATTTCTTATGAAGATGGAATGTGAATTGTATCCCTTTTCACCATACGTGGATGTTCTTTAGCTTTAGGTGGATGCTTCTATTGCAAAGGATTTATTAGGCCTAGTGGATGGGTGAATCTGATCACTAATCAATGAAGAATCATGATTAATTTGAAGCATTCAACATGGAACTAAGTTTGTGAGTTATGACTGTAGTGCACAATGATATAGATTTAAAGCTATATCACTAGAAGATATGTGTGTAAAGAGTTATGTTAGGTGGAGATATGAGTGCGTTCACCTGGTAGCATGACAAAGTGTTTGAGGTTTAATGTGTCTTGTGGTATGAACTTGAAGCACATGGATATTTAATGAAAATAAATAGGAAGATATACCATTGTTCAAGGGAGATCAAATATGTGATCCTAACCATATCATTAGTAGATATGTAATATAAATTCCTGTAGGCTACATGCTATTGCTTCAAAACTATTTGAATTGTGATAAATTAATGCATTACATGTCTACATAGAAAATCTATCTGAGAAATAGGAAGGTCTCCAATGTCGATATTGATTTTAAAAACATTATATTTTGTGCTTGGGTGCCCTCACATGGCATGACCTGACCCAGCCCACCCAAATGCATTTCCTTGGGCGCCATCACATGGCACGACCTTACCCAGCCCACCTCACTGTGTTTCTTTCGGTGCCCTCACATGAACCGACTTGACATGAGTACTTGGCCTTACACGACCTGACCTGACCCTCACATGGCATGACCTGACCCGATGTTTCGTCGCTATTTTGACGTTGTGAATTTTTTGTCGCTATTCCAAAATTTGACCCTTTCGTAGCTATTCCGACATGTGGATCCATTTCGTCGCTCTTACAACATGTGGATCCCTTTTGTCACTCTTCCAACATGTGGATCCCTTTTGTCTCTCTTCGGACATGTGGATCCCTTTTGTCAGTCTTCCAACATGTGCATCCCTTTCGTCGCTCTTCTGACGTGTGGATCCCTTTCATCGCTCTTCTGACGTGGGGATCCCTTTTGTTTCTCTTCTGATGTGTGGATCCCTTTCGTTGCTCTTCCAACATTTGAAGATTTTCTTCGCAAGTCCGATGTGTGGAAGTTTCGTCACTATTCTGACGTTGGGAGTGTTTCGTCACTTGTCCACTGATTTCTGGCAGGATTAAAAAAATTTGAGAAAATTTTGGGAACTTTCCGACAATATGTCAAAATTGTCAGAACTAAAGTGTCAGAAAATTGACCATATGTACTAGTGTACACATAATCCATTGTAAGCTTCTCCCCATCTAGTAATCTCAAAACCTTTACTATTGGTGCTTGTATTTTCTTCACTTGAAGTCAGATATTGTAAGTGATGCAGCTCCAAAAATGCCTGATTATTATTATTAGTAAATTAAATTAGATTATTATTATTATTATTATAGAAAGTAGAAATTAAGGTTAGGTAATTAAAATATTATTACAAATCTATCTAGTTTATTAATTTCATAATTTTTATAAAAAAAATTAGCATATGTAATGTTAATGTATTTAATAATTCCAAGTTAATGTACTAATTTTTAATGGGATTTAAGGTCTTATTTATTGAGTGTTTATATGATATTGAAAATTAAGTAATATAATTAAAGTTATTGGATCACTATGTGGAGGTGGGTCTCTTCTCCCGTAAACAAGGGGGTCTCATACACCAATTTGGTGTCTGGTTTGGTCATGACCTTAAAATTGGATTATTATTATTATTATAATAGAAAGTAGAAAATAAGGTTAGGTAATTAAAATTTTATTATAAATCTATCTCGTTTATTAATTTTATTAATTTCATAATTTTTATAAGAAAATTTAATATATTTAATGTTAATGTATTTAACAATTCGAAGTTAATGTAGCAATTTTTAATGAGATTTAAGGTCATATTTATTGAGCGGTTATATATATTGAGAATTAAGTAATACAAGTAATATTATTTGATGGTTGCGTGGAGGTGGGTCCCTTGTCCCATAAAAAAGGGGGTCTCATACACCAATTTGATCTCTGGCTTGGCCCATAAACAAGGGGGTCTCATAGACCAATTTGGTGTGTGTGTTAGTTGATAAACAAGGGGCTCTCATACAGCAATTTCGTGTGTGGCTTGGACCAGAAAAAAGTGGGTCTCATACACCAATTTGTTGTCTTACTTAGGACATGAACCAGTACCGAGACATGCATAAAAACCCAAGTAAAGATATTGGGCTGGGAGATGCTAAAACATGCACCGAAATAGTTGACAATGTGCACAACAAAGAGATACGTGATACAAGATCAGATGAGAGGAATGAAGAGACGTTGGAGGCTACCATTAGAGTAACACACTCATCTCTGCTAGATTCTAGAGCAACTGGGCACTACACAAAATCTTCCCATTAAATTAGATAGACATCCCCTTTTTTTATGTGTTCCTAATTGCAAGAAAAAATAAACCAGAAGCAAGGCTCGGTACAAGCATTAAGGATGTGCGACCATTGTGTGGACCATCTCTGCATCATTAAGTCTGATTTGATAGATCGAATCGACATGGCAGTGTTAAAGAGATGTGACCATTGCGTGGGAAACCTCTGCATCGTTCTCCTCTAGTTGGAAACAATGTAGCTCCTGCAAGTTGCTGTGCTCAAATAGTTGCCATTGACCGGCGTCCAATGACTGTAATTCCTACTCTCTAATCCATGTAATTTCTTATGGTGCGAAGTCTTCCCACTATACCAAGTACCTGTTATATTGTCCTTTGTGAGTCCGAACAATCTTCTTATCTAGGATACACACGATTTGTTCCTTTTTCCTACGTGGAATGGTTTGTTGCGAATCCACCTCCTCATCGTTGAAATTAACCTGATCGGTCGCATGGAATACATATAAATCAGAAACATTAAACACAGGTGAAATAGCAAGATCAACCTGAAAATCAATGTTATCAGCATTGCCATTGATATTATTGAGAGAAGGACTAACTTACAGTAAATGAACTATGTCAGGTTTACTATTCTCCCTTTGTCATGCTGGTTATCGAACATGACAAAGGTACCCCCCTGGATGTAATATTCTAAAATTAGCTTGCAGCTAATTGGAATATTAATTTTTTCTTTTGTCATTTAGATAGATGAATAAGTGGTTAGGGAGACCCATAAATCTCCTTAGTAGTAATAAAATCCCTCTTAATGTGAATATGGATCATCCAAATAGCTGGATAAAGCACCCTCAAGTTTGAACAGGGGTTGGAGCATGTGGATGGGGTCAAGTTTGACAAAATCAATGGCGTTGGTATGGAGAGAGTGGATCATCAATGAGAGACATCGCAGTGTTAATGGGAGGAAGTCTCTATGATAGTAGTGGCCTTAATCAGTGGGGCCCAAGGTGAGAATGCTCACATTGCATATAAGGAGGGCAATGACCAATTTTCTTATACTTTATCTTGTTGTAGGTTCCTCTAGGAAACCTCTATTTCTTCAAATAAAACATCACAAAATCTCCTCGTTAAAGACTTGAGGGCGTTGGCCAACATCGTTTAGAATTTGGTATTGTTGGTTACTATCTTGCAATTTCGGTCTCACTGTCTTCTGTAGTTGTTGAATGTGTTCAACACATGCTTCCCCATCATCACTAATTTTTTCCCCAAGAAGTAGTTGCAACAGATCGAGGAGACATGAAGGATTTCGTCCATAAACAATCTGGAAGGGATATTTACCTGTGGATCTATTCATATAACTATTGTAAATAAATTCTTCTTGAGGTGAATCCAAATCCCACTGCTTGGGCTTCTCATCGATAATGCTCTGTAACAAGTTTCCCAAACTTCAATTCACTACCTTGGTTTTCCCATCGGTTTAGGGGTGATAAGCACTGTTGAATTGTAAATTAGTCCCCATTTTATTCGATAAAGTCGCCAAAAACGACCCAATAACTAGGTATCTCTATCAGAGTTAATGGTTTTGGGTACACCATGAAATCTAACAATTTTTGAAAGAAAAATTGTGCCACCCTCGATGCATCACTGGTTTTCTTGCAAGCGATGAAATGAGCCATTTTTGAGAATCTATCAACAACCAAAAAAATAGAATTATTACCTCGTTGGGTATTTGGAAGCCCCAATACCAAGTCCATGCTCACATGTCACCAGGGGTTCAGAGGAATAGGTAACAACATATATAACCCTGTATTCTGAGAGTGCCCTTTAGACACTTGAGAAATTCTACATCGTGCCACATACTTGGTGATATCCTTCCTCATTGTCGACCAATAATATTTATAAGCTATTAAGGACAATATCTTATCCTTCCCAAAATGTCCGGCCAAGCCACTACTATGAAGCTCCATGATGATATGTTCTTGCATATAACCAATTGGAATGTAGAGTTGTTTTCCCTTGAAGGGATAACCATCTTGCAGGAAACATTCACCACGAGAAAGGTCCATATTCCCCACAAGTGATTTCTTCAGTTGCTCCACAACCTTTCTAAAAATGGGATACGATGCATAGAGATCCTTGAGAGAATTAAATCCAATTACCTGATTTTCCATAGTGGTTAAATGAAAGAGATGTGACTGTTGCGTGGGTAGCCTCTACATAATTCTCCTCAGGCTGGAAACAACGAAGCTCCTACAAGTTTCTATGCTCAAATAATTTAAATTGACTGGGGTCCAAGGTCTGCAATTCTTGCTCTGTGATCGATGTACTTTCTTCTGGTGTGAAGACTTCCCACTGTACCAAGTACCTGTTATATTGTCCTTGGCGAGTCTGAACAATCTTCATAACTAGGATACGTGCGATCTGTTCCTTTTTACCTTATGGAATGGTTTTTTTCCAATCCATTCCTCATCATTGCAATCACCCTGATCTTTCCCATGGAATACATATAAATCAAAAAAATTAAACACAGGTGAAATAGCATGATCAGTGGGAAAATCAACGTTATAAGCATTTTCATTGATATTCTTGAGAATATTGCAAGGACCGCCCTTCTTCTACATTAAATTGTTGTAGGTTCCTCTAGGAAACCTCTCTTTCCTCAAATAAACCATCACAAAATCTCCCTTGTTAAATACTTGAGGGCGTCAACCAACATTGCTTAGAACATTGTATTGTTGGTTAATGTCCTGCGATTCCTATCTCACTATCTTCTGTAGTTGTTGAATGTGTTTAGCAAATGCTTCCCCAACATCACCAATTTTGTCCCCAAGCAGTAGCTGCAACAGATCGAAGACACTTGAAGGATTTTGGCCATAAAAATTCTGGAAGAGAGAAAAATAGAGGGAGATAAGGTTTTATAGTAGCCATAAAATTCATAACTATCATGTTACGCGATAGAAAATTCCTCTTTCTTTATATTTTCATATTTACATCTGAGAGAAAAGGAAGTAGAGAATCCTCAACTTTTAGATGGGGCTTCTCCCATATTTCTAGGTAAATTAGACTCAGGTGAATGAGTCAAAGTTGACCAAGTAATTAGTGGAGCTTTTAAGCCAATGGTTTTTGGTTTCCCATGGATTAAATGTAATGAAGACTTTAAAAGGCATGGAATACTTCATTTTAATGTGGTAAAGAAGGTGGGTAGTGAAGGTTCACTTGGATGGCTTGGCAAAGGAGACTATTGGGCTTCTGTTAGGATGTGCTTTTCCCAAGATTTCTGGTTTTCCTAGGGTAAATATTGTGTTGCTATGTTTTCATGATATTTTTTATTATTGTTGTTGGTTTAATTATTCTTGTGTTGAATGTTTTGTCTCTTTTTTTAAAATTCCTAAATTTGGTATCAGGGCCATAGATGGATGTGTTTTTTCTTTAGGTGGATGCTTCTATTGCATAGGATTTATTTGGCCTAGTGGATGGATGAATTCGATCACTAATCAATGAAGAAGCATGGTTAATTTGAAGCGTGGAAGGGGAAAATAAGTTTGTGAGTTATGACTGTAGTGCACAATGATATAGATTTAAAGCTACATCGCTAAGGAAGATGTGTGTAAATATTTATGTTAGGTGGAGAGATGAGTGTGTTCACCTCATAGCATGACAAAGTGTTTGAGGCTTAATGTGTCTTGTGGCATGAACCTAGAGCACATGGATATGTAACCAGCCTAGATCCATCTTAACTCTGGATCTATTAAGCGCCGAGAGGGATCAAATCTCTCGAGGTGCAAACCTCTTTTTTTGAGTGCAAAACTTGAGGAAAGGTTTGCACCTCGAGAGATTTGATCCCTCTCGGTGCTTAATAGATCCAGAGTTAAGATGGATCTAGGCTGGTTTCAGTCGTATGCGGCCAAGGAAAATCTATTGAAAATATGATTAATTTTATCAATAATATGTAAATACATATAATAGAAAGATAATAATTTTATATATACTAAATATGTCTGATATTTATCTGGTCATTTTAATTTTAAAATTTTCTTAGTTACCTCAGTTTTTTGAGATGATAAATATTGTTAATAAATTTAATGACGAAATTATTTTTTTGAATGCAAAGTGATAATGTAATAGTGTTGAATGGTAGAAAATGAAAATAATAAGAATGTAGTCAATTACAAATAGTCTTCATTGCGATCAATCTCAAATTATTTTATTTTTCTATTCTTATTGTCACCCTTGTTAGTTTTGTCATCTTTTCATATCGATTATATGAAAAAGACAATTGAAATAATAAACCATTTAAATATTTAGCTTGAACTATTGTACTAAACATCATACATTGTCTCTCTTTCTCTTCAATATTAATAGGTTGATTTACTATAACACAAATATTAATGTACATTGTTAATAATTTTGTGTGCTTACACTGAAATCAATGCACAATCTTAATCCAATCACTTTAAAATTAATGTACCATCAATGTACATCAAATCATAAATCAACGTCTATACTGAAATCAATGCACCTAATGCAAAAAATCAAATAAGATTACAAAACAATATCTACATTGAGATCAATGCATCTAATGTAGGTAATCAAATAATATTAGAAATCAACATCTATATTGAAATCAATGGATCTAGTGCAAGTAATAAAATAGGATTAGAAACCAACATCTACACTGATATCAATGCATCTAGTGCAAACAATCAAATAGGATTATAAATCACCATCTACTTCTCTATCTCCCCCCTTGAACTACATCTCTCTTTCCCTCCATCTCTCCACTCCCTCACATCTTCCCTCTTCCTTCCTCTCTCTCCATTTATTTCCGACATATATATATCCATCTCTCTTCACTCTCCAACTATGTTACTCTCTCTCTCTCTCTCAACATCTACACTAAAATCAATGCATATAGTACAAGAAAAATGGGACTATAAATCACCATCCACACTGAAATCAATGCATCAAGTGCAAGAAATCATCTTCCCTCTCTCCCCCCTCCAACTACATCTCCCTTTCCCTCCATCTCTCCTCCTCTACACTAAAATCAATATCTAAACTGAAATTAATGCATCTAGTGCAAGAAATCAAATAGGATTATAAATCACCATCTACTTCCCTATCTCCCCCCTTGAACTACATCACTCTTTCCCTCCATCTCTCCACTCTTTCACATCCTCCCTATTCCTTCCTCTCTCTCCATTTATTTCCCACATATATATCTCCCTCTCTCTTCACTCTCCAACTATGTTACTATATCTCTCCCTCTCTCCTTCTCTCCATATATCCTTCTTTATCTCTTTATCTCACCTCAAAACATATACACACTCTCTCCATATCTCCCTTGTCACTTCATCTCTCTCTCCACTTCTCACTCTCTATGTAATCCTTCTTCCCTCCCTCTCTCCCCCTCCAACTCCATCTCTCCATCCTTCCATCTCCCTCCCTCTCTCCTCCTCTCTCTCGTCCTTCCTCTCTCTCTCTCTCTCTCTCTCTCTCTCTCTCTCTCTTTTCCCTCCAATTTTCTCTCTTCCCCCATAACTCTCTTCCTCTCTCTCATGTCATCTCTCTTTTCCTTCCTCTCCTACCTTCCTCTATATTTTCCTCTCTCTCTCTCTCTCTCTCTCTCTCTCTCTCTTTGCCTTCCAATCCTCTTTCCTGCCCCAACACACACACACACACACACACTCTCTCAACATCTACACTAAAATCAATGCATATAGTGCAAGAAAAATAGGATTAGAAATCACCATCCACACTGAAATCAATGCATTGAGTGCAAGAAATATCTTCCCTCTCTCCCCCCTCCAAATCCATCTCTCTTTCCCTCCCTCTCTCCACTCTCTCACATCCTCTCTCTCTTCCTTCCCCTCTATCCCTTTCTCTCCCACATCTATCTCTCTCTATATCTCCCTCTCTCTCCCTCTCTACACCCTCCAACTATGTTACTATATTCCTCCCTCTCTCATTCTCCCCCATTCCCTCCATATCTCCTTATTTTTCTCTTTATCTCACCCCCAAACATACACATACTCCTCTATTTCTCCCTTTTCACTCCCTCTCTCTCTCCACTTCTTGCTCCCTATGTAAATACATTACTCTAGATCTAGAGTTTGATATTATCTATATTTACACTGAAATCAATGCATCTAGTGCAAGTAAGAAAATAAGATTAGAAACCAACATCTACACTGATATCAATGCATCTAGTGTAAGTAATCAAATATGATTAGAAATCATCATATTAATGTACATTTTTAATAATTTTGTGTGCTTACACTGAAATCAATACACAATAATGAACCAGTCACTTTAAAATTAATGTACCATCAATGTACATCCAATTACATCAAATCAGAAATCAACGTCAATGCTGAAATCAATGCACCTAATGCAAACAATCAAATAAGATTACAAAACAACATCTACACTGAGATCAATGCATCTAATGCAGGTAATCAAATAAGATTAGAAATCAACATCTATATTGAAATCAATGGATCTAGGGCAAGTAATAAAATAATATTAGAAACCAACATCTACACTAATATTAATGCATCTAGTGCAAGCAATCAAATAGGATTATAAATCACCATCTACTTCCTTATCTCCCCCCTCGAACTACATCTCTCTTTCCCTCCATCTCTCCACTCTCTCACATCCTCCCTCTTTCTTCCTCTCTCTCCATTTCTTTCCCACATATATATCTCCCTCTCTCTTCACCCGCCAACTATGTTACTCTCTTTCTCTCTCTCTCTCTCTCAACATCTACACAAAAATCAACGCATATAGTGCAAGAAAAATAGGATTATAAATCACCATCCACACTGAAATCAAATCATCAAGTGCAAGAAATCATCTTATCTATCTCCCCCCTCCAACTACATCTCTCTTTCCCTCCATCTCTCCTCCTATACACTGAAATCAACATCTACACTGAAATCAATGCATCTAGTGCAAGCAATCAAATAGCATTATAAATTACCATCTACTTCCCTATCTCCCCCCTTGAACTACATCTCTCTTTCCCTCCATCTCTCCACTCCCTCACATCCTCCCTCTTCCTTCTTCTCGCTTCATTTCTTTCCCACATATATATCTCCCTCTCTCTTCACCCTCCAACTATGTTACTATATCCCTCCCTCTCTCCTTCTCTTTAATTATAAAAAGATTTTATTTATTTATCATACTCCCGGTAATTAAATAAAAATATACCACAGTACATTTCAAATATTTACTTACATTAAATTTCTCACATTACATCTACACATGTGCCTTATACACTAACATATCAAAAGTTTACATTACATAAACAAAAAGGTAGAAATAAAATAAAATGCAAGAGCAATAGAAATGAAACATGAAAATCAATTGCAGCTCCTCTTCCCGCAAATATTATTTTCCAAATCAATCGAAATAAGTTCATTGATGGTGAAATCCTTTCCCACAAATATTATTACTACCACTTTCAAACAACTCCTGAAATCCTTTCTGACAAATATTATTTCATTGTTCCCAAAATCACAAAGATGCTTCCTTAAAAATAAAATTCGAGACTTTGTTTGTGTTAAATTTATATATGTAGGGAGAGAAGTGATTTTTCATTAGGGCCGACATTAGATTAAATTTTAAATGATAAATATTAAACATTATTTTTACATTTACGTTTATATGTTTATTGTTACCTGATATAAGCAATGCATATAGTGTACTCAAATACCCACCTACAGTGATCCAAATTTATTAAATTTAATAATATTAGTATTATAATATAATAATGTGAATATTAGAATTAATAATAATATTAATATTAATATTAGCGTCAATAATGTTTTTTTGGCATGGTATTAATAATAATTTGGCCCATGGTATTCAGCCCATGGTATCAAAGTGGTACATTTTTGTACACTCAGACATATCAAAAGTTTACATTAATTAAATTTAATAAATTTAATATTATAATATAATAATGCGAATATTAAAATTAATAATAATATTAATATTCATATTAGGGTTAATAATGTTTTTTTGGCATGTATTAATAATAATTTGGCCCATGGTATTTAGCTCAGGATTCACCTAAATAAAACCACCTTTTCATGTTCATAAATATAAATAGGATTATGGAGTAAATATAAAAAGACTTTTTATTTATTTACCATATATATGGTTTCTTTATATTTTATTTATTTACCATACCTCTTTTATAAATATGATATTAATAATAATTTGGCCCATGCTATTAAAGTGGTACATTTTTACATTAATTAAATTTAATAATATTAATATTATAATATAATAATGTGAATATTAATATTAATATTAGGGTTAATAATGTTTTTTTGGCATGTATTAATAATAATTTGGCCCATGGTATTTAGCTCAGGATTCACCTAAATAAAACCACCTTTTGGTGTTCATAAATATAAATAGGATTATGGAGTAAAAATAAAAAGACTTTTTATTTATTTACCATATATATGGTTTACTTATATTTTATTTATTTACCATACCTCTTTTATAAATATGGTCTTTGGCCCATGGTATTCTGGTATTAAAGTGGTAAATATATCAAAAATTTACATTACTCACATGACATCTACACATCTATATACACTCCGACATATTAAAATTTTACATTACACACATTACATCTACACTTATTTATATATTGGGCCTGACATATCAAAAGTTTACATTACACACATTACATCTACACATCTCTATATATTGGGCCGACATTTACATCACACACGTTACATCTACACATCCCTATATACTGGGCTGTAGAGCGCCTCTCGGCGCAATGGAAAGAAATAGGAAGATATACCATTGTTCGAGGGAGATCAAATATGTGATCCTAACAAGATCATTAGTAGATATGTAACATAAATGCCTATAGGCTACATGTTACTACTTCAAAACTATTTGAATTATGATAAATTAATGCATTACGTGTCTACATAGAAAATATATGTGAGAAATAGGAAGGTCTTAGATGTTGATATTGATTTTAAAAGCATTATATTTTGTCCTTGGGTTCCCTCACATGATCTAACCTGACCTGACCCACCCAAACATGTTTCCTCGGGTGACCCCGCATGGCATGACCTGACCCAACCCAACCGAATGCATTTCCTTGGGTGCCATCACATGGAACGACCTGACCCAACCTGCTCGACTGTGTTTCCTTAGGCACCGTCACACGACCCGACCTGACACGAGTACTCGGTCTGACATGACCTGACCTGACCCTTACACGGCATGACCCGACCCAACGTTTTGTCGCTATTCTAACGTTGCGAATTTTTCATCGCTATTCCAATGTTGTGACCCTTTCCTAGATATTATGACGTGTGAATTCCTTTCATCGTTCTTCCAACATGTGGATCTCTTTCGTCTCTCTTCCGACGTGTGGATCCCTTTCGTCACTCAACGATGTGTGGATCCATTTTGTCGCTCTTCCGACACGTGGATCCCTTTCATTGCTCTTTCGACGTGTGGATCCATTTCTTTGCTCTTCCGACGTTTGCAGATTTCTTTGCAAGTCCGATGTGTGGAATTTTCGTTGCTATTCCGAAGTTGGGAGTGTTTCGTCGCTTGTCTGGCGATTTTTGGCAGGATTAAAAAAAATTAAGAAAAATTTGGGAACTTTCCAACAATACGTCAAAACTATCAGAACTAAAGTGTTAGAAAATTTACCATATGTACTAGTGTACACATAATCCATTGCAGGCTTCTCCCCATCTACCAATCTTAGAACCTTTACTATTGGTGCTTGTATTTGCTTCACTTGAAGTGAGATACTATAACTGATGTAGCTCCAAAAATGCCTAATCCCAAAATCCCCAATTCAAAATTAACGCCCCCTCGTAGCTATTCTAACATGTGGATCCCTTTCATCACTCTTCCAACATGTGGATCCCTTTCGTCGCTCTTCCAACATGTGGATCCCTTTCGTCACTCTTTGAATGTGTGGATCCCTTTCGTCACTCTTCCAATGTGTGGATCCCCTTCATCGCTCTTCCAACATGTGGATCCCTTTCATCTCTCTTCCGACGTGTGCATCCCTTTGTCCCTCTTCTGACGTGTGGATCCCTTTCATAGCTCTTGCGACGTGTGGATCCCTTTTGTTGCTCTTCCGATGTTTGCAAATTTTATTTGCAAGTCTAATGTGTGGAAGTTTCGTTGTTATTTCAAATTTGGGAGCATTTTGTCGCTTGTATGATGAATTTTGGCAGGATTTAAAAAAAAATGAGAAAGATTTGGGAACTTTCCAACAATATGTCAAAACTGTCGGAGCTAAAGTGTCAGAAAATAGACCATATGTACTAGTGTACACATAATCCATTGTAGGCTTCCCCCCATCTACCAATATTAGAACCTTTAATATTGGTGCTTGAATTTTCTTCACTTGAAGTTAGATATTGTAATTGATGTAGCTCCAAAAATGCCTAATCCCAAAATCCCCAATTCAGAATTACCACCCCCCAAAAATTGCATAGTTCCAAGGTATTTAATCCTGAACCTAGTTGTGGAACCTAGGCACTACACGAAATCTATAACTATGAAAAGCACCAATGAATCTGAATCAAGTGAAGGATTTGTTGTATTTTTTTGGCATTCGGGGCACACTATTCAAATCTTTGATGGCAGGTTCAATGGCAGTAAAGGATACGACGTTATTCTGATGTGTGGATCCATTTTGTCGCTATTCCGATGTTGGGAGCATTTCGTCACTTGTCCAACAATTTTTGGAGGGATTAAAAAAATTGAGAAAATTTTGGGAACTTTCAAATAATACATCAAAACCAAGTCGGAAAATTGACCATATGTACTAGTGTACACATAATCCATTGCAGGCCTCTCCCCATCTACCAATCTCTGAACCTTTACTATAGGTTCACTAACTAGGAACACTTCTTCTACTCCTTGCCAAATTTCTCTGTGTATGCCAATTTTGCAATGGCTCTGTCATCCTATATCCTGTTGTATCTACAAGCATGCCACTCATCAAAAACAAACATTTAATTCAACTCAAACTGGCATCGAAGAAAAGATTGAAGAGTAATAAAGTTGCTAGAAAAACGTGTGATTGCAGGACGCCGCTACTCATTGGTTCTGGTGTATCTCCTCATGAGGCTAAGAACAAAATCATGGTTATATATAAACTTGGGGACACTCCTAGCCATAACAATCACCTCCTTGATGAAGGAGAGTTTTATCACATCTTCAAGCAGCAAATCGATACAATGTGTGGTGCCTCTCCGAAAGCATATTGCCGGCAACCACATAATTAGATGCATTATCTATTATGACTTGCACCACATTCTGCACACCAATCTCCCAGATGAAGCCATCTAACAACTCACATATAGTTGTTGCATCTTTTATGTGTGTTGATGCATCCACTGATTTAATAAACATCGTACCTTTAGAAAATTATATGAAGAAATTTAGAAGGGTCTTTCCCTTCCTATCTATCCAACCATGAGACATCACTGTACATATAGACAATTCCCATGTATTTTTCAACTCTGTCAATCTAGAGTTGATGTCTTTCTTTTCTTCTTTAAGGATTGTCCCCCACAACTCCCCATATATAGCACTTTTATAACTTGGGCCCACAACAACAATAGCATCAAACAAAGGTTGCCAAAATGGAATGATTTTGGTGATGTTGAGAGGCAAGTCACTCCATAGAACATGTTTCCTAATTAGGCATCCTCACACGGCATGATCTGACCAAACTTGAACCGCCCGAACACATTTCATTGGGCACCCTCACACGACATGACACAACCTAACTCGGAAGTGTTCCTTGGGAACCCTCACATGACTCGACTCAACCCGAATTGAACTGACCGGTCTGAATGCGTTTCCTTGGGTTCCTTCACACGAGCTAACTTGACCCAACCCATTCGAACACGTTTCCTCAGGCACCCTCGCATGGCACGACTCGACCCGACCTGCACGAATGCACGTGTTTACTTGCGCACCCTCACACGACCCGACCCGAATTGACCGGGCCACCCGAACGTGTTTCCTTGGGTGTCCTCACATGACCTAACTCGACTTGACCCGCCTAAAAGCACTTCCTCATGCGCCCTCACACATCACGACCCAAACCAACCCGACCTGCTAGAATGCGTTTACTTGGGCGACCTCACACGACATGACTTGACCAGACCCAACCCAACCCACCCGGATGTGTTTCCATGGGTGCCCTCACATGACCCAACCTAACATGACACGACCCGACCTGACATGACCCGACCTGATACGACCCAACCTGATGGGACTTGACCTGACCTAACGCGACTCGACCTGACACAACCCGACATGAGACGACACTCAAATTTATGAATCTTGGTCTTCTTGTATTTTTTGAAGATGTGCCTGGAGTTCCACTTGAACTTGAGGGAGTTGCTGATCCCTGTGGTGTGCTTGGAGAAGCACTTTCTTGATTTTTCACTACTGCTCTATTTCTTTCTTGCATTGTGCTCTTTTGAGCTTGTATAGGTGGAGGAGGGGCCACCATTAAGGAATTATTTTTTGCAATCAATTCCTCTTTGTTTTCATGTGAAATACATGTCTTCACATTTACAGTCTTCTCTAAACTTTCATCCCAAGCTTCTTCGTCAATGAATTGAACATCTCTGTTGATTATTACCTTCTTGGTTAATGGATTATAGAGCTTGCTGCCGCAACTCTTGGGAAAATACTCTCATGTACTGCTTGGAAGATATAGAAGAGGATTTTTATCATTGAAATATGGTTGTTGTGGATTTTTCAGGTTCGTTCCTGTTGCTGCCATTCTGACTGTGCAAACAAACAACCTTCTTGGTTGTATAAAGCAGAAACCTTCTCAGTGCTGGAGAAATCCGCTTCTCAAACAATCAACCTTTCAACTTATTTAATAAAGAGAGCTTGTTCTTTTGCTTAGAGACTAGACCTACTCTGATACCATATTGGCAATTCTGAATAAACAATACACAGAGTGATGTGTTTCCCCCACAACGCAGAGAATGCAGAATACGCGTGGAAATTAAAAAAAAAAAATCATACACTGACAAAGAGAAAAAACGCACAGGAGAGGAACCTTTTTAATTTATTCAACTCTTCTCTGAAAACACATGAAATTATATATATATATATATATATATATATATATATATATATTACAAAAATGGTCGTAGTCTGTTAACTTAATGCATTTCAATGCTTGATTGACGGGTAACAACCAATTGTCCCTTTGATGTCAAAGCCCATTTATTCATTAAATGGCGCACAAAGAAGCGTTGTTGTTTTCACACGAAACAACGTACAAAACATAAAAGCTCAAACCTAAAATATTATCGGTTCCAACTTTAAAATCATGTCGTGTCCGTCCCTCCATTACATGGTGCGAAACTTAACTTGTTACCATAACAGAAATCCTTTAGACTTTGCGATTGCGATGTGCGGTTGCATGATTGCATCACTTCGCAAAACATTTAACATTATAGGCACTTAACTGGATACATATGCGATTGTGCATGTCCCATCGCATCCAAAACAAAATACATTGCGGGCATTTAATGATAAACACAAACTTCAGTGATTGCAATAGAGAGTAAAACTGAACTCATTGTCATAACGGAAATCCTTAAGACTTTGCGATTGCGATGTGCGGTGGCACGATCGCATCAAACCACAAAACATTTAACTTTGTGGTCGCTTAACTAGAAACTTATGTGATTGTGCATGTCACATCGCATCCACAACCAAATACCCTGCGGGCATTTAACGGTAAACACAAACTTTAGCGATTATGACAGAGAGCAAAAACCCATAGGAGAGGAACCTTTCTAATTTATTCAACTTTTCTCTGAAAACATATGAAATTACATATATTTCTATTACAAAAATTGTCGTTGCGGGCGCGAAGTTGTGGGCGTGAAGTTGTGGGAAAATGGTAAGTTGATACAGCACGTAAGAAATAAATGTAAATGTAAGGCCAGGTACTATGTTGTTTGGATTTTGCGTGCATTTCATGAAAAAGCCTTCGGATTTGAAATCTGAACTTTGTCCTTCTCTACACAAAAAATAAAAAAGCATGAGGTGCTGCTACATTTATTCAGGACAATTATTGAGAGTAATTCCAACACCAAAATTGCAATGCTAATACTAATGCTTTACCCTTAATAAGAATCGTAAGCCTCTTTTTGTTGACAAATTATTATGTTCCTGGTGTCATATACTTATTATCTGCAACAAATTTTGAAATCGACAGAAAATTTGATGATTCATACAAAATTCAAGAGAACTATCTGGTTTTTATGTAAAGGGGGAATTTTGCCAATTATAACATGGAAACAAACAAAAGTTCATATTGTCTCAATTTAATAATTAATACAAAATTCAAAAAAGGAAATTTACACCGTCTGATATTTATGCTTCTGTCACTCGTACCGCATTTAATATCCAAAATTGCATTGGAAAGAGATCAGAATTTTATACCACTAGAATTTGACCACATATTAGAGCGAAAGGCATGAAAGATGTTGTGAAAAGGTTAACGCTAAGAAGAAAGAATCTGTACCTGTAAATGGTTCTCTCTAAACTAGTCCATGGTAAAGGCAGCGATAACGATTGACTGAAGCAAGAAACAGTAGATCTCTTGTGCTTTTCGCCATTCCTCTTCCTCCACTGCATTCATCCTTCTCATAAAACCATTCCAACCATTCTCGAACCCTGAAGCAATTTCCACAAATTTTCCAAAAATATAAAAGTGATAAACAAGTTTAGCAAGTTTAGGTTTTTATTCCAGAGCGATTATTCTACTCTGAAGGGTCCACATCATAAGGAGATTTACCTATCTTTCTTTCTTTGACCGCAAGCCTCTGAAATTGATTTCGGGATTCAGACCGTCCAGTGTGCTAAAACCCTTTAAACTGTTGAGAAATCGATATACAAATTGCTAATTTTTTTATTAACGGCATAGTCTGACATTGCATATGGAAGTCTGTTGGCATTTGAAAGATCCCAACATTCATAATAAAAAAGATAAAGACACTTATTTTATCCGATCCTCTGAATTCCACAGTAGTGGGCAATTTTTTTTCGGGTCATAAGAGGATTTATTTTCCTTTCTGTCCTTTCACTTATGTTTCACAATTTCATTTAAATAGAGGATCACCCAATACCATTTGCAACCAATATCCTCAATCTTTTCTAGCAAGCTTGGTAACGTCGTCAGGCGTAATTATTTCATCACTACAAAATAGTGTAAACAACCCTGAAATGAAATGAAACTCTCCTATAAAAGCATATATTACAATTAAATTCAATTATTTCGAACATATGTCAATAATAAGTACGATTTGGAAACCACTGGCGATTTGGAAACCACATTTCATACCAGAGTTCAGTCAGTGACAGATTCAACGGGTATTGATCCCATAATACGCTAAGCCCTATGATTTTAATTTTAAATCTCTAAAGTAACGATACACTGAGCCCTGTTTTTTTAATTTCATATCTCAAAAGTAACTACGGACCGAATAAACTGATCAAAGTCTATAGGAGATTGTTGGGGCCCCTTAATGGGAATTGTACTCCACTCTCCAACCATTTCCTCCTGCCATAATTCTTCTGATCCATATCCTGTACCCGGACGCTTGAGCATGTAGAAAACATTATCACGGCGGTATGATCCTCCCAAATAAGCGCTGAGAAAAATTCTGTCGTGCCATGCTGCACAACACGTAATCGACCCAAGTGTTTGTGGAAGAGAACCTACTAACCTCCAAGCGTTTTCCTTGGAATCATATACCATCACTCCTTCCTGAGTGTGGAACCAATGCAACCATGCGTCTGAGGAACCAATCGCACATCCGAAGGGTCCAAGGTCCCGATCATTCGTGACCGTCCACATATTTCGAAGCGTGGTCCACTCCCTTTTGTCTGGATTGTAAACTTCGGCATTTGTTTCACCATCCCACACATTTCTTCCACCACCGCACGCATCCCTCCAACCACCATTAACGAAGAATTTCCCATCAATGAAATCACCAAAGCAGACACTACGCGCTTGGTTCATATGAGGAAGAAACTTTCACTCGTCTTTCTCTACATTGTAAACTGCTGCTTTTCGCGTAGCTTTTCCCATTCCTCCGGCAACGTAAACGAGCCTTTCCGGTGAAACGGCGCAAGCGGTAGTGATTGCACGGAGCGGTATGTTTCTGCCACGGCTCCACTTAGCAGATGAGAAATCATAGATGAAAACGGTATATAGTGTTGGGATTCCTTCCGCCTATCAAAACAAGCTTCCGATTGATACAAACGCAGTGGCATTCGCAGGGAATTCCTTGATGTCTGCCAGGGAAGTGGGGAAGGCGAGGGAGTTCTTCCCCGGTTCCTTGCACAGGGTCGTACACAGTAATCCAATATTTGTGACCACTATCAAAATCATTCCAATAATGCCGATTCTCGATGACACATATACAGTGCTGAGAAATGCCAAACTTTATTCTGTCTTCGTAGAACTTGGGGCTCTTCACCACGGCCCGCCAGCTTCTACATACGGCTGCGAGGTTGGGGTGAGATGTGTAAGGCACTCTGAGCAGACATTCTCTAATTAGTTCCGGTGGAAGAACGTCCATGATCATTGGCAGTACTGAAATGATAATGTTCCGGTCGGCTTAAATAGCCTTGAAGCCAGGAGCAATGTGAAGATAAAGATCTCACGGGCACAAATTACTAATACTTGGGAGTAACTAATGGTTAAAATTGATGAAGAGATTTTCGGGATTATCCACAGTGTGATTAAATAAATAGATGTTTTGAAATAATTTTAAAATTAATTTAGTATTAGGTATATATGTATATATCAATTTTTTTTTTATATATCTTTTGAGGGGATTTAATGATTATAGAATGTGGTTCAAAACTATGCATTAGTAGACTTAGCACGGTTGAGAGGAGGTGGATCCCTTGTCCCATAAATAAGAGAGTCTCATACACCAATTTGGTGTCTTTTATCCTATAAACAAGAGGGTCTCATACACCAATTTGGTATTTATGGTGACTTTAAAATTGGATTATTGTTATTATTATTATTATTAAAGAAAGTAGAAAGTAAAGTTAGGTAATTAAAATATTATTATAAATATATGTAGTTTATTAATTTCATAATTTTTATCAAAAAAATTTAATATATATGATGTTAATGTAGTAATTTTTAATGAGATTTAAGGTCTTATTTATTGAGATTTTATATGATATTGAAAATTAAGTAATACAATTAATATTTTTTTATTGTTGTATAGAAAGTAGAAAGTAAGGACCTTAAAATTGGATTATTATTATTATTATAGAAAGTAGAAAGTAAGGACCTTAAAATTGGATTATTATTATTATTATTATAGAAAATAGAAAGTAAGGTTATGTAATTAAAATATTATTATAAATCTCTGTGGTTTATTAACTTCATAATTTTTATAAAAAAATTAAAATAAATAATGTTAATGTATTTAACAATTCCAGGTTAATGTAGCAATTTTTAATGAGATTTAAGGTCTTATTTATTGACCGTTTATATGATATTGAAAATTAAGTAATACAATTAATATTATTTGATCGTTGAGTAGAGGTGGGTCCCTTGTCCCATAAAAAATGGGGTTTCATTCAACAATTTGGTGTCCCTTGTCCCATAAACAAGGAGATCTCATACACCAATTTGGTGTTGGCTTGGTGGTGAACTTAAAGTTGGATTATTATTATTATTATAGAAAGTAGAAAGTATGGTTAGGTAATTAAAATATTATTATAAATCTGTGTGGTTGTTATTGTAGTAATTTTTAATGAGATTTAAGGTCTTATTTATTGAATTTTTATATGATATTGAAAATTAAGTAATACAATTAATATTATTTGAGAGCATGGGTTTGTGACATGTGTTTGTTTAATGCTAAGACATTTCATATGGAAACCCACAACTCTCCCAAGGTTTATCTCACTCTTATGGTTGATGGTGCTAAGGTTAATGAAACCTTCACCTCTCTTTTCCTTGGATGGTTCTTTTCCTCTTTTGATGCAAAGGGTCGATCTAAGGACTTGGCCATGGGATTCAACCTCAAATCTATGAAAGTCTATACCTATAGGTGTTCGAATTTGATACTAGGCACAAATTATTTTTCGTCAGAATTAAAAATATTTCTCACAGTGGTTAACATCTATGGCCCTTGTCATGATATAGTCCCTTTATGGTATTTCCTAAAGGGAAAATTGCTTATGAAGAGGGAAAACCTCAATATTGGAGGCGAGCTAAACTTTTCACAACATGCTTCTAAAGTTTGGGGTTCCCAAGTGCTTCTCAATGCCATGACATACTTTTTCCTTAGAAAATTGATATAACACCATGTTATTGATGTAAACCTAATAAAACTAAAGCCATATTGGGGAAAAAGGACATGAGTAGCAGTGGTGGTAAAAAGAATCGACATGTATCTTTTGGCTAAGGAATTGGTAAGCTCCATGGCCCTATTTTGTTAGTGGATTGGGATTAGTGGTATATCAGATCATCATCCCATCTTTATGGAAGTGAAAGGGTATAGTTGAAAGCATGGGAGTCCCTTTAAATTCAACTCTTCATGGTTGGATGATGAGAGTTTTGTACATATGGTGAAGGATTCATGGAGCCCCTATAATTTGAATCTAAGCACCTCATTGGTCCAAAAATTTATGGAGAAACTAAAACGGGTGAAAAGGGATACAATTCAGTGGTATCTCCATAATAATTCCTAGGAAGAGGCATATATCAAGTTTATTTAGGAGGAATTAGATCGAAACTCGATGTTGAATCTAGTTCATGATATAAGTGACCTATGTAAAGTCCCTTTTGGAAGGTATCTAGTTACACACACACACACACATGTAATTTGTCTGGTTGTGTTTCTCCAAACAACATTATTGCATCAAACTATTCTATTCTCAAGATAAGAATTCTTCCATAGTTTGGAAGCAAATCTTGCATCCTAAAAATATCCACTAGACTATCATAACATTTTGTACTCTTTTCATCTCTCTAACATGGATCCACGAGGTTCCTTTTCATTTAATGCCCTTTAATCCCACCAAGTATTCAATGCTGATCTACACAAATTTATTCTCGTGCGACCATAGCAATGGAGTTTCTAACTTGATTGTTTATGCCAATTTTGTTGCAATCTCTATTAGCATCTAACCATCAAATGTTGTATACCTCTTTTCCACTTAACAATTGCTGCTAATAGTTCAAATATGTTTTGAAGACCTATCAACTTTTCCAATTTTGCACCATTCACTAGGTATCCTATTCCTCTTTCTTATAGGAAAGCCCCTCTCCAAGAGTATGATTATTAGGAGTTGAAATAAAACCTCCAACTCCACTCTATAAATTTAAGTACATTAGTAGTAAAAAATCTAGGAATCCATGAAAATAATTTAACCTATTTATTTTGTATGCTTTTAGATATTCCTCCCATTTTAGTACCCAACAAAGGGGTTGATAATATCTAGATCCCTGTGGGGGCATGCTATTTCTTCAAAGTGCATGAGAACACATAAATATTGCCAATTGACGTTGGTAAGCCAATTTAATCACTTCATAATTTCACTTGTGTGATTCCCCCTTCTATTTGATTATTTCTTAGAATAGAAAAATGAAAAAAATTAAATGCCTATTAGTTGGTTTTATCATCAATTATGGGTTGAAATTCATAGTATGTCAAAAACCATTATCAATATCTTCATATTTGACATGATGAACATTGAAACAAACACAAAAATGGTGTACATTTTCAAATAGAATTCCTTTCCTATTATAAAGGAGTACAATGTGTTCATTTGAAAACTCAAGATTGTACCAGAAAAATATATTTTCCTTTGGGATGCTCCATAATACCTTCTTCAGAATGCCTACATCTAACATTATGTTAAAAATAAATCCTTTGAAAGATGTGACAAGAAAAACTTACAATTTTCCCATTTACTTGTTTAGGTTGGGATCAATACATAATATATTATCTTCATCTGAAAATTATTAGCACTTTCTTGAATTATTCTTCTAGAAAACAATGAAATTCTCTATATCTGGTAACCTTCCAACATGGCCTATCTAATAAAAAAATTAAAATTCTATATATTGGAGCATAATATTGAGTTAAGTATTATACCTTTCTTGTTTATTCACAATTTCAAGCCAACCTCAAGAATCCAAGATCCCTGCATGATCCTTCACCTAGGTAATTTTAGGATGCTAATGATTTTCTTTGCAACTACCATTAATCAAAGCGACATTGTTTGAAAAAATAGGTCTGAGGTAATATAGATTGGACCATTCATCCATATTGATGCTTTAAAAGTGAACATATTGGAAGAATTAGCTTTTAGGGTCATTTTAACGGAAGTTACTACTTTGGAAAATTAGGACTTGAAGCCTTCTTAAGCCATTGTGAAGCAACATATTGAATTCTTTGGAATAAAAATTATTATGTCTTATACCAGGCCCCTTTAACATTGATCTACACCAAGAGGAATTTACAAAAACATAAGAATTGTGTCAATTAGAACTCATGTGAAAATGTACTCCTCCCACAAGTTGACCTACCATATTGACTACCATGGTATTAAAGGATGTCACATCAAACCCCATTACTCATGAAGATGGGGTTAGCCACATGTTGAAATTCAACAAGATTATAGAAGGTCCAAAACTCTAACTCTAATTGAAGGTTGCAAAAGTGAGAATGTAATCCCTTGATCGCTCTTAAGAAATTTTAAATAGTAGGCTCCTACAAGGAGAATATGTTCCATTCCAGTCAATAGTTGAATAGAACATCTAGGAGTAGGATTTTAGAGAGAAAAATAGAGGGAGATAAGGTTTTATAGTAGACATATAATTCATAAGTATCACATTATTGGGTATAAAATTCCTCTTAGAGAAAAGGAAGTAGAGAATTAAACTTTTAGTTGGGGCTTCTCCCATGTTGTTAGGTAAATTATACTCAGGTGAACAAGTAAAAGTTTACCAATTAATTAGTGGAGGTTTTAGGCCCAAGTTTTTTGGTTTCCCATGGATTAAATGTAATAAAGACTTTAAAAACCATGGAACACTTCATTTTAATGTGGTCAAGAAGGTGGGTAGTTAAGGGTCACTTTGATGGCTTGGCCAAGGAGACTATTGGGCTTGCGTTAGGATGTAATTTTCCCCAGATTTGTGGTTTTTCTAGGGTAAAGATTGTTTTGCTATGTTTTCATGATATGTTTTATTATTGTTGTTGGTTTAATTATTCTTGTGGTAAACATTTTGTCTCTTTTGTTAAAATTCCTAAATTTGGTATCAAGGCCATAGGTGGATGTGTTTTTGCTTCAGGTGGATGCTTCTTTTGCAAAGGTGTGGGTTTTAACCCTGTACAGAAATTATCTACAAACGAATCTTAAAAAAAAAAATAAACAATAGCGAGAGCATAATGCATAAAACAGATAAACACATATATTTTCCCCTTGATTACAAATTGGGATGACTAGCTTGATTTTTCATTATATTCCTTTTAGTGTTACAACACATATATATACATGCCAAAGAATACGTAAACCCCAATCCATTAACCCTGGATTAGAACATAATCGTAGTTCCCTTGATCGGATCTACAAAATACCCGGGGCCAAAAACCATAATCCCCCAAATCCACGTGCAAACTCGTGCGCAAAACCATGGGTGGGTCTACACACCAAAAAAAAAAATTCCCAAGGGGTTGCCGCGCGTGGGGCTATTCGTGGAAAGAATATAACACATACCCAACATTCTCCCACTTGTTGTTTTCTTTCTGCAAGGGGGCCACAAGAGAGATTATTCATTATCCTAGCTTTGTAATGCCCATTGTTTTTCTACACCAAGAGAACTTTTGAGTGCTCATGTACTTCGTCAATGCATCTACAACATTCTTCAAAGTGTCGACCTTTACCAACAACACCCTTTTATCCTCAGCCATATCTCTCACAAAGTGATATTGAACATCAATGTCCTTTGTTTTTGAATGATAAATAAGGTTCTTATTCAAGAAAATTCCACTTTGGCTATCACAGTTTATCCTTATAGATCATTGCACCAACCCCATACTTGAACACAATATCCGCAACCAAACCGCTTCCTTTATTTCATGAGTGGCTACCATGTATTGTGCCTCTATAGTTGAAAGATCCACTACAGACCGTATTTTACTCATCTAACTGACTGCACCTCCAAATAGGCTAAACACATACGCACTTGTAGATCTTCTTTAGTCCAGATCTCTAGCCCAGTCGGCATCAAAAAAACCATGAATGTCCAATACTCTTTCCAATCATAGTATTCCCTCGTAGCATAAGCCATAATCACTAGTGCCATGTAAATATCTAAAAAACTGCTTCACTTATGCCCAATTCTCCTTCCCTGGGTTTGACATAAACCTACTCAATACTCCCACTTCACGTGCAATGTTTGGTCTAGCACAAACCATTGCATACATCAAGCTACCCACTGCACTTGCATATGGAACATGGGACATATCCTCCTCTCCTTCTTGTGTCTTGGGACAGTGTTCAACAGAAAACTTTACAGCTACAGGAATAGGAACATTCACTGGTTTACTCTCCTACATATTGCACCTCTACAATATAATATTGACATACTTCCTCTAGTTTAACTAGAGCTTCCTCTTTGCCCGATATCTCTTAATTTCCATGCTCAACATATATTTTGCAAAACCAAGATCTTTCATGTCGAATTTGGAGAACAGTTGAGTCTTCAAATCCTGGATAATTTCTTATTCATTTGCAATAAACAACATATCATCCACATACAATACCAAATAAATAACACGGTCATCAATTGATTTAAAATAAACACAGTGATCCTCCTTGGTTCTGGTGAAGCCAAGTCCCCATATATAGATAGCAAATTTCTGATACCACATCCTTGGTGACTGGTTTAAACCATACAAATACTTCTTCAATCTTTGTACCAGTTCTTTCTTCCCCTTCACCATAAATCCTTTAGGTTGTTTCATGTAGATATCATCTTCTAGATCCCTGTGAATAAATGTTGTCTTCACATCCATCTATTCTATCTCAAAATCAAATGTAGCAGCAACAGATAAAAGTAATCTAATAGAAGTAACTTTGGAAATAGGAGAAAAAATATCACCAAAATCAATTCCCAGCACCTCGGAATAACCTTTTGCTACCAATCGAGCTCTGTATTTCTCCACCTTGCCTTCTAAATTCATCTTCTTCTTAAAAACCCATTTTCTCCTGATGGGATTCCTTCCCGTAGGAAACTCCATCAGATCCCATTCCTCACTTTTGTGCAAGGATTCCATTTCATCAACCATGGCCTCCTTCCAGAGTTTTCCATCCTCTGAATCTATTATCTCCTTTACAGTTCTAGGATCATCATCAGTTATAGTTAAAGAAAAACTTGAACAGAAAGCAGATGGAGTATACCATTCTGGTTGCCTTCTTTCCATAACTAATTTGATCATAGATGGAGTTTATGGCTCTTCCTCTTGTGAGTCTTCTTCTGTTGTAGAGTCTGATTCATCCTCCTTTAGCTCAAACTCTATCTTATCAGGCTCCTTTGATAGGAATTCATGTTTAACAACATCTTTCACCTCTCTAAACACCACACCTCAACTGTACACAACCCTCCTTATTTCTGGGTTCCAAATCTTGTAACCGTTTAACCCATCCTTATACGCAATAAAGATGCACCTTTCAGATTTATTATCCAACTTGGTCCTTTTCTCCTTTGCAACATGTACATATGCATTACATCGAAATACCCTCAGATGTGAAAGAGAGGTTTTCTTACCAGTCCACACCTCATGTGGAGTCTTATCCTCCAATGCTGATGAACGTAATTGATGTAACATGAAGTCTCCACTGCCTCTGCCCATAATTCTTGTCCTAAATTAGTACCATTGAGCATGTGTCTTGCCTTTTCCATCAGCATTTTTTTCATTCTTTTTGCAACTCCATTTTGCTGAGGTGTGTATGGAGTAGCATTCTATCATTCTATACCACACTTCTTAAAAAAATCTTCAAAACATTTCTTGCAGAACTCCCCACCAATCTATCCTAAACACATTTATCTTCTTCTCTATCTGGTTTTCCACGAGAGCCTTAAATTCTTTAAATATGTCAAAGAATCCATATTTATTTCTCAAGAAATATATCCATGTATTCCTTGAGAATTCATATATGAATGAAACATAGTACACAGACTTACCTAGTGATGGAACTGACACAAGTTGAAACAAATCACTATGCACAAGTTCTAATATCTTGTTCGCCCTCTTAGCACCAGAAGGAAAACTCACCCGATTCTGCTTCCCATATACACAATGTTCACATAAATTGGAATCTAGAGAGAAATTAGACATACCTTCTACCATAACATTTCCCAGCAGTATCTGAAGGCCCTTATCTCCAATATGTGCAAACCTTTGATACCATAGCATGGTCTTTTTTCCAGAGACCGCAAGGTTTTCCGCTCCATTTTTAGGAACCACAGAACTATTGCACCCATCAATAATAGTGCTGCCCTGAAGCTTGTATATATTTCCAATTCTAACTCCCCACATTAATACTAGTGCTCCTTGAACCATTTTACATGTATATTTATCTTTCTCGAACACTATTTTTACACCTGCATAATCCATCTTGCTTAGAGAAATCATATTTCTAGCCAATGGAGGAATGTGAAGAACAAAAAGAAGTGTTTTAACCCTTCCACCTTGCAGCTTCAGCTTGAATTTTCCACATCCGATAATTCTCGCCTTCCTATCATCCCCCAAGAAGACATCACCACCATCATATTTCTCATACTCGAAGAACCACTCCCTTTGGTGAGTGAAGTGAAAGGATTCACCTGAGTCAATCAACATGACTCATGATCTACATGTGTATTTGAATAATAATCCAAATACACATCCCCACCTTCATCCGAGGTGGTTTTCGCCTCGGTAGAAGGAGAATCATCATATCCCTTTCCTTTCTCATACGTTTTAGATTTGCAGTCCTTGTTGTAGTGCCCTTCCTTTCCGTATTTCCAACACACCTTTACAAACATTCCAGGAGATTTAGATCTCCCACTTGAAACCTTATTCTTGTTTATTTTTTGGGACCTTCCTCATACAGATAAGGCATCTCCATTCTGGCCCTCTATATTTCTCTATCTCATTCCTTCGACAATAAGGCTGAGATAATGTCATTCAAATTCAAGGTAGTTGTATTGCCACCTATTTCACTAAACAGACTATCCCACGAATCTGGTAGAGAACACAACAAACTAATGCACTTATCTTCATATGAGATTTTAATATCAACAGATAACAGCTAGCTTACCACATTATTGAAGGTGTTCAGATGCTCTGTCACCAAGTCTCCATCCTTCATCCTTAGGCTATATAGCTTTTTTCACAGGAACAATTTATTCACCAGAGACTTAGATTGGTACAAAGTCCCAAGTTTGTCCCACAAATTCTTTGTCGTAGCTTTCCTAGATACATTCAACAATACCGAATCTAAGACACACAACAGTATTGTGCTCTTCGCCTTATGATCCAACTTCTTTTTGGCTTCATCTGACATTGCCGTTGGTTTAGTACCTAGATCTACCATGATCCATTGATCTTTATCGACCAACAGGTCCTCCATCTTAAGCTTCCACAACTCAAAACTCCAACCATTAAATTTCTCAATCTCTATCTATCCACTTCTCTCCACCTTCTTTCACCACAAGAATCGATTTTGTAGATCTCTCACTAAATGGGGTCTACATCAGGCCCGAGAAAAAAACTCGTTAGCAGTAGAGGCGTCCCCTTGATGCCAAAATAGCTCCGATACCAAATGTAGGTTTTAACCCTGTACAAAAATTATCTACAAATGAATCTTAAAACAGAAAATAAACAATAGCGAGAGCATAAAACATAAAACAGATAACCACAGAGATTTTCCCCTAGATCCCAAATCGGGACAACCAGCTTGATTTTTCATTACATTCCTTTTAGTGTTACAACGCATATATATACATGCCGAAGCATACATAAACCCCAATCCATAAACCTTGGATTAGAACGTAACCATAGTTCCCTTGACAGGATCTACAAGATACCAAGGGCCGAAAACCATTGTCTCCCAAAACCATGTGCAAACTCATGCACAAAACCATCTGTGGGTCCACCTATCAGTGGGCGTGTGGGGCTAGTCGTGGAAAGAATATAACAGATACCCAACAAAAGGATCTAATTGGCCTAGTGGATGAACAAATCTGATCACTAATCAATGAAGAAGCATGGTTAATTTGAATCATGGAAGGGGTAACTAAGTTTGTGAGTTATGAATGTAGTGCACAATGATATAGACTTAAAGCTATACCATTAAGGAAGATATGTGTGTGTAAAGATTTATGTTAGGTGGAGAGATGAGTGTGTTTACCTGGTAGCATGAAAAATTATTTGAGGATTACTGTGTCTTGTGGCATGAGCCTGAAGCACATGGATATGTAATGAAAAGAAATAGGAATATATATCATTGGTCAAGAGAGATCAAATATGTGAACCTAACCAAATCATTAGTAGAATTTAATATAAATGCCTGTAGGCTAGGTGCCAGTGCTTCAAAACTATTTGAATTGTGATAAATTAATGCATTACATGTCCGTACATAGAAAATTATGTGAGAAACATGAAGGTCTCAGATGTCGATCTTGATTTTAAAAATATTATATTTTGTCCTAAATTGAATCTCATTGCCACATCTTAGCCTCATCAGCCTCTGTGTAATGAGAGACTCTTGGAATTAAAGGTCAAAATGATAGTTGACATTGATGGTGATGCCCATTTTCCATTTTCAGACTAAGCATGTGGATTTTGGGACTCTTCGATTGTATTTCTCAACCTAGAATGTCAATATCAATGACTCCAAGAATTAACCAATGATGATGAAGTGTATGAGACAACCAAGTCTAAGGATTATAGAATACAAAAGATCCTCACATGCCTATTGACACTAAGTAAGCCTAGATTGTTTCTTTCACATGAAAAAAAATATCTATTTTTATAAGACCATCATATTAAAGCTTCGACTCCTGGGCTCTTTCTAGCACATGGGACTACTAATTGGACGTATGGGGACTTTGATGAATTGGAGGATGTTTCTCTTGCTACTCATGATTATGGATAAAAGGATACATTGGCATTGCAACATCTAGATGCAAGACTCTTTTGCAATGGAAATTTTTTAAAGGAAAACACTAAAACAAAAATCCCTTTTTCCATCTGTCGGGACCTATCAACAATTAGATTGCAAGTATATGAAAGAATGTCTATACTTATCCTGCAATCACTTCTTTGACAGATGGAATTCAATTTATATATTACACAGTTGCCTAGTCTTACTCTAAGTCACCGAGTTTGGCTAATTTTATCCTTGGGGCAAAATTTTCCGAACCCGAACAATTTCGAACAAATTCGATTAAGTTTGTCAAATTTGATGCCCAACTTGAACATGATTTTTTGTCCATATTTAATGTCACATTTGAAGGTGAAATCCAACGATTTAAAAAAAGAAAAGGTTTAAAATCAAATAGGTTCGGTTTGGTTCAAATTTTGGGTTAATTTTTTTACTTACTTTGGAAATTGACATGCTTATTTATTTATGTGCATCATATTTATTTTTCAGCCTCCTTAAAATTGATTATTTTTAATCTATATACATATTTTTTTTCAAATTTCTATATGTCGAATTTTATGCCAAATTTTATTGACCGAATTTTAGGTACCAAAATTTATTTGAATTTCAAGGTCATCAAACTCAAACTAGAACACTAAAATTTACGTGGAGACTTAGGTATTACTCTGAGAGTGTACACAATAGCAATATATCCTATCATGACAACACAATCAATTTAGATAGTGATAGTGTAGGTTTATAGTACACACTTGGGTTTCCTATTGACTAATTTAGGTTGATGGATAACTTGGCCTTCTACTAACCATAGCTAGGCCTCCTCCCATTACTTGGTTTACTCTCTCATCCATATTTATAATTATAATACCTAGACTGATAATGTTGAAGTGATATGTTACATCTAGGATTTTTCTCCTAATAATATCCATATAGATTGGCCTTGAACCCATATCTAGGTTGAGGTTGAGGTTGAACTTGAAATCCCTATTACTAGAATTTGTGGAACTCCTATGTCCTTTTCATTTATTAATAGTGTGATGTACCTTTCCTAGTCAGCATTAACTGTCCTTTTTTTCGAGCTCGGAACGAACAATAATATGGCAATAATATTTTCCAACTTCTAAACATGGGAAGAAAAGAACGTATAAGCCAACACATAAGAGCACAGAGACAATACGTATTGTAAATAATAAATTTCAGTCATTAGTATGAAGTTATACCTTCCTAGTTAGGTCAAAATTATATATCAAGGATCTATTTGGATACAAAAAAATCTAACGTCTTCAGTGCTAGGTCCAATATTTTGACCCTCATCAAAGAATTCAAAAAATTACATGTCTAGATGAATTGATTGGGATTGAAAATTTCATTTAGTAGGGACCGAAGAAATAAATATATGATCCACAATTGATGAAACAAATCACTTGGTTCTTTTAAATTCAATCCGAAAAAGGAACAAACCAACAAATCACTAGATTCAACCCTATGCAACCAAAACTTGCACTCCAAAATGCAGAAACTAACATAAAATCAAAATCTTACCTGAGAAGTAATAGTTCAAAGTGGTTGTCTCTTCTCCATTGTTGCATTAAGAGGTTGGAATCTCCAGGTTTATAGTACCAACCATGTTCTTCAAGCTATAGGGGAATAGCTTTATTGATTAGAGTTGCATATTCACTAATAAAGTTGATGATTTTTTTGACCAAACATAATATTAGTGGCTCCATATAGTAAGAAGGAGATGTAGTAAACATATTTCACTTTTACTCTAAGAGAAATGAATAAAATATTTCAATGTTTATGCTAAGTAATAGAAATTTATATGAACTATATAAAAAAAATGAAAAAACAAACTTATATGAGTAAAATATTTCAATATAAGTCTTAAATAAATTGTTGAATATCCAAGTTATCTAATATATTTCAATATGAATTTCGAATATATATACATATTATATTAAAATATTTCAAATGGATTAAGTAATGAGAAGTAAAATAAATAAATTATTTAGAAGATGTATAATTCATTCCATTCTTATGTGATATCAAAAAATATTATTAATAATATATATATATATATATATATATATATATATATATATATATATATATATATAATATTTAGTTTATAAATAGAATATTTGATTTTGGGATATTGTTGTTAATGTATTGTGGTAAAAACATTTTAAAACATTTAGAGAAAGCTTATTATTTTAAATTTTAGTTTTTTAAATATATTTCACTTCATTATATCCATTTACATATTCCAAAATTCATTTGAAACAATTAAAAAAGAACACCCACATTCCATAAAATTAATTGATAATATATATATATAATTATATAATTTTTAACTTTGTTTTGTTCTTACATTTATTTTATTATTGTTTGTTTATTCACTTCATGAATTTATGCATGCCTCCATTCAATGTCACATGTTTGCAAGTTAGTATTTTTATTACTAAAACACGCTTTTCAATAATTAAAAAATAAGTGAAAAATAACACTTTCGTAAATAAAATAAAATTTAAATTCATTAAAATTATTTTTAAACGAAAACATTCACTATGAAATGTTGAAGAAAACATTCAAGAGAAGGATTAATCGCACTAACTAAAACATGAAAAACTCAAATATAATTATAAAACATTTATGAAACTCCACTCAACACTTACATAATTTCAAAAATATAGTCATTATGAAAGTGTTAAAGGAAAAACTCAAACACTGATGAAAGATTTATCATACTTCATTTAACATTTAACTTACTCAGTATGATAAATAGCCCAAATATATTAACTTCAATTTCACTATATGTTGTAAAGGAAAAGACAAAAGGACAACTCACTGGTCTCTTAGAAATATTAAGATTATTGTTAAAGCTTGATGTGTAGTTTTCTTTGGTAATGTGAGCTTCTGAATTTGAGTGAGATGAGTGGAAAAGCTAGAGAGAAAAAAAATTGTTCCGAATATGAGTTAAATCAGTGGAAAAGTTAGAGATAGAAAAAATTGTTCTTACCCTCGTTATTCTCACATTGAAAAAACAAACAATGTGAATTGAGCTAGTAAGACTTTTGAAAACTTTATTCTAATATTAAATCCTGACCTAGAGTAGAATAAACATATTGTTTGTATTAATCAGCCCAGCCATTTTGTTAGATCCCCAATAGATGAAGCGATTTTCTCTTCTCCATTGTTGCTTTCACACGGAAAAACAAATATCTATTTTTATAAGACCATGCTCTTAAGCTTGGGCTCCTCGGCTCTTTCCTGCATATGGCACTACCGATTGGACGTATGGGGACTTTTAAGCATTGGAGGATGTTTCTCTTGCTACTCATGATTACGGATAAAAGGACACATTCACATTGCAACAAATAGATGCAAGAGACTCTTTTGCAATGGACATATCTTAAAGGCAAACACTACAATAAAAAAAATCCCTTTTTCCATCTGTCGGGACCTATCAACAATTGGATTACAAGTATATGAAACAATGTCTATACTTATCCTACAATCGCTTTTTTGACAGATGGAATTCAATTTATAGATTACACAATTGCCTAGTCTTACTCTAAGTCATCGGGTTTGACTAATTTTATCCTTGGGGCGAAATTTGCCGAACCCGAACAATTTCTAACAAATTCGATTAAGTTCGCAGAATTTAATGCCGAACTCGAACACGATTTTTTTTCCATATTTATGTCGAATTCAAAGGAACAGGTTTTTTTTTTTTTTAAAAAGGGGTTAAAAATTAAATAGGTTCGTTTTGGTTCGAACTTTGGGTTAAGTTTTTTGGTTAATTTGAAAATTGACATGTTTATTTATTTATGTGCATCATATTTGTTTTTTAGGTTGTTTAAAATTCATGATTTTTAATCTAAATACATATTTTTTTTTCAAATTTCTATATGTCAAATTTTATGATAAACATATCCGCAAAATTTTAGGTATCAAACTTTATTGAATTTCAAGGTCATCAAACTGGAACTAAACACTAAGAAGAACGTGGTGATTTAGCTCTTACTTCGAGAGTGTATACAAGAAAAATATATCTTCTTATGACAACCAAATCAATTTAAATAGTGTAAGTGTAGGTTTATAGTACACACTTGGGATTCCCATTGACTAATTCGAGTTGATGGATAACTTGGCCTTCTACTAACCATAGCTAGGCCTCCTCCCATTACTTGGTTTACTCTCTCACCCATATTTATAATTATAATACCCAGACTGATAATGTTGGAGTGATATGTTACATCTAGGATTTTTGTCCTACTAATATCCATATAGATTGGCCTTGAACACATATGTAGGTTGAGGTTGAGGTTGAACTTGAACTCCCTATTACTAGAATTTGTGGAACTCCTATGTCCTTATCATTTGTTCATAGTGTGATATATCTTTCCAAGTCTGCGGTAACTATATTTTTTTTATTTTCAAGCTTCTAAGCATGGGAAGACAAGCACATATAAGAGAACACATAAGTGCACATAGACAATAAATATTGCAAATAATAAATTTCAATAATTTGTATGAATGCTATAGCTTCCTAGTTAGATCCAACTTATATATCAAGGATCTATTTGGATACAAAAAAAAAAACCTAATGTCTTTCAGTGCTAGGTCCAAGATTTTGACCCTCATCAAAGATTTCAAAAAATTATATGTTGCGATGAATTGATTAGGATTGCAAATTTCATTTAGTAGGGACCCTAGAAAAAATATATATGATCCACAATTGAAGAAACAAATCACTCGGTTCTTTGAAATTCAATTCGAAAAAAGGAACAAACCAAAAAATCACTAGATTTAACCCTAAGCAATCAAAACTTGCACTGTGAAATGTAGAAACTAACATAAATTCAAAATCTTACTTGAGAGTAGTATTTCAAATGGGTTGTCTCTTCTCCTTTGTTGCATTAAGAGGCTAGAATCTGTAGTTCTATAGGACCAACCATGCTCTTCAAGCTATAGGGGAATAAATTTATTGATTAGAGTTGCATATTGACTAATAAAGTTGATGAATATTTTCACCAAACATAATATTAGTGGCTCAATATAGTACGAAGGAGATGTGGTAAACATATTTCATTTTCACTCTAAGAACAATGAATAAAATATTTCAATGTTTATGCTAAGTAATAGAAATTTATATGAATTTTATAAAAAAAATGAAAAAACAAACTTATATGAGTAAAATATTTCAATATAAGTCTTAAATAAATTGTTGAATATCCAAGTTAGCTAATATATTTCAATATGAATTTGGAATATATATACATATTATATTAAGATATTTCAAATGGATTAAGTAATGAAAAGTAAAATAATTAAATTATTTAGAAGATGTATAATTCATTCAATTCTTATGTGATTCAAAAAATATTATTCATAATACAAATATTTAATTTACATTATAAATAGAATATTTGATTTTGGGATGTTAATATTGATGTATTGTGGTAAAAACATTTTAAAACATCTAGAGTAAGCTTATTATTTTACATTTTAACATTTTTTTTTAGTATATTTTAGTTCATTTTATCCATTTATATGTTCAAAAGTACATTGGACACAATAAAAATAAACACACATTCCATAAAATTAATTCCTAATATATATATAATTTTTAACTTTTTCATTTTTTTCCATGTATTACATTTAATTTATTATTGTTTTTTTATTCACGTCATGAATTTATGCATGCCTCAATTCAATGTCACATGTTTGCAAGTTAGTATTTTTATTACTGAAACAAGTTTTTTAATAATAAAAAAATTAGTCAAAAAGAACACTTTCAGAAATAAAATAAAATTTAATTTCGGTAAAACTAGTTTTAAACGAAAACATTCACTATGAAATGTTGAAGAAAACATTTAAGAGAAGGATTCATCGCACTAACTGAAACATGAAAAACTCAAATATAATTATAGAACATTCATGTCATATGTTTGCAAGTTAGTATTTTTATTACTAAAACAAGTTTTTCAATAATAAAAGAATAACTAAAAAAGAACAGTTTCAGAAACAAAATAAAATTTAAGTTCATTAAAACTAGTTTTAAACGAAAACATTCACTATGAAATGTCGAAGAAAACATTTACGAGAAGGATTCATTGCACTAACTAAAACATGAAAAACTCAAATATAGTTATAAAGCATTGATGAAACTCCACTCAACACTTAACTAATGTGAAAAATATATTCATTCAGAAAAATAATTGAAAATCAATATCAGATGAGCATTTTCCACAATTATTTAATGTCATCTTAACAGCAAGATAATAGATCGCAATTATTAATCTACAACTTCACCATGGGGGTATAAAAGATATGCATGACAACCAATTATCTTCCATGAAATAACAGATTATTGTTGCTTGATGCAGTTTTTTCGGCACGTGAGCTTCTGAATTTGATTTAGAAGAGTGGAAAAGCTAGAGTGAAAAAAATTTGTTCTGAATTTGAGTTAGATGAGTGGAGAAGCGAGAAAAAACTGTTCTTACCCTTGTTATTCTCACTTTAAAAAAACAAACAATGTGAATTAAGCTAGTAAGAATTTTGAAAACTTTATGCTAATATTAAATCCTAACCTAAAGTAGAATAAACGTATTGGTTGTATTAATTAGCCCAGCCATTTTCTTAGATCCCAAATAGATGAAGCGATTTTCTCTTCTCCATTGATGCTTTCACACGAAAAAAAATATCTATTTTTATAAGACCATGCTCTTAAAGCTTGGGCTCCTGAGCTCTTTCTAGCATATGGGACTACCGATTGGACGTATGGGGACTTTGAGGCATTGGAGGATCTTTCTCTTGCTACTCATGATTATGGATGAAAGGACACATTCATATTGCAACAACTAGATGCAAGACTCTTTTGCAACGGAAATTTTTTAAGGGAAAACACTACAATGGAAAATCCCCTTTTCTATTACAAGTATATGAAACAATGTCTATACTTATCCTGCAATCACGCGTTTGACAGATGGAATTCAATTTATAGATTACACAATTTTCTAGTCTTACTCTAAGTCATCGAGTTCGACTAATTTTATTCTTTGGGGGCGAAATTTGCCGAACCCGAACAATTTAGAACAAATTCGATTAAGTTCGCTGAATTTAATGCCGAACTCAAACACGATTTTTTTGCCATATTTAACGACGAATTTAAAGGTGAAATCCAACGATTTAAAAAAGGTTAAAATCAAAACAGTTAACTGCTTTTTGGCTCTGAAAATCATTGCAATTCAGGTAAGTTTTTAAGAAAATCTGGTAGAGATTTTTGTAAATCCAGGTTATAGTTATGAAACATCAAAATTTTGGGTGTCCTATAGCTTTTCGATGGTGCTTAATCCATTTCCACCATCAAAAACATGATTCAAATAGTACTATAGCAAGATTATATATAAAAAAAAAAAGTCCTGGATTCCGGCCAATTTTGGTTGTATGGGAAATTCCTCTGGTTAGATAAACAACTCCAAAATCAAATAGGTTTGGTTTGGTTCAAAATTTGGGTTAATTTTTTTTGTTAATTTGAAAATTGACATGCTTATTTATTTATGTGCATCATATTTATTTTTCAGCCTACCTAAAATTGATTATTTTTAATCTATATACATATTTTTTTTCAAATTTCTATATGTTGAATTTTATGCCGAACTTTATTGACAAAATTTTAGGTACTGAACTTTATTTGAATTTCAAGGTCGTCAAACTCGAACTAGAACACTAACAAGGACGTGGTTACTTAGGTCTTACCCCGAGAGTGTATACAATAGTAATATATCCTATCACGACAACACAATCAATTTAAATAGTGATAGTGTAGGTTTATAGTACACACCTTGGTTTCCTATTGATTAATTCGGATTGATGGATAACTTGGCCTTCTACTAACATAGCTAGGCCTCCTCCCATTACTTGGTTTACTCTCTCATCCATATTTATAATTAGAATACCTAGATTGATAATGTTGGAGTGAGATGTTACTTCTAGGATTTTTGTCCTACTAATATCCATATAGATTGGCCTTGAACCCATATGTAGGTTGAGGTTGAGTTTGAACTTGAACTTCCTATTACTAGAATTTCTGGAACTCCTATGTCCTTCTCATTTATTAATAGTGTGATGTATCTTGCCAAGTCTGCGGTAACTGTCTTTTTTTTCTGGTAGAGAACAATAATATGGAAATAATATTTTCCAACTTCTAAGCATGGGAAGACAAGCACGTATAAGAGAATACATATGAGCACATAGACAATACATATTGCAAATAATAAATTTCAATCATTAGTATTTGATGCAGGGGCATTAGACACTCGCCAGCAATGTAGGAGTTTTGTCCACATGTTGTGGCTAGGAGGATTTCAAAATATTTGAATTGTTACAGCTAGGTGTCAATACCTTAGCTGATTGTATTATTAGATCAGTTAGAGTTGTAGAAGTTGAATAGTTAGTCCATATGATATGTTTTTAGTTTTCAAATAATAGTAATTAGGATCTTGAGTTATCATAACGGTCCCCACAGAGGAACCGAAAGGACATATGTTGCTTGTATAAATTGTATTCTCTGGATATAGAAAGAGAGAGAGGAGGAGGAAGAGATATTTCTGCAATAAACTCTGTGTGTTACAATTGTTTCCATTTAAATGATTTCTAAGATTGTTTGCCATTAGAGAGACTTGAATCTTTGTCTATGGAAGGATTGTTTAATTGCAAAGCAATTGAATTTTGTATAATTACTGAGTTGAGTCACTATATCGACTCCGCATCCATGTGTCTATCGTTTCCCTTCTATTTATTGAATAACCCTGTTGAACCAATACAACCGCAGGCTAGGTATGCACAGAGGAAGTGTGGCCATGAACACTATTTAATTAGGTAGATTTCCCACTGTATAAAGAAATAGAGGTGTTTCTTTCGAACCCGAAACCGTGATCTAGATGCGAGTTAAATGAACAAAGGGAATAACGTAACCCGCACTAACCCTGGTCAATCACTGTAGCAAAACTACGAGTGGATTTGAGGAGGTGGATTTCCCATATCACACTGCTTTTGGTGGATAAGCGGTATTTCGCAGTTGAGGAGCAATTCCATAGAGGAATCGACACGTGGCGAAGTGGACCGCACAAAACCGCCTTTCCATATTCTCATCACACGTTAAAGTTAGTATGAGGACGCCGAGCGATATCGATTAGAGCCATTGATCTGGCGTAGAGTCATCAGACGATGGTTGTACAACGAAGATGCATGGAATTTAACCTAAGGTACGGGCATATACTTGATTGGCTATTGATTGTGGAGGTGGGACCCACAACCAAGGTCTACATATGAGTCATTTATTTGGAAAGCATTGATTTTAATATAAGTTCCAATTATATAGTTAATCGCCGAAGGTTTAATATTGGTTATAATATGCGGGAACAATATATATGTGCCAAGGATATAATATAAAGTTCAGACATTGTGGATAGTATTACTTATCAAATTCTACGAATTTGATAATTAATAAAAAGAAAAGACACGTGGAGTGAAGAACGAGGTATCAGAGGGGAACGAGAACAGAGCCACGTCACAGTTGACCAACCCTCCTTGGGGTTGACTTTCAGTTTTTTTCGTCATTTGTGGTATCAGAGCTATTGTCTGAAGTTGTTTTGCTGACATGGAAATCCGAGTTGGTAGAGGTGTTGGAAAAAGAAGACCTATTGCCAACGTTTAGGTGTTGGGGATGTTGTAGAGGGTCGAGGCTAGAATAGATGCCATGGAGTGGAGACAACCCAGAGATCCTGAAGACATTAGCGAACTTGAGATAGAAGAAGCAGAAGAAAATGTCGATATTCCTCCTTACATGAGGCTCCTTAGAACTGTTCTGGGGTCTACAGTTAAGCCCAGAATTGAAGTGTCAAGCTATGCAGTGGGACTGAATCCAGAAGAACTAATAGACTGGATTAATGAAATGAACAAATGCTTCAATTATGAAGAAATAAGCGAGGATAAGAAGGTCAAGTTTGCAGTAACGAAGCTGAAAGGACATGCTACACTTTGGTGGGATGGAGTGCAGGAAGAGAGGAGGAGAGTTGGCAAGCAACCTATCAAAAGCTGGACTAGGATGATGGCTACATTAAAAGGTAAATTCTTGCCTAGTGATTACCAGTTGAAACTGTACAAGCAAATGAAGAACCTAAGACAGAGATTGCTGACAGTAAAAGAATACACAGAGGAATTATACAGAGTAAGCATAAGGGCTAGACAATTCCAAGACACACCTGAGAAGACTACCAGATATGTGAATGGTCTCAAGCTGGAGATCCAAGATGAGATTGGTCTTCTGTCTCCTAAGGCAGTGGAATAGGCCTATCAGATGGCCTTGAAAGCAGAGGAGAAACTCCTGAGGAAACAGTCTGCCAAGAAGAAAGTTACTTCCTGTGGGAAGGAAAGTCAGGGTGGTAGAGGGAAGCCTGCTACACCCAGGGATGGAGCTAACAGTAGCTCACCTCAGAATGCATCCATAGAGGATGATGCAATGGGAAGAATGGGTTCTTACAGAGGAAAAGGAAGAGGAGGGAGAGACAGAGGCAGAGGTAGAGAATTGAGGTGTTATAGATGTTAGCAAGTGGGACACAAGTACTATGAATGTCCACAGAATGTGGGTGTTGGTCTAAGGAATGCTATTGTTGCCTAGGCTGAAGAAGAGGTAGAAATTGAAGAAGAAATTCTTCCAGAGAGAGGAGAATCCTTGGTAGTGAATAAGGTCCTATTGAAGCAAGCCAAAGAGGCCACTGAGCCTGCACAAAGGAAGACTTTGTTTCGGAGCATATGCAAAGTCCAAGGGAAATGTTGTCAGCTAGTCATTGATAGTGGCGGCACAGACAATTTGGTTTCCACTGAGTTAATAGAAAAGTTGAAGTTGAAGACAAGGGAGCATCCAACTCCCTACAGGGTGTCCTGGCTACATAAAGGACATCAACTAGTTGTAAAAGAACAGTGTGAGATAGAACTACAAATGGGTAAATACAAAGGTAAGGTCCTGTGTGATGTAATGCCCATGGATGTGTGTCATATACTGTAGGGTAGGCCTTGGCAGTTTGACAGAGCAGTAGTGCATGATGGCAAGAAGAACACTTATAAGTTCTTCAAATATGGGGTACACCATACATTGATACCCATGGAAGAAGGAGAGCCATCCAGCAGAGTGATTGATCCAAAGACCTTGTTGCTGAGTGGGAAGGAATATTTGCAGCAGATAGAAGAAGAGGAGGCAAGCTTTGCTTTAGTTTGCAAACCTAAGGTAGTTCTTACTTCTACAAAGATTTCTGATTTGCCAATAGAAATCCAAGAAATGTTAGATGATTATTGTGACATTGTTGTGGATGATTTACCTAATGAGCTGCCACCTGTGAGAAAGATCAGCCATCAGATAGATTTTATCCCTAGTTTGAATCTACCAAATAAGGCAGCCTATAGAATGACTCCCAAGGAAAATGAGGAAATCAGGAGACAAGTACAGGAGTTGGTGGACAAGGGATTGATCAGAGAAAGCCTGAGCCCATGTGCAGTACCAGTAGTATTGAGCCCAAAGAAAGATGGAGGCTGGAGGATGTGTACTGATTCCAGAGCAATCAATAAGATCAAAATCAGGTACAGATTCCCTATGCCCAGAGTTGAGGACTTAATGTACTATTTGAGTGGTGCTAGATATTTCTCAAAAATAGATTTGAAGAGTGGATACCATCAAATTAGAATAAGAGAGGGTGATGAGTGGAAAACTGCCTTTAAAACAAATGAAGGACTGTATGAATGGATGGTAATTCCTTTTGGGTTGTCAAATGCACCTAGCACTTTTATGAGACTCATGAATGAGGTATTTAAGGAATTCATTGGTAAATTTGTGATAGTGTACCTGGATGATATATTAGTTTTTAGCAGAACTAGAGAAGAACATTTAAGGCATCTTAATCATGTCTTGAAGAAGCTGCACCAAGAGAAACTGCTGATAAATCTGAAGAAATGATCGTTCATGAAGGAAGATTTGGTTTATTTTGGGTTTGTTGTTTCTGCAGAAGGATTGAAGATGGACCCAGAAAAGGTTAAGGCAATTGTAGAGTGGCCTTCACCTATGAATGTTTTTGAGGTAAGAAGTTTCCATGGACTTGCTAGTTTTTACAGAAAGTTTATAAGAAACTTCATTAAGATTAATGCACCCATAATTGAGACAATAAAGAAGAGAAAACAACCATTTAAGTGGATTGATGAAGCAGAAAGAAATTTGAAGCTGCTGAAGCAAAAGATAACAGAGAACCTGTTTTGATTCTGCTTGATTTTACCAAACCATTTCAAGTAAAATGTGATGCCAGTGGAGAGGCCATTGGAGCTGTGTTAAGTCAGGATGATAGCCCTGTGGCATATTTCAGTGAGAAACTAAATGACTCCAGAAGAAAGTATTCCTCTTATGAGAAGGAATTCTATGCAATTGTTCAGGCACTGAAGAAATGGAGACATTACTTGATGTCCAGGGAGTTTGTATTATATTCTGACAATCATGCTTTGCAGTATATTGTAAAGTAGCCCAAGTTGAAACATAAGCATGTTAAATGGGTTGAGTATCTCCAAGGTTTTAATTTTGTTTTGAAGCATATAAGTGGCCAAGCTAATAAAGTAGCTGATGCTTTGAGTAGGAGGTACATGCTTGTTCAAGAAACAAATTTTGAAATTGTAGGGTTCAATTTTCTGAAAGAATTGTATAAAACAGATCTAGATTTTAGAGAAGCATTTGAGGCATGTAGTAACCCTGTTTTAACATATAGAAGCCAGTGGGTGGATTATTTCCTGCAGGAGGATGTACTATTCATAAGAAGCCAATTGTGTGTACCAAAATGTTCCATGAGAGAGAATTTTATCAAAGAGAAACACAGTGGAGGACTTGCTGGACACTTTGGAACTGATAAGACTTACGAGCAGCTGAGTCACTTTTATTTCTGGCCCAAGATGAGGACAGAAGTGGATAAGTTTGTGAAGAACTGAAAAATCTGTCAATATGCAAAAGGAAGGAGCCAGAATGCAGGATTGTATACTCCCTTGCCTATTCCAGATAGGCCTTGGGACATGGTGAGCATGGATTTTGTTCTAGGATTTCCCAAGACTCAGAGAGGGAATGATGCAGTCTTTGTTGTGGTAGATAGATTCTCCAAGATGGAACATTTTATTCCATGTTATAAAACTAGTGATTCCACCCATGTTGCTAACTTGCTCTTCAAAGAAGTTGTTAGATTGCATGGGTTGCCCAAGAGTATTGTTTTAGATAGAGACACCGGATTTGTGGGGCATTTTTGGAGGACACTGTAGAAGAAACTTGGAACTAAACTAAGTTTCGGCTCAGCTTATCATCCTCATACTAATGGAAAAACTGAGGTGGTGAATAGGAGTCTGGGAAATTTGCTGAGAAGTATTGCAGGAGAGCATCCCAAGAAGTGGGATCATATTTTTCCCCGGGCAGAATATGCGTATATTGACTCACCAAACAAGAGCACAGGGCAGAGTCCATTTCATATTGTTTATGGAGTGCACCCTAGAGGAAAATCAGAGTTGAGAAATTTGGGGAAATCAGAGCTAAGAAGTGCAGATGGTGATGAATTTCCTTCAGAGATCTAGGCTATAAATAAACAAGTGAAACATCAATTACAAGGCAACAGCATAAAATAAAAAAGCAGAGCAGACTTGAGCAGAAAATAAGTTCACTTTGAATTAGGAGATCAGGTTTTGGCACACTTGAGAAAGGAGAGATTCCCGAAGAAGTAGTACAATAAATTGAAGTTCAAAAAGATTGGGCCATGCAAGATACTTAGGAAGTTTTTTGCAAATGCTTATGAGATTGAATTACCTCCTAATGTTCGAATATCTCCCATTTTTAATGTTGCAGATTTTTATAAGTATGAAGATGATGGAGCAGAAGAAAGAGCAGCCAAAAAGGAACAGATTGATTGGAGAGAGCAACTACCTCCAGCACAGCCATTGCAACCAGAGAGGATATTGGATAAAAGACCATTGAGAAGGACCAGAGGATGAGAGTACTTTCAGTACTTGACCAAATGGAAGGATAAGCCAGAGGAAGATGCCACTTGGATGACTGAAGGAATGTTGCAGAAGATAGGCAGATCAGTGGAAGAGCTCATGGATAGGAGCCCATGAAGAAGATTGCCCTTGGGAGTCTGATGCAGGGGCATTAGACACTCACCAGAAATTTAGGAGTTTTGTCCACATGTTTTGGCTAGGAGGATTTGAAAATATTTGAATTGTTATAGCTAGGTGCCAATACCTTAGCTGATTGTATTATTAGATCAGTTAGAGTTTTAGAAGTCGAATAGTTAGTCCATCTGATATGTTTTTAGTTTTAGAATAATTGTAATTAGGCTCTTGAGTTACCATAACGGTCCCCACAGAGGAACCCAAAGGACATATGTTGCTTGTATAAATTGTATTCTCCAGATATAGAAAGAGAGAGAGGAGGAGGAAGAGAGATTTCTGCAATAAAATCTGTGTTACAATTGTTTCCAGTTAAATGATTTCTAAGATTGTTTGCCATTAGAGAGACTTGAATCTTTGTCTATGGAAGGATTGCTTAATTGCGAAGCAATTGAATTTTGTATAATTACTGAGTCGATTCACTGTATCGACTCCGCATCCATCTGTCTGTCATTTCCCTTCTATTTATTGAACAACCCTGTTGAACCAATACAATCGCAGGCTAGGTCTGCACAGAGGAAGTGTGTCCGTGAACACTGTTTAATTGGGTAGATTTCCCGCTGTATAAAGAAATAGAGGTGTTGCTTTCGAACCCAGAACCGTGGTCTTGACGGGAGTTAAATGAACAAAGGGAATAACGTAACCTGCATTAACCTTGGTCAATCACTGTAGCAAAACTACGAGTGGATTTGAGGAGGCGAATTTCCCATATCGCATTTCTTTTGGTGGATAAGCGGTATTTCCCAGTCGAAGAGCAATTCCATAGAGGAATCGACACGTGGTGAAGTGGACCGCGCAAAACCGCCTTTCCATATTCTCATCACACGTTAAAGTTAGTACAAGGACGCCGAGAGATATCGATAAGAGCCGTTGATCTGGCACAGAGTCATCGGATAATGGTTGTACAACGAAGATGCATGGAATTTAACCTAAGGTATAGGCGTATACTTGATTGGCTATTGATTATGGAGGCGTGACCCACAACCAAGGTCTGCATATGAGTCATTTATTCGGAAAGCATTGATTTTAATATAAGGTCCAGTTATATAGTTAATTGCCGAAGGTTTAATATTGGTTATAATATGCGGGAACAATATATATGTGCCGAGGATATAATATAAAGTTCAGACATTGCAGATAGTATTACTTATAAAATTCTACGAATTTGATAATTAATAAAAAGAAAAGACGCGTGGAGTGAAGAATGAGGTATCAGAGGGGAACGAGAATAGAGCCACGTCACGGTTGACCAACCCTCCCTGGGGTTGACTTTCAGTTTTGTTTCGTCAGTATTAATGCTATAGCTTCCTAGTTAGATTAAACTTATATATCAAGGATCTATTGGGATAAAAGAAAATCCCTAATGTCTTTCAGTGCTAGGTCCAAGATTTTGACCCTCATCAAAGAATTCAAAAAATTACATGTCAAGATGAATTGAATGGGATTGCAAATTTCATTTAGTAGGGACCCTAGAAAAAAAATATATGATCCAAAATTGATGAAACAAATCACTTGGTTCTTTGAAATTCAATCCGAAAAAGGAACAAAGAAACAAATCACTAGATTTAACCCTAAGAAACCAAAAATTTCACTCTGAAATGCAGAAACTAACATAAAATCAAAATATTACCTGAGAAGTAATCGTTCAAAGGGGTTGTCTCTTCTCCATTGTTGCATTAAGAGGCTAGAATCTCTAGTTTTATAGGACCAACCATGCTCTTCAAGCTATAGGGGAATAAATTTATTGATTAGAGTTGCATATTCACTAAAAAAGTTGATGATGTTTTTACCAAAAGTAATATTAGTTGCTCATAATAATTCCTAGGAAGAAGCATGTGTCAAGTTTATTTAGAAGGAATTGTATCGAAACTCGATGTTGAATCTAGTTCATGATATAGGTGACCTATGTAAAGTCCCTTTTGGAAGGTATCTAGTTACACACACACACTTGTGATTTGTGTGGTTGTGTTTCTCCAAACAAAATTATTACATCAAACTATTATATTCTCAAGTTAAGAATTCTTCCATAGTCCAGAAGCAAATCCTACATCCTAAAAATATCTACTAGACTATCATAACATTTTGTACTCTTTTCATCTCTCTAACATGGTCTGTGAGTTTCCCTTTCTTTTAATGCCCTTTAATCCCACCAAGTATTCAATGATGATCTACACAAATTTATTCTCACACAACCATAGAAATGGAGGTTCTAACTCAATTGATTAGGCCAATGTTGTTGCAATCTCTATTAGCATCTTACCATCGAATGTTGTATACTGCTTTTCCACTTAACAGTTGCTGCTAATAGTTCAAATATTTTTTGAAGACCTATCAACTTTTCCAATTCCACACCATTCACTAGGAATCCTATACCTCTTGCTTATAGGAAAGCCTCTCTCCAAGATTAAGATTATGATTTGAAACAAAACCTCAAACTCCACTACATAAATTCAAGTACATTAGTAGTAAAAATTCTAGGAATCCATGAAAATAATTTAGCCTAGTTATTTTTTATGCTTTTAGATATTCCTCCCATTTTAGTACCCAAAAAAGGGGTGGATAATATCTATATGCCTGTGGGGGGATGCTATTTCTTTAGAGTGCATGAGAAAGTATAAATATTTCCAAGTGAAGTTGTTAAGCCAATGTAACCGCTCCATAATTTCATTTGTGTGATGCCTCGTTCTATTTGATTATTTCTTAGAATAGATAAATGAAGTATTTTAAATGCCTATTGGTTGGTATCATCATCAATTATGGGTTGAAATTCACAATATGTCAACAACCATGATCAATATGTTCATATTTGACACGAAGAATATTTAAATCAACACAAAAATGGTTTACATTTTCAAATAGAATTTCTTTCTTGTTAAAAAGGAGTAAAATTTGTTCCATTGACAACTCAAGATTGTACCAAAAAAAAATATTTTCCTTTGGGATGATCCGTAATAAATTATTGAAAATGTGTACATCTAACATTATGCTAAAAATAAATCCTTTGAAAGCTAAGACCAAAAAATCTTAAAATTTTCCCATTTACTTGTTCAGGTCAGCATCAATACATAATATATTATCTTCATCTGAAAATTATTAGAACTTTCTTGAATTATTCTTCTAGAAAATAATTAAATTTGCTATATCTCGTAACCTACCCTATCAAGATTCCAGCATGGCCTATCTAATAAAAAAAAAAAATTGTATATATTGGAGCATCATATTGAGTTATGTCTTATACCTATTCTTGTTTATTCATAATTTGCAAGCCAACCTTAAGAATCCAAGATCCATGCATGATCCTTCACCTAGGTAATTTGAGGATGCTAATGAGTTTCTTTGAAACTACCATTAATCAAAGAGACATTGTTTGAAAAAATATGCTTGAGTTAATATATATTGAACCATTCGTCAATATTGATGCTTTTAAAGTGAACATATTGGAAGAATTAGATTTTAGGGTCATTTTAACAGAAGTTACTACTTTGGAAAATTAGGACTTGAAACCTTCTTAAGCCATTATGAGGAAACATATGGAATTCTTTGGAATAAAAATTATTGTTTCTTATACCAGGCCCCTTTAACATTGATTTAGACTAAAAGGAATTTACTAAAACATAAGAATAATGTCAATTAGAACTGATGCAAAAATTTACTCCTCCCACAAGTTGACCTACCATGTAACTTGACTACCATGGTATGAGAGGATGTCACATGAAACCCCATTACTCATGAAGATGGGGTTAGCCACATGTTGAAATTCAAGAAGATTATAGAAGGTCCAAAACTATAACTCTAATTGAAGGTTGCAGAAGTCGGAATATCATCCCTTGATAGCTATTAATAAATGTTAAATACTAGGTTCCTATAAGGAGAGCATGTTCCATTCCAGTCAATAGTTGAATAGAACATCTAGGAGTAGGAATTAAGAGAGAAAAATTGAGGGAGATAAGGTTTTATAGTACCCATATAATTCATAAGTATCAAATTACTTGATAGAAAAATCCTCTTTCTTTGTATTTTCATATTTACATCTTAGAGAAAAAGAATTAAAGAATCCTCAACTTTTAGTTGGGGCTTCTTCGATATTGTTAGGTAAATTAGGATCAAGTGGACGAGTTGAAGTTTAGCAAGTAATTAGTGGAGGTTTAAGTCCCATGGTTTTTGGTTTCCCATGGATTAAATGTAATGAAGACTTTAAAAGGCATGGAATACTTCATTATATTGTGATCAAGAAGGTGGGTAGTGAAGGCTCACTTGGATGGCTTGGCCAAGGAGACTATTGGGCTTCTGTTAGGATGTGGTTTTCCCTAAATTTGTGGTTTTATTAGGGTAAATATTATGTTGCTATGTTTGCATGATATGCTTTATTATTGTTGTTGGTTTAATTATTCTTGTGGTAAATGTTTTGTCTCTTTTGTTAATATTCCTAAATTTGGTATCAGGGCCATAGGTGGATGTGTTTTTTCTTTAGGTGGATGCTTCTATTGCAAAGGATTTATTTGGCCTAGTGGATGGAAGAATCTGAGCAATGGCATGGTTAATTTGAAGCATGGAAGGGGGAACTAATTTTGCGAGTTATGACTATAGTGCACAATCATATAGAGTTAAAGCTATACTGCTAAGGAACATATGTGTGTGTAAATATTTATGTTAGGTGGAGAGATGTGTGTGTTCACCTGGTAGCATGACAAAGTGTTTGAGGCTTGATATGTCTTGTGGCATGAACCTGAAGCACATGGATATGTAATGAAAAGAAATAGGAAGATATACCATTGGTCAAGTGAGTTAAAATATGTGATGCTAACCAAATAATTAGTAGATATGTAATATAAATGCATGTAGGCTACGTTCTAGTGCTTCAAAACTATTTGAATTGTGATAAATTAATGCATCACATGTCTACATATAAAATATATGTGAGAAATAGGAAGGTCTTAGATGTCGATCTTGATTTTAAAAACATTATATTTTGTCCCAAATTTAATCTCATTGCCATATTTTGGCCTCATCAGCCTCCGTGTAATGAGAGAATCTTGGAATTCAAGGTCGACATGATAGTTGACATTGATGGTGATGCCCATTTTCCATTTGTAGACTAAGCATGTGGATGTTGGGACTCTTTGATTGTATTTCTCAACCTAGAATTTCAATATCAATGACTCCAAGAATTAACCAATGACTACGAAGGATGTTAGACAAACAAGTCTAAGAATTATAGAATACAAAAGATCCTCACATGCCTATCGACACTAAGTAAGCCTAGATCGATGAAAATGAGGAGGAGAGGTTAAAACAGATCGATGTTTTCTAACAAGCTCAATTTGGGTGGTAGTGTGGTAAAAAATGGAAATGAGGCCACACAAAACTAATCATTTTGTTAATACATGAGTGATATCATTAGGAGTTATACAGTTGTATTTTTTCATGTTTATTTGGAGTAAAACAAAAACCTACCGCAGTGGAATATAAAGATTTCTTTTTGTGGCACAAAAATGCATGGAGGAAAGCTATGGAAATGTATGTGAAGGGTTCTTGTAACATTTTTTTAAAAATGGTTCAATGAAGTAGTGGTTGCATTGGTGTAACACCCCCTTCCCACATCTACCCAAGTAACTAACAAATCGGGTAAACATGTGACGAGAGGCTACCGTAATGAGATTCAATAGCCACTCAGGCATCTTACTCTTGGGTCACACTAACGTTTTGACCTCATTTGAGTCATAGCCACAGGCATAACATTGCATTCTATAGGCTAGAAGGCTATAGCTGTGTAGAAATTATATACAAGATGCTTGTATATATACATATTCTCCTGATCTAACAATATTTTTGTTCTTGTTAAATACATAATCCTCCCACTGTTAATCTTTTGCAGAAATTTAAACTCAATTGAAAACACATGAAGCAATAAAAATAATCACACATAACACATTTGTTTAATGAGAAAGCCTCAAACTGAAAACCCAAACTATCATATATTATGCATCATGGAGATCATGTAACAATATCATACAAATCTTAGTACATCAAGCTCACAGTACAATGTAGATTCATTACACACTGTCATGTAGAAGTTTGCATCTCTATGCACCAATTTCTTGCCTCTTGACATCCTGCCTCCATTGCACAATCCCTACTGAAGAATAGCTCTGAATGAATTCGAATTACCCTTGCCTTGACTGCAAAATCCTCATTGGAAACTCTAATTTGTGTGTGGTGCAATAACTGCATCACTATAGTCACAACATATAGTCCGTCTTGCCCTTTACCTATCTATCCACTGGGTCTCCACTGGAACTGCCATGAACTGTAGTTAACTATTGTATTTGTTCAGTTTCTTAATGAGTTATTATTTGTGAATTAATTAACTAATTAATTCACTCCACTCTAACTAGTGTATCATTCAGTTAGACTAGATACAACTAGCTCAACTGAGTTTAACCCCATTAACTAAGTTAAGCTGAATAACAACTCCATGAACTACTCTTCAAACTCTGTCATAACTTTGCCACTTTATTTCTAACTGAAACCTCCATGCATGAACCACGAGTAAACCCTAGGAATTGCGTAATTCCTTCAGCCCACTGATTTTCCAAATCTGTGTATTAAAAAAAAGTGCTCCAAGAGAATAAGTTGTTGTTTATTGTCAGATTATTATTAAGAGCTAATAATAATCGACACTTCTATTTTTAGATCGACAATATATAAATAGACTTCCCCCAATATTCTAAAAATGGAACTTCATCTATTTTTCCAACTTGACCAACCATCCACAAATAGCATCTTGCAACTTCTGAAATATGATCACCATGTCTAAGCATAGACTTGCGCAAAAATTGGCCTGCGGGCCCACTTAGTGAAGGCAACTCTTTTCACTAAGCTCGTCATCTAGTTGAATCTCAACACTCCCTCTCAAAGAGATAGGGATTATCCTTCACCCCAATCCTGCCTCTATGCGATTCCAATTTGCTCTTGGTGAGCACCTTCGTCAGAATGTTTGCATCCTGATCCTCTGTAGGAATGTACTGAAGCAACATGATCTTCTGCTGCAAAAAATCTCTGATATGATGATATCCGATATCAATATGTTTAGATCTATCATAAGAAATAATATTAATAGAGAGTTTAATGCAACTTTAATTATCACAATGTATCACTGTAGGATATAAATGTGAACCGAACAAACCAACTAGGATCTTCCTCATCTAGATAGCCTCACATGCAGCTTGACTTGCTACCATGTACTCTTCTTCTACTGAACTGAGTTCCATGGACCTTTGTTTCCTGCTATACCAAGAAACTACTGTAGATTCGATATTGAAAATCCCTCTTGATGTACTCTTTATGTCTGTTGGGCTGCTTTCCCAATCTACATCTGTGAAGCCATGCAGCTTCACCTCATCCATCTATCTGTACCATAAACCATACTTAGATGTGCCCCTGAGATATCTTAGGACATGCTTGCCTGCCTTCCAAAAGATCTTGGTAGGCTTAACATGGCCTACGAAATCTGTTTCACCACATAGCATATGTTCGATCTTGTATTAAATAAATACATGAGCGAACCCACAAAATTTCGATAAATAGTGGCATACACTACCACTGCTGATGTAGTATCCTCTTTCCTCCAATTTCCTGAAGAGGAGTGTCTATAGGCTTGCAGCCTTGCATGTGAAACTTCTCCAGTATCTCTCGGACATACTTGCCTTGAGACACAAACAGTTCACCTTCCCATTTCCATATTTCCAATCCAAGGAAATAATGAAGGAGGCCTAAATCCTTCATCTCAAACTGTTTTTCCAGATCTGCCTTGCATGAGTGTATCAACTTCTCATCACCCATTAATATTAAATCATCAACATAAAGAAAAATGATTGAAAGCTTACCCTCCACCACAATTTGGTACATGTTTGCATTCACCTCACTCCTAGTGAAGCCAAGTCCAGTGAAATAGCTGTCGATCCGTGTGTACAAAGCATGATGTTCTTGCTTTAGCCCATACATCGCTCTTTTGAGCTTGAACACATATGACTTATAGTTGTAGAGCTGAAATCCTTCAGGCTGCTCAATGTACACCTCTTCCTCAATTATCCCATTAAGGAACGTAGTATTCACATCCATCTGATGAATGTGCCAACCCATCTGCGTTGAGAGAGCAATGATGGTCTGTATGGAAGAATACCCTGTGATAGGTGAAAAGGTTTATTCATAATCAATCCCCTCGATCTATGAGAAGCCCTGGGAAAAAAATCTTTCCTTATACTTCTCGACGCTCCCATCAGCAAGTTGCTTTACCTTGTAGATCCATCTTGATCCTACAATTGATTTACCCACTGGCCTTGGAAGAATCTCCCAAGCACTTTTCTGACAATGGAGTCATACTCCTCCACCATGGCATCTTCCCATGTGGGTTCCTACACTTCTTCTCCAAAAGAAGACGGCTTTGTCGCGATACATTTGCTCATAAGAGCCATGTATCTAGTAAATCGGTTAGGTGACTATCTCTTTCTGTGTTTTGATGTAGGGACTCCTACATTATGTGCCGCATCAAGCTTCAGTCTCTCAGCTTCTGTGGTATGCTTTCTATATTTTTTGATGTTTGGTTCTACATGAGTGGACTCCTCCACCCCATGAATCTCCTCTTGTGGCTTATCCACATCTAGAGGCTCATATTTGGGGACAAGAAGTTCCTCCACTACATGCAAGTCTAGCTCCCTCTCAAGCATAGCTCATGCAACACCCACGATCATTCTGTTCTTCCTCTCTGTGACCCCATTCTGCTGTGGGTTAAGAGGCGCTATGAGTTCTCTTCGAATTCCTTATTTTCTACAGAAGTCCTTGAATTTGCTGGAGATGTATTCACCACCATTATCGCTCCGTAGAGCTTTCACTTGCTTCTCGAACTCCTTCTCCACCAATGCTTTAAACTCATAGAAATTTGAGAATGTTTCACTCTTCTTCTGCATGAAGAAGATCCAACATCTACGAGATTAGTCATCAAGAAATATAACATATTACCTGTGTTTTGCTATTGAAGCAACCGAGAAAGGTCCACACACATCTATGTGAATTCTCTCCAAGATCACCAAAGCACGGTTCTCCTTCGCATGAAACATGGTCTTCAAAAACTTACCCATAGTACATCCCTTGCACTTATCTGACTGTGCAAGAGTACCCTTGGGAAGTCTAGTAGAAATCTGATGCAAAATCTTCAAAGTGCCATGGTGAAGATGGCCCAATCTCCTGTGCCATAATTCGCCCTCATCCCAACTCACCACTTCTTCCACTTTGCCCACCATTACAGCACAACCATATACCTCCAACTTGTAGTGATTCTTAACTTGAATCCCTATATTCTTGGTTTGACCCATTTTTTTATGTCGAAGGAAGGCTTTTCCCTCACTGAAAACAACATCATAACCTTTGTCTTCCAGCATTGCAACCGAGACCAAGTTCTTCTTCAGACTTGGAACATGCATAACATCTTTCAACAAGAATGGATTACCGGACTCCCTCTCAAAGGTAATGGTCCCAATGCCAGTTTCACTGTATCAACCATCGTCGCCCATCTGTATATGTATCTCGATGTCCTTCTCCTCCAAGTCGCTAAACAACTCCTTGTCTCCCATCATATGGAAAGATGCACCACTATCAAGATACCATACCGATCCCATATAGCTTGAAACCAAGCATGTGATCAAAGAGAAATCAAGTTAAAATTGCGAGGCTAAGGCCCCTCCAGCTACAGTTCCAATATTATTCTTGCTCTTCTTCTTCTGTGGGTAGTTAGTGGCGAAATGCTCATGTTCGTGACAGTTAAAACACTTCACCTTGGACAAATCCTGCTTCTTGCCTTTTGCTTCATATTTTGAAGGAAATTTCTTCCCCTTCCATTTCCTTACTTTGGAAACCAAAGAAAAATTCTCTTCATCTTCATTCTTCGACGAAAAGCCATCTCTGGTACCCCGCCTTATCTCCTCCTGCACAAGATCTGACCAAATTCGCTCGCATCTTGGTAGTTTCTCTCGTCCATTGATAGAGTCTTTGTAGCTATGCCAACTCTTCAGAACCCCAAGGAAATCCAAGCTCACCAAGTCTTAATCATCAACAGTAATCCCCACACTTCCGAGTTTATCTCTACAGTGGACAAACTTCATGAGATATTTTGGAATACTGTCGCCCTTCTCCATTTTTATTTTTTTGAGCTTGTCTTTCAGTGACAACTTCCTCTCGTCGCTGCTGCTTTGGAACAAATATGTCAAAGCTTTCCACATTAAGAATGGAGTGTCTTTCTCATGAAGGTTGGACACAATATGGTCCTTCACACCTTCCAATAGAATTCTTCTTGTCTTTGCTATCTTCTTTTTCCATGCGTCAAGTAATGAAGCATCGCTAGATCCCAGCTTAGGAACATCACTATCAATGAACTCCTTCAATCCATTATCCTCCAGCACTGCCCCCATCCTATCCTTTCAGGCTATGTAATTCGAGCTCTCATCAAGGGCATACTCCAATTGCAACCCATTGAAAGAAATTTCAATGTATACTCAACTGTCGCACCAAGAATTTTTTAAAGAGAATTCGAATTGTCCACCAGCAGAAACTAAACAATTCTTCACAATTGCAATCTTCCAGACTTAACACTGCTCTGATACCATGTAGGAATTATATCCAAGATGCATGTATATATCTAGATTCTCCTGATCTAACAATATTTATCTTCTTTCTAAATACAGAATCCTTCCATTGTTAATCTTTTGCGGAAATTTAAACTCAATTGCAAACACATGAAGTAATAAAAACAATCGCACATAATGCAATTGTTTAACGGGGAAGCCTGAAGCTGAAAACTCCAACTATCATATATTATGTATCATGGAGTTCATGTAACAATCTCATACAAAGCTTAGTACATCAACCTCTTAGTACAATGTAGATTCATTACCCACTGTCATGCAGAAATTTGCATATCTATTCACCAATTTCTTGCCTCCTGACAACCTGCCTCCACTGTGCAATCCCTGCTGAAGAATAGCTTTAAATGAATTCAAATTACCATTTCCTTGACTGTGAAATCCTCATTGGAAACTCCAATGTGTGTGTGGTGCAAGCAATGCATCACTATAGCCACAACAGATAGTCCATCTTGCCCTTTCACCTATCTCTCCACTGGGAATCCATTGGAACTGCCATGCACTGTAGTTAAATGTTGTATTTGTTCAGTTTATTAATGAGTTATCATTTGTGAATTAATTAACTAATTAATTCACTCCACTCTCACTAGTGTATCATTCAGTTAGACTAGATACAAGTAGCTCAACTGAGTTTAACTCCATTAAGTGAGTTAAACTAAATAATAATTCCATGAAATACTCTTCCAACTCTGTCATAACTTTGCCACTTCAGTTCTAACTGATTCCTGCATGGATGAACCACCAGTAAACCCTAGGAATTCAACCCACTAATTTTCCAAATCTGTGCACTGAAACTAAGTGCTCCAAGAGAATAAGTTGTTGTTTATTGTCAGATTATTATTAAGAGCTAATAATAATTGACACTTCTATTTTTATATTGAGAATCTATAAATATAATTCGCCCAATATTCTAAAAATAGAATTTTATCTATTTTTCCAACTTTACCAACCATCCACAAATAGCATCCTGCAACTTCTGAAATATGATCACCATGTCTAAAATAGACATAGTCTAAAAATATACTTGCACCAAAAATAGCCTACAGGCCCATTTGGTGAAGACGACTCTTTTCATTAAGCTCATCATCTTGTTGAATCTCAACAAGCTTCACACATAACAGTGCATGTCAGCAGTTAGGGACCCAATGCTGAGTTTTGTGCCTGCATCTTCAGGATGATGTGATAGCCAACACACTACAAGGATGATGTGATAGCCAAAGTGAAAATTTCTTAGCAAAGAACCATCCTTATCATTTGAATACGAATCATATTGATGTTTTGTATAACTTTTTGAGAAATATTATTGAAGAAAATATGGTTTTGATGGTAAAGGTGTGGATGGTAAAGGTGTAAACTTTAAAGAATGATGCATATGTGTAAAAAATGTTTGTGATCATTGCTAAGTTTTGATGGTGAAGAGCAATATCATAATTGCCTTGGATTATTTATTGTGTACTTTTTTGACACCTTGTATGCAAAGAAAACAACAAGTGGAATAATGTGAGTTGCATTATATTCTTTGCATGAAAAACACGATGTGTGACTTATATACATCATGTACATAAGGGGGTCACCTTGGAGGCCTCCAACGTCCCCCTCTTCAAGTGGCATGTTAGGGGTGACAAAGCCATGAATTTTTTATGGGAATTTTTTCCATATGTGGCTGGAGGTTTTTAACATATACTCATGATTATTATTTCCAATTTCTACAAATTTGATGCCCTTGTACTGTAGGTTCGCCACAGAATATCTACAAAAAAATAATGAAATAAAAATTTCAAAAATTTAAAACATAATTAAACTTTCAAATGGAAGTTATATAATTGAATTTTAAAAATACAGAATTATAAATAAGTAAATTCTAAATTGAAAATTCTAGTCATTGATGGCTTGCCACTTATGTGGCATGAAGAGGGTCATTTCCCTAATAGCATTATCAAAGCCAAATAGGTCAACACAATCTGATAAAACTGTATCTCATTTTTTATTTTTCTATGAGGCTCAGGATCGGGTACCATCCTGTAAATATAAGAATGGATCCCTTCCATCATCTCACCATCAAAATCAAAGTCGTATTTGTATGAAAATGCAGGGTTGAGGAAAAATGTTGTTGCATGAATGGGTCGATGAAGCATCCCTATCCACCGATTATCAATCACATCTCATAACATCATATGTATATCAAGCCCATCAGAACCCTTTTCTGCATAATAGAATGAATGGCCTCCTTGGCCCTATCCATGGCCTCATACACATAAGCCATATCACGATTCTCTCCATCTACCAATCTCAGAACCTTTAATATAGGTTCAATAACTGAGCACACTTCTTCTACTCCCTGCCAAAATGTCTCATGTATGCATTTTTGCAATGGATGTCTCGTCCTATCTCTCGTTGTATTTACAAACATGCCACTCATCAGAAACAAAAATTTGCTTCAATTCAAAGTGACATTGAAGCAAAGAATGAAGAGTAATAAAGTTGGTGGAAAAACGTGTGATTGTATGACGCCACTACTCATTGTTTTTGGTGTATCTCCTCATGAGACTAAGAACAAAATCATGGTTATATATAAAATTGGGGACACTCCTATCCATGTCAATCACCTCCTTGATGAAGGAGAGTTTTCCCGTATCCTTAAGCAACAAATCAATACAATGTGTTGCACATGGAGTCCAAAACAATGTGTGGTGCCTATCCATCAGCATATTGATGACAAGTACATAATTACGTGGATTATCTGTCATGACTTGCACTGGCACGCCAATCTCCCGCATGAAGCAATCTAACAACTCACATATCGTTGTTTCATCTTTTATGTGTGTTGATGCATCCATTTATTTAATAAACATCGTAGAAAGAAATTTAGAAGGGTCCTACTCTTCCTATCGGTGCAACCATGTTTGTTTCACTGTTCATTAATATTTGAAGATCAAAAAATTCTTAGTTGTTGGTGATAATGGTTGTTTGATCATCAATCCCTCTTTGACAACCTCCACAAAGCTTTTCCCTTCCTTCTCTAAGACTCTCGAACCTTGAAGCAATTTCCACATATTTTCCAAACAAATAAAAGTAATAAACATGTTTAGATTTTTATTCCTATGAAATTGATTTCTGAATTCAGATAGTCCAGTGTGTCCGCAAAAGTTTTTAAACTGTTGAGAATTCGATCTACAAATGGTGAAGTTTGAAGTCTCTTAGCATTACAAAGATCCCAACATTCATAATATAAGTGATGTCTGACATTGCATATGGAAGTCTCTTGGCATTACAAAGAACCCAACATTCATAATAAAAAAATAAATACACTTATTTTATCCGATCCTCTCAAGCTCGTTAACGTCTTAAGGCGTAATTATTCCATCACTACAAAATAGTGAAAACAACCCTGAAAGGAAATGAGAAGCATATATTACAATTGTAGAATTTACTCATTAATTCTTAGACATTAAGAACTACTTAACGTCCTCGTTCCATATATGAGAATGCAAAATTCGAAAGAAAAACAAAAAGGAATGTAAACTCATTAACATGAAAAACTACTCAAGGTACTGGTCCCATATAAGGTACTCAAGGTACTGGTCCCAACATAACATTCATTCATGGTAACATCTCAGAATAATTAATTGAGGAACTGTAATTTAAAGGTGTTTGGAATTGCAACTATCTAATCAAGGCTTATTAAATTCAATTATATCGAACATATGTCAAGAATAAGTACGATTTGGAAACCACTTTTCATACCAGAGTTCAGTCAGTGACAGATTCAATGGGTATTGATCCCATGATACGCTAAGTTTAGAGATTTTAATTTTAAATCTCTAAAGTAACGAAACACTAAGCCCTATGATTTTAATTTCATAGGTCAAAAGTAACTACAGACAGAATAAACTGATCAAAGTCCATAGGCGAGTGTTGGGGCCTCTTAATGGGAATTGTACTCCACTCTCCAACCATTTCGTTCTGCGATAATTATGCTTCATGTCCTCTACGCGGAGGCTTGAGCATGTAGAAAACATTATCACAGCGGTGTGATCGACCCAAATGATAAGCGCTGACAAAAATTATGTGGCGCCATGCTACAGAACACGTAATCGATCCAAGCTTTTGTGGAAGAGAACCTACTAACCTCCAAACGTTTTCCTTGGAATCATATACATTCACTCCTACCTTCGTCTGGAACCAATACAACAATGCGTCTGAGGAACCAACGGCACATCTTCGTGACCGTCCACATATTCCGAACCGTGGTCCACTCCCTTTTTTCTGGATTGTAAACGTCAGCATTTGTTTAACCACCCCACGCATCACTTGAACCATCCATAACGAAGAATTTCCCGTCAATGAAGACACCAAAGCAATGACTACGCCCCTGGTTCATATTTGGAAGAAGCTTCCACTCGTCTTTCTCCACACTGTAAACTGCTCCTCGAATAGCGTTTTCCATTCCTCCGGCAACGTAAACGAGCCCTTCCGGTGAAACGGCCCAAGCGCAATATGGCAATAATATTTTCCAACTTCTAAGCATGGGAAGAAAAGAACGTATAAGAGAACACATACGAGCACATGGACAATACATATTGCAAATAATAAATTTCAATCATTAGTACGAATGCTATAGCTTCCTAGTTAGATCAAACTTATATATCAACGATCTATTTGGATTAAAAAAAAAAAAAAAAACCTAATGTCTTTCAGTGCTAGGTCCAATATTTTGACCCTTATCAAAGAATTCAAAAAATTACATGTTGGGATGAATTGATTGGGAATGCAAATTTCATTTGGTAAGGACTCTAGAAAAAAAAATAGATGATCCACAATTGATGAAACAAATCACTTGGTTCTTTGAAATTCAATCCGAAAAAGTAACAAATCAACAAATCACTAGATTTAACCCTAAGCAACCAAAACTTGATGAAACAAATCACTTGGTTCTTTGAAATTCAATCCGAAAAAGTAACAAATCAACAAATCACTAGATTTAACCCTAAGCAACCAAAACTTGCACTCTCAGATGCAAAAACTAACATAAAATCAAAATCTTACCTGAGAAGTAATAGGTTGAAGGGGTTGTTTCTTCTCCGTTGTTGCATTAAGAGGCTAGAATCTCTAGTTTTATAGGACCAACCATGCTCTTCAAGCGCTATAGAGGAATAAATTTATTGATTAGAGTTGCATATTCACTAATAAAGTTGATGAAGTTTTTGACCAAACATAATATTAGTGGCTCAAATGAGGATGGTATAAAGATACCAGAGGCTTGGTTAAGTCATTGGTAAATCCATGAAAATGTTGCATTGCAAAATATTAATAACATTGAAAATATTCTTACTTGTAAATTTAAAGAGAAAATGTACCGTGAGAAAGATTTAGAGGCTAAAATAAAAGTAAGATATTATAAGGAGGTTATCAACCCTACTCTAGAAGGTCAAAAGTGTCTCTCTGCTTTAACTAGCTCAAAGAAAAAAATTAATATAGCCAAAATAAGAACGAACTCTTACGAGCTCCATAGTGAAACGTGTTGTTGGGAAATTCCTAAAACATCGTGTGGAAAGGATTTTCCATCTCTATGAGAATATGGCCATTGATGATGAAATTCATCCTTGCTTACACCCACAATCTCAGTTTCATAATCTTTGTTGCAATACCGACCTTCCTAGCCTTTTAACATGTCACAATTATAGCGAGCTCCGGACACTTATCTCCAAGCTATTTAACCATAGTACAATTCAAAAAAAAATTAAATAATTTATTTCTTCAAGTCTGATAAACCAAAATTTAGTATCAGTAGACAGTAACCACCATCATCATATATATATTAAATTTTTTTATAAAATAATATTTACTAAATAACATCAATTTTATTTTTGCCAAAATATATATATATTTTATGAAATTTAAAATATTTTAATTTATTATTTTATCTATAGAAACTATTAAAATATATTCAAGACATTGATAATAAAAGTTATATCTAAGTATATAATTAAAAAATAATAACTTTGTCTATAAACTTAATTAAATTATTTTCCACTAAAAAAATTATATCCATTTTTAAATGAATTTACCCATATATCCATTTTTATATGAATTTACCCAAACATATCATGATATATTGTATACACTTTTTATCACTCAAAATTTTAAATTATTTAATGAGATATTTTAATTAATAATGTATTAATAAATATGTTGATTAAAATAATTATATTTCATAGTCTAGTCTAGCGTAGCGGACCCCCCAGGGATCTTATTTGTCCTTATTTAACTGTCACGTCAGCATAAGCAGGCAATAAGTGCAACCGAATAGGGTTCGATCAATCACCGCGATTTATTAACTTAACTAGTTGTCTACCGAGCTCGTGAAATAGCCTGGATGGCAGAAAATTGTCGGAATTTGGTTAACTAAAACTCGAAAAATTAAGTGCTTGGAGTGTTTAGAATCCATTTTTGATGCTGGAAATGGATTCAGTATTATCAAAAACCCTTAAGAGACTTAAAATATTAAATTTTAATAACTGTAAACAAGATTCTCGACAAATTTTTGCCAGATTTTCTAAAAATAATTGCCGGATTTTGAGTGAAAACGCGACCTTTTTAGACGACGCGTTAAATTAATATTTAGTAACGCTAAAAACATAAGCACATACTTCTTATTGCTACTTTGGTACATCTCTTTCGCCTAAGTTTCTTAAAGTGCCTTCTTTCCATGTATTAAATTTTGACACTCTGAAAAGTGTTGGATAAGTATCTTCAACATGATGCTTGTTTAACAATAAACATACCTAGTCACAAGGCATATTGAAGGCAATATTAACTCCCATATAGTTGGTTATATTGTCAATATTGAGAGTAGCTATAAAATATTGCACTCGCATTCATATTGAGTTTGAGTAAGTATAAAATTGTAGGATGGGTCTTATTACATTATAAAGAATAAAAGAGGTTAGTAACCTAGAATGTATGATAATATGAAATTTGTATGGTTAAGTGTGTAATATTGAATTTGTATAGAAATTTAATTTATTGAACAATAAATTATATAATTTATAAAATATTTAGTTTTATCAATTAATATAAAAATTTCCACAATTTATTATTCTAAATATAAAATTATAAATTTTATTCATATATATAATTTTATTTGCAATACAAAATTTTTAAGAAGTTGTTAAAATTATTAATTTTTTTTTATTTCATTTTTTAAAAATATGGAAAAAATAATATATTTGAATAGTTATAACAATTATATATCCAATCTTAGATGTCGGTGACTAATTTGGGAGCACATGACATATGGCTCAGCCACATGGTTACGCATGGGCTCAAGCCGGTGGCATTTATATCTACCAATTGCTGTCAACGCTTCGACATTAATTTTCCCAAACGTCAATGCGACTACCACTTTTTCAAAATGCCTTCAGACTCCAGCCACATTTTCCTCTCTGTGGTCTCAGAGCTAAGCTCTCGAACGCCCACAAGGAGGTGGTGCAGCCTCTACAATTTCATTACTCTAACTCCTGGTCACCATTTCTCACATAGCCTCCATTGCAGCTTCAATTTTGCCCTAGAGTCTTCGATTCTTCTGCCATCTTCCCCCTCTGCTTAGCCTTCTTCACACATTTGCATCTCCAATGCCTCCAATAGCTCCATTATGCCCAAGCGACACCGAATGCACTGTCTCCAAGGCAGTGGGCATGGATGGGTGTCACATCCTCTACAGTCCATCTGCTTTGAGTCATCTTCATTTCCTTATGATGAGTTTTTTGGCCACTACTCTACAACTCGTAGCCGCAGAGGCCAAGATCATGCTTCACGGTTGTCTCGCTCTGTCTCTCTTGAAGGAATTTAGGCGCTGCACCACCCCATCAGCTGCCACTCTCCTCCTCTACCTCATTTGGAGATTCGGCCCACTCTGCCTATGGAGAGCTCTACTCAATTCCACTATACCTGTGCTATGGACCACCCTCACCTCACAACCACCATTACCGTAAGCTGCAAGCCACAGCCCCAGGAAAAAGCTTAGAAAATCCACCATGCACTGGGTGCCTCTTTCGCCCTCGCATAAGTCTGAAGCCCTTCCAGTCAATCAGGGTGCCCCCTCCTCTAGCAGTAATGACAAGGGCATTAGTGGTAGCGGTAGCATTGGCAATCATAGCTCAGATTGGTCAGGAGAAGAAGGCAGCAAGGGTAGGGCACGCACTGCTCACACCACCATAACTCCAGAATCAACAGCTCAACAAACAAAGAATGTAGAAAACTCCTCCGAGGAATATAGGTGCCTCGTTGTGCAGGAACCACCGCCTTAGCATAATGACACCTAGCTTGAACAGGTTTTTTTATTTAGTTCTGTTAATTTTCTAGGTCACTATGTCTCTCTTGAATACTTTCATAATGCTCAACCATTTTTTATATGAAGTTAGTTTCCCCTATGTGGGGAGCTGTAGTAAGACCAGTTTCCCCATCTTGGGCAATCACTATTTTGAGTTTTTGACTTATAATGCCTCTGAAATTGGCTAGTTTAGTGATTCCATAGGCCAGACTCTCCTTGTACAATATGTTATATTAATATAATTTAGTTTAACTTAGGAAAGAAAAGTATATTTCCAAACCTTTTCCTTATTAAATTTTAGATAATCACATTTATTTTTGTACCTACTCGAATTCAAACTCAAACTTGCCAACTATAATTCTAAATCTCCTTTCCAAATTTTGTGCATGTATGATGTCAACATTTCATGTGAAATATTTATACTTCCAAAACAACATTTCTATGATGTTAACATGGATGTTAAGTTGAAGTATTTCTACTTCCAAAATTGGAGTGCTAATGCTTTACCCTTAATAAGAATCATAAGCCTCTTTTCATTGGAAAATTATTATGTTCCTCATGTCATATATTTATTATCTGCAATTTTTTTTGAAATCGACAGAAAATTTGATGATTCATACAAAATCCAATAGAACTATCTGGTTTTTATGTAAAGGGGAAATTTTTTCCTATTATAACATGGAAACGAACAAAGTTTCATATTGTCTCAATTTAATAATTAATACAAAATTCAAAAAAGGAAATTCACCATCTGATTTGTATGCTTCTGTCACTCTTACCTCATTTAATATCCAAAATTGCATTGCAAAGATATCATAATTTTATACCAATAGAATTTGACCACATATTAGAGTGAAAGGCATGAAAGATGTTGTGAAAAGATTAACGGTAAGAAAAAAGAATCTGTACTCTGAAGGGTCCACATGATAAAGAGATTTCCTGTAACATACATTGATAACTTCACATGGAAATGCAAGAGTTAATTTTTTTTTATACAAGTTACCCACGAGTATCTATCCAAATCACTATTAAATATTCCTTACTCATTATTACATAGAATGTTCACCCATTCATAGTGAAACCTTAGTACAAGAACAGTAAGTTGCTTAACCATTAACAACCTGTATTATGGTACATTAACATAAAATTATATGAGATACCATGCATTCATTTCATTATTCATGTATTCATCACATAATTAGTATTATGAACATCAAAACAGGAAAGGAATCAACATCATAATCTTGACACAATAATCAATCACATCATTGAACACCAATATACCCTAGAAACCCTATAGGTTGAAAAGCAACAACGTTTAATTTTATTATTAAACGCACATGAGGATGTTCAGCCCTCACTCAATGGCTTATAATAGATACCATCCCTTAACCATCGTTATAAATATTACAAGGAAATATACAAATATCTAGCTTAAAGCCGCTACAATAAATATGATAGCATTTACCCTCTAGTCTTCATATCTTCATATCTTGCTGGCATGGATGTGCCTACAACATACCTGTTGGACCATGAAATTTTCATTCTCTTCCATTACATTTTCACTTATATTTCCTTATTACCACCTTTACTCCACCTCCATTTCATTATATTTACCTTACCATTACCACTATTGGGTTATATTTATGTTTTTCCAAACTTTATTAATTCTTAGCATTTCTAAGTGAATTTGTGGATAAAAAATAGAAACGAATGTGCATATGCTTATACCTAACAAGTGGGATGAGATTTTTTCCATGTGTAGGTCAAAAGGAAGCTTCTAAAAGACCTTTATGTGGCCTCCCAAAACCAAATTCGAATTTGAGTGGAGAAGATCATGGGATCATGAGGATATGTGTGTCATTTCCTTTTTGTATTGGAACTGTAAGAAGATCTGTGTCTCATCTCCTATTTGTATTGAAACTCTAATAAGAGATGTGTCTTATCATTTCCTATTTTGATTGTAACTCTAGAGATAGAGGGAGAGATTCATTGACTCTCATTAATCAGATAGATTCTCATATTTTTGTGTAAATAGGGGAAGCTTTCTCCCATCAAGAAGGTGAAAAATAGGAGAAGAAAAGAAATAATTATAGAATGTTTTGTAACAAGGCTTGAGATGCAATGGGATGTAGAGTTGTGAGTTTATCAATAAAGAAGTTCAGTCATCAAATGCTGGTTTGATTTCATTTTTGACAAGCTAGGAGTCACCCAACTTAGTAGCAGAGGGCCCATGCTTCTAAAGGAGGTTTTTATTATGCTTTATAGTTAGATTTCTTTCATTTTGTTCAGTCATTTCTGTTTATGCTTCATTTCCAATTTTCAATAGTTTAATGATAGATTGCAACTGTGAAGACTTGTCTTCCAAAACGTTTCAAGAAGATAGAAATTCTGTTTTCCATATTGAGATAAAGATTAGTGCTAGAAACCATGGTTGTTTAGTCTACTATCCTGCCTTTCCATTTCGATAGAGTAGAATTTCCAACTGCTATAACAGATTAATATTCATGAAATCATTTCCAATACACCAAATCTATAATAATGGTTACATGTTTTCATGTGTGCAGTAGTTGAGTTTATATCTTGTCATTTTCTTGCTAATAACTAGAGGCATAGTTGATTTCTCAAAAGACACATCAAGAGGTTAATAGCTTCACATTTGAGAGATACTGATAATTCAATTATACATCTAGTTAATCTTAATTCGTTCTTGCATTTTTTTACTCTCAAGACCCTCATTTGACTGCAATAATAATCTATCCAAAAGCCACTCCATAAAGAAACCTATCTGAACATAGGGAGAGAGGATGGATGAATGATTAAATGTAATACAGCTTCTGGGTTATTTATAGAGTCTTCTTAGTGCTTTAAAATAGATGTAATTAGCTTGCTCAGTTATTACTTCAAAGAAGGTCATCCTTTAAAAGTTGAATAATTGAACTAAGTTAGACACATCTTAAATGCTTTCATTTGCATTCTTTGTCTTATGTTCTATATCCTTGGTATGATAAAATATATCCATGGATTAGGATTAAACAATCAAATAGATAGATGCTTCGATTTTCAAACTAGGTCTTAAATTAGCCCTTAGTTTTTGGTTTGATTTTATGAAAATTAGATTAGTTTTAGTACACTTCCTTTTCTTCCTTCTAAAATTAATTTAGATTCACTTAAGTCTTTTCATAATTCTATATTAATCATCCTTAGATCTCAAAGAACAAAAAACCCCCATAAAAACAACATAAAACACAAAAAATGAAGTAAGGAGTAGGTTTCTTAACCACATACAGTGCACCACACTTCATTAGTGTACTAGCCCTCGTCGATAATTTATGTTAGCAATTTAGGACAGTAAATCGATTAAAAATTTTGTTAGCGTTGCTGGGGAAGTGTAATTAGGAGACCTTATTTCTTACATCTAAAAAAAATTCAATTAATAATTTCTCGAGTATGCTCTCCTCCTGCGCTTTCTGTGATCTGGAGGATCAAAAAAATAATATATATATATATATATATATATATATATATATATATATATATATATATATATATATATATATATATATATATATATATATATATATATATATATAGCTACGGAATGCAATAACATGCTAAAATTTTGTTTTCATCATTTCATTTGATTTTATTTTACAATAAAACTAAAAAAAATGAAAAACTTTAATTTCAATAAATTTTTTTGTTTAATGAAATGTATATGTATATTTCTATTTTTTTTGAAAATATAACATATATCATTTTATTAGCAAGTCATTAAAAAAAAATATAACAGAAAATAAAATTTGCCATATTCATTTTCTTTATTAACAAATTTTAATAAAGAAAAAAAATAATAAATAAAATGAATTTCATTTTCTTTATAATTTCGTTACAAAAAAAAAAAAAAACAAAACAAAAACACAATAAAACAAATCAATAAACAACTAAACGTAAACCAACACAATTGGCCTTTGGGCTTAATTTGATATGAATGATTGCTGAAAGTTTGATGAAGGCATCAGGTGCTGCTTCAGGAACAACCAAAGAATAAGGAAAAGGTGCAAGGCTCGACATCAAAGTCTAGAATTTTCTCAGTGTTGTAAAAGATCAGTAATCGCATTGAATTTGGCGAGAAGATTTTCACTGAGAGGCTGGAAAAATCACAAGTGGGTGTCATTTGAATTGTCCGACATTGCCATGAAGCTTAGATTTTACCCTTGGAATTTCAAGTCTGCGACCAGTTGTTGGAAATGGAGATGGGATGAAAAACTCTGCGTTTTCATGACCATTAGTGGTTGCAAGGAACCATTTAAATGACTTTCAGAGCCCCACAGATTCCATTCAAAGAAATTGATGGAGAAGCGGATCAAGTTATTTGGTGTGGTTGCTGGGATCTTTATCCTCTTTCAAGAGTATGATTTCAAATTGAAATCCAATGAATTGGTGGCAAGCAGAAACAAACTTGACTTCCTGGATTATTTTGATATTTGGTGTGGTTGCTGGGATCCTAATCCTCTTTCAAGAGAATGATTTCAAATTGAAATCCAATGTGTTGGTGGCAAGCAAAAACAAACTTGACTTGCTGGATTATTTTGATTCTGTAATCCCTTAAAATACAACCACAACAAATCATTTTATTCACCACAAATAGTTTTTCATTATCAGAAAAATGTTTTTGACACGTGAATTTGAAACATGTTTTTTTACTGACTAAGGATGAATTACAAAAAATTGAGACGTGGGTTGTTTCGGGAACGGTGGAAATTTAGTAACACAGAAATATTTTTATATATTTTGCAATTGTTAGAGAGTATTTTGTGGTTATTCAGAGCCCTATTTTATTGTCTGTATGAAAAAAAAATGATTTTTATATATACACAGTGAACGGTTTTAGCAAGGTGGGAGAATGCAAATAAAAATGAAATTATGCTGTGGCATTCAATCCATACGACACTGCATGCTCACTATGGATGAATTCAAATCAAAATATGCTTGATCCACATGATTTTGTCTTGCCTATGTGTCAAGAATTCATTAATTGTCCCTATTTAGAAGTGCCACTTGGGATTTGTGCAGTGCCCATAGGCCGTATCAACGAACCAGTGCATAGACTTATAGAAATCCACCGATATTCAGTATCACACAAATGAACTAAGTGTTAACCAGCTATAAAATTTGTTATACCAAATGCTGGCTAAAACTCTTTGGAGCCTTCAAGGAACAAATTTTATGACTAAAAAGTGTTGGCTCTTGAAGAATCTTGGAGGCCTCCTGCCTCTGTCCCAATCTTCACTACTGTGCCATTTTTCCCCTTCAGAAATCCTATTGATTCCCAAGGAGAAATACTGCTGCAAAAACCTTTTTCCTTTTCCCCTTTTTCCAAAACTAACCTCAGTTTTTATCCCTCCATTTCCCATGAAATCCCTCATTTTCATATTTTTCCCTTTTCCCCTTCTTTAGAATCCCCTTGACAAGGTTGAAAACTCCTTCTTTGCCTTATCGGAACCCCTCTAACCCTTTGAAAATCATTCAAAACCCATAAAAATCACATTTTTTATGGTTTGGACTTAAGCCCCCTTGGGCTAAGTCTTAAGCCCCTTCCTCCATACACCCAAAGGTCTCGCAGTCGGGTGCCAAGCCGCTTCGTAAATAATATTTTAAACCTTGGTTTATATTAAAAAATCGTCTGTTTTATCATTTTATAAAATTTCCACCTGTTCCAAATTTAATTCATTCTACATTGTCAATCTGACCTGCAGATCGATGGTGCAGAGTCCGTCTCCCCGGTGGTCCCCGCATTCCACTCACCCGTCCAAAAATCGTGCGGAATTCATCGCACCGCCTTTGGGAAACGGCATTTTTTCCCAATCGGCAGTGATTCCATACGTTGGCCAACACGCGTCCCGTGAACTATTTGAAAACCGCCCCCCATCACGCATTAAATTTTGGTAGCAAACCCGGCGCGATATCGTTGTACACCATCCGATCTGAGGCCGCCCATTCAACAGTTATCGCTCTCCAAAGATGCCAGACAGTTAACCGAGCCACGACGCGGCATCCAACTAATCTCCGTCGTCGATCTAATCTGTAGATCGATGGTTCATATTTCATCGCCCACTTTCTTCGCCCAATCATCATTTCCTATTTTTTACTTTCCATTTTCCGCTCCCAACCGTCGATCTCTCTGTGATCGACGACCTTGATTCAAAATTTTCTTCCGCCTTCACTACGCCTTCTCCCGATAAATCCTGACTGTTGGATGATGCCATCCAACGGCCACACTTGCCCCACATGTCCTCCAAAACAATCAACCTATATATGCAGGATTTTCTAATAGTTTTTGTATTCTGCAGGGTTTTCTATGGTTTTTTTGCCATAACTCAGGAAATTTCAAAGGTGGAGAGTGACGATCCTCCTGCTCCCAATTCAGCAAAGAATATCCTTCGTAGGATTGAGATTCATGTTTCATTAGTGTTTCTTTAGACATTGATGCCATATCACCCTTGCACAGCCCTGTACATCAGAAAAAACCATGAATCAGGCGCAGCCAGAGAGTATCAGTGATGAAGACCAAAATTTATCAGAGCAGAATATTAAAGATAGATTTTATGGGGATCGCGGCTAAGAACAATTATCAAAAGCCTAATCCCCAAGTAAAACAAAGTTTAAAGAAAATCTGAAGTTTTTTATCGACAAGAAAACCTCCACCGCCACAAATGAGGAAAATTGATCCCTTTAGCTACCACGATGCCACCTATGCCTCAAATTATTCAATCAGAGGCGGAATTTATTGATTAGGATCAGATATTTGTCTCAAAACGCAGTTGAAGAGGAAACTCTGCTAAGGAAATTAATGAAAAACATCTGCAGAGTTACTTCGATGCCACACAGAGCCTCAAAGGTCAACAAAAGTTCCCACCAAGCTTAAACTTTATGTAAAACATTTAATACACAGCGCACCCATGTAAGTTTCCTCATTGAGCCCCTCAAAGGCCAAGAAACCATTAAATCTGTATTAATTGTAATTGGAGATATTTTATCAGATCTCACCTCCTCATTCTTCTATATATACTTCTGTAGAAGATGAGTGAGTGGTTGGTTGTGGGTTGTTGGTTGATCACTAGTTGTAATATTGAAACTCCATGAAATAATACATAGTCTGTTGAAGTTGAAGAAGAAATTGAAGTCTTGGAAGCCCTGATGATGTTGTTGCATGCTTGTGACCGAGAAGACTCTATCGTTGGATCCATGAGCTTGGCTGTTGGTGAAGTATTATGAACTATTTAATGTTTTTCCCCTGTTTTCATTATGTTCCATAACTTCTTACTACAGAAGGTTGAAATTTTTAGGCTAAGAAATGACTCCTGGAAGCACCTTAGACCTATTCATCCTTCACTGTTTTGTGTTTTCTTCTGATGAAGTATTTTAGAGTCTTTAATCTCTCTCTTTAGTCTTCATGCTTGTTTATTTCCTTAATGGTTCGAATAGTTGGTTTCAACATGATTTATGGTTTTCCCTGCTTTTCTGCTGCCACTTAAAAACTGTTATTGAAGTCTCCCTTTGAAGTTTCTTGTTTATAGTGAATCAAGGAGGTCTGTTCTGATCTTGCCCCTTGTCATTGCTTGAACAGTTGCCTTGAAGGTCTTTATAGTTGTAATCATAGATGTGTTAGGTGTTCCCTCTTCTATGACTGCAATTATGAATGAATCTTTTATGTTTTCTAAGTCATTTGAAATAAAATCTTTGAGGAAATAGGGTGTTCCCTGAATCTTAGATTTCATTTTAAAAGTTGTTTTGGAATCATTGTTTTCTTAAAGGTGTGATTTGTAGAATTCATGGTTAGCCCTCTCTATTAGAAAGCTCTTTATTGTTCAAACTGTGTTTCCCAATTCCCTTTGTTGAGAATTAAATTTCTCTTTCCAAATCATTGATGTCCATCTCATTCCAAAAACCAAAGGATCCCGTGGCCAAGTTAGATTTTCCCTTTGATATCCCGTATCCATTGATGAGTATGTTATGACCTTTTTTGACTCCATTGCCTAATGAACCATATGTTTCTCCATTCTGTATATCTTTCCTAGATATTTCATTTTCTGCTATGTCAACCCAACCAACCAAACAAACAAACACCTGCACTTAATAACTAGTCTAAAATCCATATGCTAAGCACACAAGATAAACCTTTGCAAACAAACATTTGAGAGATCCCTCTCTGAGAACAGGAGGACTAGATCCTGAAACTCTAAAGATTGGTTCTGATGTTGCCTTGTATTTTGATTTTCCAAACTATCAAAACACGGGACTCCAACATAATGGCAATCACGGTGGGACACTTCTGAGTTAGTGACAATCTAAGTACCCTTTAGGACTCTAGAAATCCCTTATTTTCAAGAATATCCAGTGATTATTAGCCACCTCATCGCCACCAACATAATGGCGATCATGGTGGGACCACTGAGTTCACAGTTGCCTGGCAAGCTCTTATAAACTCATTAGTCTTTCAAACAACCATAGAAACTCAGAAAAATCCAAAAATAATTCAGTTTGGCTTCATAATAGACATGGTGGTGGAACCATAAAACATTTTACCTTTACAAAAGCTAACAATTTTCCACCTAGTGACTCCACTGGCCTCTAGTAGCCCTATTACGCTTCCATTCCTTATAGAATCCCTTGGGAATGCATTGAGAAAACCCAATCATGCTGTTGGTGGACAACAAATTTCAAAATCTTCCACCTGGCGACTCCACAATCCCAAAAGACCTAATAACTCCACTGGTAAATTACTCTGAACTAGTTAGAAAGATACAGTGACCTCTTATTATAAACATGGATCCAAGTATGGATAGGGGAGCTAAACTAAACACATTATTAGACCCAATTGGGAAAATAGTTTACAGACTTGATAAAATATTGGGAAATCATGAGGATGATATAGATGTCGATTATCTAATGAAACCTATATTTTTCCCAGATCAATCAAAAACTCAACCATTACAAGACCTAGATAATGAGCAATATATAGATGATGATCGAGACTTTATAGAAGAAGATGAGAAAGACTATAGAGAAAACAATAAAGAAAAATTGTTGGTCATGATGGAAAAAATGATGTATATGCTTGGGAAAAGAAGTAAATGGAATGAGGCTAATTTGAATATTGATGATCTAGAGCAGCCCATGCTCCCTTTCAAATCATGAACAAACCCAAACATTACAAGATATGTACAATGAAAAATATTACAAAAAAATCAATGAAGAAGGTTGTCAGGAAACTCCTGATTGCCTACCTATATCTTGTACAATGCTATTAAGAGAGCTTCATAACAAAATTGCAAAAACTTATAGTAAGCACTACCTTGAGGAAATCATAGGCCATTTTGAACCAAAAAAATATGAAATAGGAGGAGAGACAACACAACCAGAGTCTCTGCCTTTATCTTATGACTCATTTCAAATTATTAAAGAAAGATGGCATTATGAAAATATACTTAAAACAACTTGTGAACCTTACAGTCAAAGTGACTGCCATGAAAATCATGAGGTGTTGTTTGAAATTAAGATAGATTAGGAAAAGGAAGAGAATCCTCAAAATTCCCCTACAAGTACAAGTAATCATTCCCTAGAAGAGGCTCAAGAAGACATCCAGCCTCAAAACCAGCTAACACGAGGGAGAGGACTATTGTTCTTCTGTCCAAAGAAAAGAGAAAATTCCTTCTCTTTTTGTAGAGGAAGAAATTGATTAGATATTAAATAAACAACCAACCCTTAATTCTTTATTAGAACAAAACACTTCTGCTCATTTACTTACTGAAACTTGTTGTCTTGAGACATAAAATAAACTTATAGATTAGCTAAAAGAAAAAACTAATAACCCAATATGCTTGATTTGTGAAATTGTTTATACTAATGATTTTTCAACTTCTGATCAATCTGATGATGATGATGAGCTCCAAACAGAAACTAATCATGCAGGGAAACTAGCAGTCGATTGGTATCATGAATTCCATTATAATCAGCTTGAAAGCAACAATCAGCTAGTCCAATTCATCATAAATAGCTTTCACATAATTGTGAGTCAGAAATATACTAGTTGTAATGTTGAGGTTGAGAAGAAAGAGAAATTTCTTGAACAGGATGTATATAAGGAGCCTCCTCCGGAAAGGGTTGAGGTAATAAAAGATACCCCTGCTAAAAAACATGATGATCTCTTCACAGAGCATAGTCCACTAAATCAGAGCATATCAGGACTACCAGAGGACAACGCTGCAATATATGATGAGTCCTCCAGTTCAGATGACCATGAAGATGAGGAAGTTTTTCTTTTTCAAGAGAATCTTTACCTTGATCTAATGGAGAAACAAGAGATGATCCTTGCTGAAGCATGTCTTCCAAATACTCTTCACCAAGCATTATTTCAAGATCCCTATGCTCACTTCTTGAAGGCATTTGAAGAAGGGATTAAGGTCATTAGGAGTAGTGTATTACCAAAAGCAAGAATATTATTTAGCGCTGCTGCTAAAGAACAAAAGGAATGGGAGTGGCCCTGTTTGTCCAGCCTGCCCACAGAGATGAAAAAGGACCAATCGTGGAATCATTTTCTGGATTGGTTGTACTGGAAAAGAGAGTTCATTAGCTAAACATGTAAATATTCTAAGTTATATTAGGTTAGATAGGAATGTCAATAAAACTTAGTTTTAAACATCTAGTCAGTTGCTAATTTTTGTCTTGAAAGAAAAAGGAAAAATACAAAAAACAATATAAAAGAAAAGAGGGCATATTGAAAAACAAAGAAAGTTATAGCCCCATACCAAAAAGAGAAACAAATATGAAAGTGTGCAAGCTTAAATGCCACTCCCGAAAACCACACTTCTAGTTAGTCAAACAGCCTAATATTGACTAATTAGTTTTAAATTTTCTATTGATAGGATAGTGAATTCGATTTGCCAAACTATTTAATATTGGCTTATCAGTAGATAGATTAAGATAGAAATTAAAGGTTCAAACATGTTCAAAATCTGAACCTAAGTTTCCAAATAGAGATGACTCAAATCTGTTTTATTTTATGAGTCAAAAAAGATGTAAATATGGTTCTAATTAGCTCAAAATCTGAACCGGAGAGTAAGGAAGAAGCAGTTCAAATAAGGGTCAAATCATAGTTGTAAAAGGATAAAGGAAGTGATTTGAATTTTTAGGTCTTAAGCCTTCATCATTTTGATTTAATTTTCTTCAAATAATAATCTATGTGCAGCTTGTTTTTATGCCATAGATCAACATCAAGTTAGACTGTTCAATCCTTACTTGTATGCTTTTTAAATTTTTGCTTTAGAAATTAGAAAATAAAAATATGTTAGATTGTTTAATCCTAACAGATTAGTAGATTAGGTAGAGAAGCATATGGTCCCATCTGCTTAATCAGAGTCCATGGAGAAATAAGAAGTAGAACTATATTATTTTTATGCTTTCAAAAGAATAAAATGTTGTAAAAGAGTTTGCCAATCCAAGTGCACTATAATGAAGAAAAAATGTTAGATTAGTAGGATTGGGTAGGTAGAAGCTTGTATTGATAAAGATCCATTATCTTTATGGTTGCTAATATGTTTTCAGATAAAGTCATCTCAGAAAAGGAAGGGCAGCCCAATGGATGAGGCAACTAATCAGCCTCCCAGAGAATCCAAGTCTGAAAGTTCTTGATGCCTTCAAGAAGGCATCATCCCCAAGTGGAGCCACTGTTAGCCAGCTATAAAATTTGTTATACCAAATACTCGCTAAAACTCTTTGGAGCCTTCAAGGAATAAACTTTATGACTAAAAAGTGTTGGCTCTTGGAGACTCTTGGAGGCCTCCTGCCTCTGTCCCAATCTTCACTACTCTTCCTTTTTTCCCCTTCAGAAATCCTGCTGATTCCCAAGGAAAAATACTACTGCAAACACCTTTTTCCTTTTCCCATTTTGCCAAAACTAACCTCAGTTTTTATTTTTTCATTTCCCATGAAAATCCATCATTTTCATATTTTTCCCTTTTCCCCTTCTTTAGAATCCCCTTGACAAGGTTGAAAACTCCTTTGCCTTATCGGAACCCCTCTAACCCTTTGAAAATCATTCAAAAACCATAAAAATCACATTTTTTATGGTGTGGAATTAAGCCCCCTTGGGCCAAGTCTTAAGCCCCTTCCTCCATAAACCCTGGTCGTGTTATCCTCCATACACCCAAAGGTCCCACATTCGGGCGCTAAGCTGCTTCATAAATAATATTTTAAACCTTGGTTTATATTAAAAAATTGTCAGTTTTATCATTTTGTAAAATTTCCGCCGGTTCCAAATTTAATTCATTCTGCACCATTGATCTGATCTGCAGATCGCCGGTGCAGAGTCCGTCTCCCTGGTGGTCCCCGCATTCCACTCACCGATCCAAAAACCGCACAGTATTCATCGCACCGCCTTTGGGCAGTGGCGATTTTTTCCCAATTTGCAGCGATTCCATACGTTGGCTGACATGCGTTCCGTGCACTATTTGAAAACTGCCCCCCATCGTGCATTAACTTTCCACAACAAACCTGACACGATATCAATGTACACCGTCCGATCTGAGGCCGCACATCCGACGGTTATCACTCTCCGAAGATGCTCGACAGTTAACCGGACCACGGCGCGACATCCAACTAATCTCCGTCGTCGATCTGATATGCAGATCGACGGTTCATATTTCATTTCCCACTTTCGTCGCCCAGTCAACATTTCCCATTTTTGACTTTTCATTTTCCGCTCCTGACCATTGATCTATGCACGATCGATGGCCCTGATTCAAAATTTTCTTCCACCTTCACTATGCCTTCTCCCAATAAATCCTGACCGTTGGATGATGCCATCCAACGGCCACACTTCCCCCACATGTCATTCGCATCAATAAACCTATATATGCAGGATTTTCTAATAGTTTTTGTATTGTGGAGGGTTTCGTATGGCTTTTTTTCCATAACTAAGGAAATTTCAAAGGCGGAAAGTGACGGTCCTTCTGCTCCCAATTCAGCAAATAAAATCCTTCGCAGGATTGAGATTCACGTTTCATCAGTGTTTCTTCAGACATTGATTCCATATTTCCCTTGCGCAGCCCTGTACATCAGCAAAAACCATGAATCAAGCATAGCCAGAGAGTATCAGTGACGAAGACCAAAATTTATCAGAGCAGAAGATTAAAGACAGATTTTGTGGGGATCGCAGCTAAGAACAATTATCAAAATCCTAATCCCCAAGTAAAACATATTTTAAAGAAAATCTAAAGTGTTTTATTGACAGGAAAACCTCCACGACCACAAATGAGGAAAATTGATCCCTTTAGCTACCACGATGCCACCTGTGCCTCAAAGTATTCAATCAGAGGCTGAATTTATTGATCAGGATCAGATATTTGTCTCAAAATGCAGCCAAAGAGGAAACTCTGCCAAGGAAATTAATGACAAACATTTTCAGAGTTACTTCGACACCACACAGAGCCTCAAAGGTCAACAAAAGTTCCCACCGAGCTTACATTTTATGTAAAACATTTAATACAGAGTGCACCCATGTAAGTTTCTTCATTGAGACCCTCAAAGGCCAAGAAACCATTAAATCTGTATTAATTGTAATTGGAGATCTTTTATCAGATCTCACCTCCTCATTCTTCTATATATACTTCTGTAGAAGATGAGTGAGGGGTTGGTTGTGGGTTGCTGGTTGATCACTAGTTGTAATATTGAAACTCCTTGAAGTAATACATAGTCTGTTGAAGTTGAAGAAGAAATTGAAGTCTTGGAAGCCCTGATGATGTTTTTGCATGCTTGTGACTAAGAAGGCTCTATCATTGGATCCATGAGCTTGGCTGTTGGTGAAGTATTCTGAACTGTTTAATGTTTTTCCTCTATTTTCATTATGTTCCATAAATTCTTACTACAGTAGTTTGAAATTTTTAGGCTAATAAATGACTCCTGGAAGTAGCTTAGACCTATTCATCCTTCATTGTTTTGTGTTTTATTCTGCTCAAGAATTTTAGAGTCTTTAATCTCTCTCTTTAGTCTTCATGCTCGTTTATTTCCTTAATGGTTCGAATAGTTGGTTTCAGCATGATTTATGATTTTCCCTGCTTGTCTGCTGCCACTTAAAAACTGTTATTGAAGTCTCCCTTTGAAGTTTCTTGTTTATAGTGAATCAAGGAGGTTTTTTCTAATCTTGCCCCTTGTTCTTGCTTGAACAGTTGCCTTGAAGGTCTTTATAGTTGTAATCATAGATGTGTTGGGTGTCCCCTCTTCTATGACCGCAATTATCAATGAATGTTTTATGTTTTCTAAGTCATTTGAAATAAAATATTTGAGGAAATATGGTGTTCCTCGAATCTTAGATTTCATTTTAAAAGTTGTTTTGGAATCATTGTTTGCTTAAAGGTGTGATTTGTAGAATTCATGGCTAGCCCTGTCTATCATAAAGCTCTTTATTGTTCAAACTATGTTTCCTAATTCCCTTTGTTGAGAATTAAATTTCTCTTTCCAAATCATTGATGTCCATCTCATTCCAAAAACCAAAGGATCCTATGGCCAAGTTAGATTTTCCCTCTGATATCCCATATCCATTGATGAGTATGTTATGAACTTTTTTGACTCCATTGCCCGATGAACCAGATGTTTCTCCATTCTGTATATCTTTCCTAGATCTTTCATTTTCTACTATGTCAACCCAACCAACCAAACAAACAAACACCTACACTTAATAACTAGTCTAATATCCATATGCTAAGCACACAAGATAAACCTTTGCAAACAAACATTTCAGAGATCCCTCTCTGAGAACAGGAGGACTAGATCCTGGAACTCTAAATATTGGTTCTGATGTTGCCTTGTCTTTTTATTTGCCAAACTATCAAAACACGAGACCCCAACACTAAGATTTATAATTGGTATCGGTAGTCGTGTGGTGCCCATAGGTCATACAAATGCACCGGTGCTTATAGAAAAATAAATGCATCGGTTCGCAATATCACATAAATGAATTGAGATTTATAATTGGTATCGATATTCGTGCAGTGCCCATAGGTCTTATAAATGCACCGATGTGTATAGACACATAAACGCACCGATGCACAGTATCACACAAACGCACCGAGATTTATAATTGGTATTGTTATTTGTACAGTGCCTAGAGGTCGTAGAAATGCACCGGTGTGCTTCAGAATACAAACGCACTGGTGTACAGTAATTGACATGCACCAATTTTCATTTTTTATTGTTTAGAAACATTGACCCGTGACAGTGCAATTATTGTGATTTTTTAAAATTCATTATTCATCAAAATTTGACACATATTATAACAGTATTCATATTAATTAAATTTTTACTAATTCTTTTGAATGTGATGTTTGGATTAATTTGTTATACCCTATCATAATTATTGTAATTTTTTAAAATTCATTATTCATCAAAAGTCGACACATATATATCTTATAACAACATTCATATGAATTAAATTTTTATTAGTGCATTTGAATGTGATGTTTGGATTAATTTGTTATATCATATCATCAAATTTCACATCTATTCATTATAATATTTAATCATCCATAAATTTAATCAGTGGTGTTATATTTCACAGCGATAATAGAGAACGCAATAGAGTGAATTAAAACATATTTTATTATATATATATAAGACAGTCTTTGTCATACAAAATGGGACAATTATTGGTATTCCTTTGTCTTTCAATTCAGACACTATGTCCATTACATTAAACAAAGTGTCTGATTTCACAACATAATATTTCAAAAAATAGAATGCCTTTCTTTCATATCCAAACATAGTGATCATTATTATTCGCTTGAACTGTTGTCACTGCTAGAGCTACATCCATGACTTGGGTTATTTTCAGGAATTTTTTGTTCACAGTGTTGATTGTTTTTTTATTCTTCACCTTCCATCTACAGACATAAAAATAAATTGTAATCAGTGTATATACATTGGTGAGAATAATTAAAATTGCAATATTAAATAATATGCGGAAATGTAAATTGAAAAGAAATGTCACACCATTTCAACAATTGACTCATAAACTATACACATTCTTTCAAAACCATGTAACATGCCATCTTTCAAGATTTCATCTATTGGTGTAGTTCCATACTTTGTTTCCTGCAAGTTTTATGCAATATAACAAATCATATATTTAATATAAAATATTCTTTTGTTCTATTAATTGTAGACGGAGCTAAGTAAAACAAGATCGATAGATGCTTACAAACTCCACAATTAAGTTCTGATATGCCAAAATATACTCACAACCCATATTTAACCCAATTTCAATCAATTCCTCTAATGGTTCTTCTTTGTATGTTAGCACTTGTTTGAAGACGTTCAATGATGTTTTTTGTAAAAAAAAATTAAAATAATACAAAAATTAAATCTAGTTAACTTGTTATAAGGATGTAACAATTATTCACAAACTTAGATATCAACACTTTTCTTCCTTGTCGCCCTGTTTTATGTGTTGAATGAGTTCCATTTTATTTTCTTTTCTACAAGAAAATAATTGAAAATTAATATTTAATGCTAAATTGTTTATTTATTGTACCTAATGATTGAAATATTTAATGATTACATATTACATTTGAAGCACGTTGTTGTTGAGATGGCTTCCCGTGTGATGCAATTTTGTCCATTTATTTGATCATCACCTTGTACACCTTTTTGGACATTCCTACTAGCATATTTCTGATCTCATCTCATTCATCTTTTGAGATTTTCATAATATCCCTGAAAATGTAACATGACAATAAACTATTTAATTTTCATACTGATATATGAAAAGTAAATATAAGAAAAGTGATATTTATAAATAATTCTAGACAAAAATTTAAAGGAATATTATTTTTTCATTCGTTCTTTTTTGTTGGTGTACGTTTTTGCTATTAAAAGTCTGGCATGTCTCATTGACCAATTCTATGGAAAATCTTCATCTAGTTTAGATAAAATTTGGTTCTTGGAATATTGGATTGGTGTTTGTATTGTAAGTGGAAAGAAAGTCTATACTTTCATTTCACTAGATCCCTCAAACTTTTGTAAAATATTTTCCCCTTTTATTAACCTCCAAATGAGCTAAGGAGAAATTCATTTTCATTGGCATGTTCTATTTTTTTTGTTTTCTTAGAATAACATTCATTTTATGAGTTGTTGGTCCCTGTAGAAAAATAAACATATGTGAATTAATAGAATGTTTGACACATATTATCTAATAATTTAGTTGTATTATTAATGAAAATTAAAAAAATAAGCTCATATTGGATCGATAGTATTTTTTCATTCGCCTGATTCATCCTTTTGCAATTTTTCCATCAATCTTTTATGCTCTTCTGGTCCTAGATCATAAATAAACTTATCTAGATTCGTCATTTTGTGGCTCTGCATTATACACAGTAAAAAATACATATTATTTTAACTTACATATAGTTTAAAAATAATATTTTTTGTAAAGAATTTACAAAGAACTTGTCTTTTTTTCTTTTCTTGATGTGTTATCAGTATTTTTGTTACTTGATCTCTTGTTAGTCATTTATTTATCAATCTCAAACCTATACCATATCATTCATTAACATATTGATAAATAAATTGTCAAATTTTCAGGTAAAAAAAAAAAAACTCAAGGAACTGGTGCACCATTCATGGTGTATGCACCGATGCCGGTGCGTATAGGTCTTATAAACACACTCCAAAAACAATAAAATATGTCGTACGGTGCTCTATGTCAACAATCTGCGCCAATGCATTGCATGTTAACCACCACACAGATTAACATAGATAAAATAATAAAAATCATCCAGTGTTAGTTTTTGTAGCATAAACCGGTGCCATATTTTACATATGTCGCAGTGATAAAAAAATTTAGTTTTTATTTTTATTTTTTATCACAGTACTTTCATAGTGTGCTTTTAAAATACACCACATTGGTGCGCTAGGTTACGCCGGGTGCACCGATGAAAAAAAATGCTCTTTTAAAATTCATGCAAGCACCAACATGGATTGGGATCTAACTATGAAAATCATCCTGTCAGTTGGATGTATTAGGTCTATATTTAGTAATAGAAACCCTATAAATCTAAATTGAAAAGCCCTAATTCTAAAATCACAGAAAGAGGGAGTAGAAAGGGCATAAACAAAATGAATGTAGGGCTTTTTCTAAAATGATTTTTTTTTTTTTGGTGAAACATAACATTCGTGCTGTGCCATAATAAAATGGCACACCGACAACATATTTTACTTATGGCACAATAAGAAAAAAATGTTTTTTTTTTTCTAATTTTGTATCACAGTACTTTCATGGTATGCTGGGATAATATAGCACACTAGTGCACTAGGTTACGCAGGGCTCACTAATGAATTTTTTTTTTTTAATTTACGCAAGGGCAGACATGGATTGGGATCCGACTATGCAAGTCGTCCTATGGGTTGGATGTCTTAGCCTTATATTTAGCAATACAAATCTTATAAATCTAAATTGAATAGCCTTAATTCTGAAATCACAGAAAGAAGGAGAAGAAAGGGTAGAAACAAAAAGAATGTAGGGGTTGTTTCTAAAATGGATTTTTTTTGTGCAAAATAGTACGTTCGCAATGCACCATAATGAAATAGTGCACTAGGGCCATATTTTACATATGGTGCAGTAATAAAAAAAATGCTCTTTTTTTTTAAAACTTTTTTAGGACAGTACTTTTGCGGTGCACTGGTGCACTAGGTTACGTCAGGCACACCGATAAAAAAAAAATATGTTTTTTTTTAGATTCACACAAGGGTCGACATGGATTGGGATCTGAATATGCAATTTGTCCTGCGGGTTGGATGTATTACACATATATTTAGCAACACAAACCCTATAAATATAAATTGAAAAGCCCTAATTCTGAAATCATAGAAAGAGGGAGAAGAAAGCGCAGAAACACAAAAAATATAGGGTTTGGT
>CM076570.1:465573897-465756253 GCA_034641835.2 Pinus albicaulis | reverse complement strand
TCATATTCCACAGGGAATTCGAAGTGAATAGCCCCGAATCTTCGCCTTCTACCTCCTCATTCCTTTGTCTAGTTCATTCAGAAAAACTACAGCAATTGGTACAAATTTCAGTTTTACAGTGGATTTTTGTTTCCTACGGAGACTTTCGAGCGCATCACAAACAATATAAACCAATTAAAAACGTTTACATTTAGTTACAATATGGATTACAAATCAACCCATTCAGTTTTGGATCACCGTGTGTTTGTCTTTTCTGTGACTATCTCTGTCTTTTTCGTCTCTGCTTGCTCTGTTGTTTAAACAATTGTGTAACTCCTATATATATATATATATATATATACATAAAACTGCCCTTTTTATATAATGAAAATGCCTCTTGGTGATATAATCATAATAGACACTTTTAATATATAAAATTTTGCTTAGGTCCCACTAATCGATCTTTTCTTATGCTCCAATGTGATGAGCCTCCTCTAAAGATTTTCGATTGCGATTACACCTATTGCAATGGTTCCGATGCGATTGATCGTAATCGTAACTTTTAATGGTATTTTCTGATGTTCTTCTTTAGTCCGATGCAATGGTTCACTGTTCACTTGCACTTCACTGCGCCGATGCGATTGGAATTCTCTGATGTGATGGTTCACTATTCACTTGCACTTCACTACACCGATGCGATAGATCCAACAGCTATTATTAGTTAGAAACGGATAGTTGCGATTGAATCACTCGATCGCAATCACAATTTCCAATTTGTTCACCTCTCTATGTCTCTCGTTCTTCGCTGATGCAATTGAGTTCTACGGATCCGATGGATCATTTAATCGCTCTATAACCTTTCAAGTCTAGTCTTTATTCTTTCCCTTGGCCCCACATATTCAATGGTTAAAGTTCATTGCTTGACTTAGTTAAACCAACACGTTGTTGCATATATCAACATGGACTTTTGGGTCCACAACTCTATTTAACTCATATCAATCATAACACACACACACACACACACACATATATATATGCCGCCATATATATGTATTTCCCAATCAAATGTTGTAAACATTAATAACCCGTAGCTTATATCAAAACCCATGTCAATGCATATGCTTTGCTCCTATCCTTGTGCTCCAGATTTAATTTAACTCGCCTTAGTTATAGTACTATAATGGAATGTCTAAGGCTTGGCTTACCTCTCGTTAAACTGCAACATATTTGGGGTCCACGATTTATATATATATACATATTAGGCATTCAACATTTTCTTCAATGGTTAATAACTAACCATTAACACGATAATTCAACTGGGCTCACCACAACTTATATCACATATACAAACTTTATACGCACACCCTTTGTGGTATTACATATTCACAATACTATATTGAAATATATTACCTCCTCTGTCCTACATTATAGCAAAACCCTTTGGAATTACCCAAGTGATAACATATATAATCGTTTTCAGGCCCACCTTCCTCCACACTATATTAATACTACATTTTATATCAACCTTGACGCATATACAAGATCTTTCAAACATTATACCACGACTTGAATTAAAACCGACCTTCGGGCACACAATGCATTGTTACTTACCGTCTGCCTATTTATTAACTTTTATAATACACACAATACACTGAACTTCGCATAATACTTGGCCCCGTAGCAATGAATGTAGGTCCCACGACATGTTTTACATAACATATGTCAACAAACGTTAAAATAATTGTAGCAAACTTTGGCTTTCGATTTATATCCCAACACTGATACATATGAACTCATGCAACCAAATTATTTTAAAGTTTTATTTCAGCACGTGTTAAGATGACTTTCTCAGGCCCACTGACCAACTTACCTCGGTTCTCTTCCCTGCAACTTCTCTTTTGATCAGACGATCAATCCACTCTCACGCTCCAGTTGAACTTTGGGTGCACATCTAATGGATGATGCACAATATCACACAAATTATATGCACAGAACATAATTCTCAAAAATTACACGATGGAAATGGTTTTGGAAAACCACCTTAGGACATGCGTCAAACAGAGGCTTATATCGCGTTCAAAAAGGTGAATTCTTCTTATCACTCATGAACTGTGTGAACCCGCTGGTTTCTTCAACTCTGTATTTACTATTCATTTAAGGTTCCACTCTTGACTCAGGGTTCCGGTTCTAATGATTCCGATTCAGTGTTTATTTGTCCTCCATATTTCATTTACATGCGCAGTTTCTGTATTAACCCTGCATTATAACTAGAGTGTAAATTTATCAATTTATTCCTTTTTCCTTTCTGTTCCGCTCGTTCTTCATGGTTCCACATCTTCTATTTTCATTTCATAGTTGATTTGTTAATGGCTTTGCCTCGGATACATTTCTTTGTAGCTTCCGCCTCTCCCCATCGCATGTAAACCCTTCCATTATATTCTCAGTTTTCTCTATCTCTGTGCATGACTGTTTCACTGTTTCACTGTACTCTCTCTTTTCTCTGTCTCTGTGCATGACTGTTTCACTGTTTCACTGTACTCTCTGTATTCTCTGTAGACTTATTTTGTGGCCTTGCTTCTTTTGCTACTGCTCGACCCTCTCTACATATTGCTGCCTCTTTTTCTATTTCTCTGCTTCTATGCTACTCTCTTTGTCTCTCTTTGCTTCTATGCTACTCTCTCTGCCTCTCTTTTTTCTGCCCCTGCTACTCTACTATTTTTCTTCTTTCTTTTCCATCAATGACAACATTTCCAACAGTCTCCCCCTTTGGCATTGATGGCAATACACTTCCTCTGCTTGCCTTTTAGGACCCTTTCTTCTATTGCTTGCTTTTCCTCCCCCTTTGACATCAATGGCAAAGGGTTGCCCATTTCCCAGTGTGATTTTAAATCTTGTCCATGTTACTATGATCTTTAGGACCTGTTTCATGCCCTCCTTAGTTGCTCTGGCTCTTTTGTGACTCTCTTTGTTGACTGATCTCCCCCTGGAATTATGTTTTCTTTTATGTTCTCCCCTTGGAATGATGCTTTCTTTTTCTATCAGAGAATGGCATCTGCAGACAATACCCCTAGTTTTTCTCTCAGATATTCGAATGGTTCTCTAGAAAGAGGTTTTGTGAATATATTTGTTGTTTGTTCTTTTGTTGGCACATATTACAACTTCACTACCTTCTGTGCTAGTTGTTCTCTGAGGAAATGGTACTTGATTGGGATGTATTTAGTTTTTGAATGAAGTATTGGATTTTTTGATAGAGATAGGTTCATCAATGCCTACCTTCATGTCTTGGAGGGTTTTTTTCATCCACATGACTTGTGTGCAACATGTTGCTGCTACTATGTATTCTGCTTCTGATGTATATATAGAGATAGATGTTTGTTTCTTTCTTAGCCATGCCACCAGACTTTTTCCCAAATACAATGAACCTCCACTTGTGCTTTTCCTGTCATCCACACAGCTGGCCCAATCTACATCTGTATATGTTGTCAAAGTGAAGCTCTTGCCTTTTGGATACCATAGCCCATACTGTGCAGTTCCTTGTAGATATATGAATATTCTTTTGACTGCTAGGAAGTGATTTTGTTTTGGTGTTGCATGATATCTTTCCACGAGTCTTACTGCCAACACAATGTCTTGTCTAGAAGCTGTTAATTATAATAGACTTCCTATCATGGATCTGTAATGTCTTTGATCTATATCTACAGATCCATCATCAGCACATAGCTTGCATCCAATGATCATGGGAGTTGACACAGGTTTGTAGTCTTCCATTTTGAAGTTTTTCAACATCTCTTTTAAGTATTTTTCTTGTGAGATGAATGTACCTATGTTCTTTTGCTGAATTTGAAGTCCTAAGCAGAAGGTGAGCTCTCCAATCATAGACATCTCAAACTCTGATTTCATTTCTTCAGAAAATACTTTTGCTAAGTCATATTTATTGCTTCCAAACATGATGTCATCTACATACACTACTACAATCAGGAGTTCATTTTCATTGGCCTTTATGTATAGATTGTTGTCTACTCCTCCTCTCTTAAAGCCTTTTTTTTGCAAGTACTTGTCTAGCCTTCAATACCATGCACAAGGAGCTTGTTTCAGTCCATATATGGCTTTCTTTAACCTGCACACATAGTCTTATTTATTTGTTAATGTGAATCCTTTAGGCTGTTCCATGTAGACTTATTCTTCTAGATCTCCATTCAGGAAGGCAGATTTCACATCCATTTGATATACCTTGAAGTCATGGTAGCATGAAAAGGGAAAAAACATTATGATAGCTTCCATTCTAGCTACAGGAGAAAATGTTTCATCATAATCATGACCTTCAATTTGTGAATATCCCTTGCATACAAGTCTGGATTTATTCCTGATTACTTGTCCTTGTTCATTCATCTTATTCTTGCATACCCATTTTCAGCCTATGACATTTTTCTCAGTGGGTCTTGGAACTAATTCCCAGGTATTGTTCTTCTCAATTTGGTCCAATTCTTCATTCATAACATTCACCCAATACTTGTCCTTTCTGGCTTCTTAAAACTTCTTTGGCTCTACTTGTGATAACATAGCTAGGTATACCTCTTATGTTTGTTCAGTTAGCTCTCTTCTTGTCTGGAATCCTACATTCTGGTCCCCAATGATTTGATCTTCCGGATGATTCTTTTGAGTGTATCTTGAGGGGCCTTTTGATTTCAGTTCAATATCTTTTGTTGTCTTTCTTATTTCGTCATCATCTTGGTTCTCTTCTTCATAATCTTCTAGAGGATTGCTGCAGTCTGTACTTCTTGTCTTGTTTGGTAGTTCTTCATCAAATCTTACATCAATGCTTTCCATAATTTTTCGAAGTGTTTTGTTGTAGCACCTGTAACCTTTACTCTTGGATGCATATCCTAAAAATATTCCTTCATTTTCCCTTACATAAAACTTCCCCAGATTTTCATCATTATTCTTTATGTAGCACTTGCTTCCAAAGACTCTAAAATGCTTGATTGATGCTAGTTTACCATGCCATAGTTCATAAGGAGTCTTCTTACTATTTGGTCTTAAATGAGCTTTGTTAAGAATATGCACAACTGTGTGTACTGCTTCTACCCAGAAAGTTTGGGGAATGTTACTTTCTTGCATCATGGCTTTGGCAATTTGTTGTACAAACTTGTTTTTCCTCTCTACCACTCCATTCTGTTGAGGTGTCCCTACAATAGTAAATTGTTGTTTTATCCCATGTTCATTGCATAGGTCTACAAAATCATTGTCTGTGAATTCACCTCCTCTGTCTGATCTGATGCACTTTAGCCCACATCCTGTTTTATTTTCTGCCAATGCCTTGAATATCTTGAATTTCTCAAGTGCTTCCAATTTATATTTGAGAAATTCAACCCATGTCATTCTGGAGAAATCATCTATTATCAGCATGAAGTAGGATTATCCACTTCGTGTTTTAGTTCTTGAAGGTCAACATAGGTCCATGTGTACAAGATGAAGTGGCCTACTTGTTGATAGATCATCTTTAGTCTTAAAGGATGTCCGGATCTATTTTCCCAACTGGCAAGATTTACATATGGTATTTTAAGGCTTCTTTATTGCTAGAATATCTCTGATAGCTTTCTTCTTGCTCAGACTGATGATATGATCAAGGTTAATATGTCCCAATCTCCTATGCCATAACCATGACTCCTCAAGTTTGCTAAGGTGGCATGCTTCATTCTATTATTTCACTATGTAGACATTACTCTCTATTTGAAGACCTTTGATCAGAGACTTGTGGTAATTTATCTAACTTCACAGTCTTGTGCTCTAAGAAGAATCTCACAGCCTTTATCACACATTTTACTAACACTCAACATATTTTCTTTCATCTCATCCACAAATAGTACATCTTGGGCCTTTCCTCTTCCATTATCTAGACTGACTGAGCCTTTTCCTTTTATTTTCCCTGCTTTATCATTGCCAAAGGTAACATTTCCAGATTTATTTTCATCAAAGGTTATAAACTTGCTTCTATCTCCAGTCATATGCTTTGAGCAACCACTGTCCAAATACCATTGGCTTTTCAGGTCCTGAGCTGTTAGAGCCAGGTCACATTTATTCACCTTATTTTTCCACTGCGTGCATCCTTTTTTTTGGTACCTTTTCTGAGATGATGAACCACATTCTTTGAGAGGACATTTGCAAGGCATATGTACAATTTTATTGCATACACATCATTTGATCATATTTTTAGCAGAATTATGAGTATGAGTAAAATCTCCATGATTCATAAACCTCCTTGAGGTTTTGAACATCAGTTTTTGTCCATATTATCTGCATTTTATGATTTTATGGAAAAATTCCTTACAGTAAAAATAGTATCCATAGAAAAATTTTTCATACCTGATGAAAGGTTGTCTTCTCCATTTGTTTGCTTGAGATAATCTCTTCACTGTTTGCATCCTTTGCTAGTTTGAATTAATTCTCCTTATATGAAAATATGCAGCAATATGTCCCAGCTTGTGGCAAGCATAACAGGTGGCATTTTTCATAGGAGGGAAGAATCTCCTTTGATGGCTTCTATATTTGACATACTCAGGAGTATATGAGCCTTTTTCTGTTGGCTGAGTATTTATTTCATTCTTTGTCATTAAAGGTTTCTTTTGGCTTGTATCTCCTTTATTGCAGGCTTCTTCTCTTGTAGGAATCATCTGAGCTGCTTCATCATCCTTATCTTCTTTTACAAAAATAATATTTTTGTTTTCATTTTATTTTCCTTTACTTGATTCTCCTTCATAGCCTATCCCAGTTTTTATCAGAGGAGATATTTGAGCATCCATAATTTCATTCAACTTACCAGAGCTTGTCATTTGAGAAAAATTCATTGACACTTTCCTTTGGGAATTTTCTAATTTATTCCTCAAGCATACTACTTCTTCCAATTTCTCTTGTTCCTGAATTTTATCCTTAATTTTCTTAAGTAAAATGTCTTCTACCTTCTTGGATTCTTCAAGCTCTACTTTCAACTGAATGAGAACTTATGAATTTTGTTCTTCTCTTACATACTTGAGGAGAATTTCTTTCTATTTTCTGCACTTCAGTTTGAGTCTGTCAATTTCCTCCAGGGCACTTCTTAGCTCCCCCTCAAGATCAACTTAACCTTATTCTTCATCCTCTAGAAGGAGTCCTTCAAGCTCTTCTATGGCCATCAATATAAATTCAGAGGTTCCTTCTTCACTAGAGGGTTCATCTGAGTCTTTAGATGCACTGCTATCTTGTTGAGCATAGAAATATTTTCTATTGAATTTCTTTCCTTTCTGCCAGTTCTTTGATATAGTTTTCTCTGATTCTTGAGCATGATTCCTTGTTTTCTTATGAGGACACTTAGTAGCATAGTGTCCAACTCTTCCATAGTTAAAGCATTTAAATGGAAGTTTACCTTTATATTTACCTGAGCCTCTATCCAGTTTCTTGAGAAATTTGGCCTCTTCTTCATCAGAGCAAGAGAATATATCTTCCTTTTCTTATTTCTTCTTCTCTGTCTTAAAGGATGCCTCCCTCACATTTGACTTCCTCTATGGTAGTCTCATCTCATAGGCTATCAGATTTCCAAGTAACTGGTTCATGGTAAAGGTTTCCCAATAAGTTGTTTCTTCTATGGCAGAAACCTTGGGGTTAAATCTGGGTGGAAGAGATCTCAGAATATTTTGAACAATTACAACTTCTTTGATGGTTTTTCCTAGAGATTTCATGTTATTCACAATTTATGCGACCCTTAAAAATAATTTGGAAATGTCTTTATCATCATTCATTTTTAAATTTTCAAACTAGGCTCTATAGACTTGAAGTTTGGCTATCTTCACCTTTTTGTCTCCCTCATGGATGTTTTCTAGTATATCCCACATTTCTTTGGTAGTCTTGATGTGCATTATTTTGATAAATTCAGCCTCGCACAGTCCATTTAAGATTGCATTCATGGCCTTTGCATTAGCTACAAAGTCTTTTTTAGCTTCTTTCTCTAAGTCAGTTTCCTTTGGGGCATATCCAAATTCCACAGCAACCCAAACTTCTATTCCTAGAGACATTATGTATGCTCTCATTCTGATTTTCCAAAATGCATAATTAGCACTGATGAATAAATGGGATTTATTGGTTGAGCTTCCTTCTTGACTAGCTATCTTGGGGACCTAGGATCTCCTTTCAGTTGTTAAACTGATACAAAAGGAACCAGTTCTGATACCAATTGTTGAACCCTTAGTTAAACTAAGAAGGGGGGGGGGGGGGGGGAATCAGTTTAACACATTCATGAATTTTTAAAACCTTCCATTAAGCTTATTTACCACTTAATTTCATGATCAACTTTATATGTGAACAATATTAATATATAAGCAGAAAGTATTAAGATAATGTGATAGCAGACTAATTATGAGAGCAACAAGTATTAGAAATATTGAATGAACCATATCAACACATAAGCATCACACACACAGGGACAACAGAAATAAGTGGAAACCCATAAAGGGAGAAAACCACATCTTATTATTGTTGTGATGCAACGGCAAGCTCCAACTCCCTCTCACAACTAATTTTCTGTAGGCACCAACCCCAATTCTACAAGCTACAACTTGCAAGGAAGCTGCAACTCCCATAAATTTTCTGCAGGGACCAACATACAGGAGGCTCCAACCTCAGTCAGCTACAACTGACAGCTATCAAGCTACAACTTGATAGGGAAGCTCCAACTTCCTCACTCTATCAACAGAAAACATTTTCTGATTTACCTTGGATATCAACTCTATTTTGTACCTTATTTTTTGTTGTCCTCCAGTCTTCAAATCTGTCTTATATCATCTCTGACTCTTCACAACATCTCTGCCTTCTTCTTATTTTTTCTGCTTCAATTTTGCATTCTCTAATGTCTTTCTGCATATCAATGTAATATCCTTTATACAGTTTGCCTCATAAATATTCATATTCCACGGGGAATTAGAAGTGAATAGCCATGACTCTTCGCCTTCTGCCTCCTCATTCCTTTGTCCAGTTCATTCAAAAAAACTACAACAATTGGTACAAATTACTTGTTTTTATTAGAATTAGGATTTTTAAATTATTTCTATATATGAATTGTGATTTTTAATTGTTTCCATTTATGAATTACTAAAAATTTTGATTGGATTTGATTTTATATTTGATTTTTATTTTATATAGAATTTATAATAATAATATAATTAAAAATTTAAAATATAATAGAATTAATACTAAAAATAAAATTCTTCCTATTCTAGTCAAATTAGCCATTTTTCCAACGGCTAGTTGGAGATGTCCTGATCTACTTAAACTGGTTCGTGATCAGATTGCTCATCTTGTCTTGATGATGAACCACACTGGTTGGTTCGAAACACGTCAATAGAAATGTATGTTATGTGATTTCCACCGAAAATTATTACACACATTCTATGGATCGCAGAAGCCAAATTCCTAAAATTGGTACAAATTTCAGTTTTACAGTGGAGTTTTATTTCCTACGTAGACTTGCTAGTGCATCACAAACAATATAAACCAATCAAAAATGTTTACATTTAGTTACAATATGGATTAGAAATCAACCCATTCAGTTTTGGATCACCGTGTGTTTGTCTTTTTTGTGACTGTCTCTGTCTTTTTCGTCTCTTCTTGCTTTGCTGTTTACAGAAATTGCGTAACTCCTGTATATATATATATATATATATATATATATATATATATATATATATATATATATATATATATATATATATATATAACTGCCATTTTTATATAACACAAATGCCTCTCAGTGATATAATCATAATAGATCCTCTTAATATATAAAATGCCTTTTCGGTCCCACTAATCGATCTTTTCTTATGTGTCGATGTGATGAGCCTCCTCCAGAGATTTCTGATTGAAATTACACCTCTTGCGATGATTCTTATGTGATTGATCGCAATTGGAACTTTCAATGGTATGTTCTGATGTTTTGCTTTACTTCGATGTGATGGTTCACTGTTCACTTTCACTTCACTGCGTGGATGCGATTGGTATTCTCCGATGCAATGGTTCACTGTTCACTTGCACTTCACTACGCCAATGCGATTGGAATTCTTCGATGCGATAGATCCAACGACTATGATTAGTTAGAAATGGACAATTGCAATTGAATCACAATCGCAATCACAATTTCCAATTTGTTCGCCTCTCTGCGTCTATCGTTCTCCGCCGATGCGATTGAGTGTTGCGGATCTGATGGATCATTTACTCATTTTATAACCTTTCGAGTCCGGTCTTTATTATTTCCCTTGGCCCCACATATTCAATGGTTAAAGTTCATTGCTAGACTTAGTTAAACCAACACGCTGTTGCATATATCAACATGGACTTTTGGGCCCACAACTCTATTCAACTCATATCAATCATAACACACACACACACACACACACACATATATATATGCCACCATATATATGTATTCCCCAATCAAATGTTGTAAAAATTAATAAACCGTAGCTTATATTAAAACCCATGTCAATGCATATACTTTGCTCCTATCCTTGTGCTCCAAATTTAATTTAACTTGCCTTGGTTATAGTACTATAATGCAATGTCTAAGGCTTGGCTTACCTCTCATTAAACTGAAACATAGTCAGGGTCCACAATATATATATATATATATCAGCCATTCAACATTTTCTTCAATGGTTAATAACTAACCATTAATGCGATAATTCAACCGGGCCCACCACAACTTATATCCAGATATAAAAACTTTATACGTGCACCCTTGTGGTATTTCATATTCACAATACTATATTGACATATATTACCTCCTTCGTCATACATTATAGAAAAACCCTTTGGAATTACCCAAGTGATAACATATATAATCGTTTTCGGGCCCACCTTCCTCCACACTGCATTAATACTATAGTTTATATCAACCTTGATGCATATACAAGATCTTTCAAACATTATACCACGACTTGAGTTAAAACCGACCTTCGGGCCCACAATGCATTGTTACTTACCTTCTGCCTGTTTATTAACTTTTATAATACACACAATACACTGAACTTCGCATAATACTTGGCCCCGCAGTAATGAATGTAGGTCCCACATCATGTTTTACATAACATATGTCAACAAACGTTAAAACCATTATAACAACCTTTCGCTTTGGATTTATATCCCAACACTGATACATATGAACTCATGTGATCAAAGTATTTTAAAGTTTTATTTCAACACATGTTAGGATGACTTTCTCAGGCCCACTAACCAACTTACCTCGGTTCTCTTCCCCGCAACTTCTCTTTTGATTAGACGGTAAATACACTCTCGCGCTCCAACTGAACTTTGGGCACACATCCGATGGATGATGCGCAATATCACACAAATTAGATGCACAGAACATAATTCTCAAAAATTACGTGATGGAAATGGTTTTAGAAAACCACCTTAGGACACACGTCAAACAGAGGCTTATATCACATTCAAAAAGGTGAATTCTGCTTACCACTCATGAACTACGCTAACCCGTTGGTTTCTTCAACTCTGGATTTACTATTCATTTAAGGTTCCGCTCTTGACTCAAGGTTCCGGTTCTAATGATTCCGCATTAATGTTTATTTTTCCTCCATATTTCGTTTACATGCGCAGTTTGTGTATTAACCCTGCGTTATAACTAGAGTGTATATTTATCAATTTATTCCCTTTTCCTTTCAGTTCCGCTCATTCTGCATGGTTCCACATCTTCTATTTTCATTACACAGTTGATTTGTTAATGGCTCTGCCTTGGATACATTTCTTTGCAGCTTCCGCCTCTCCCCATCACATATAAACCCTTCCATTATATTCTTTGTATTCTCTATCTCTATGCATGAATATTTCACTGTTTCAGTGTACTCTCTATTTTCTCTGTCTCTGTGCATGATTGTTTCACTGTTTCAGTGTACTCTCTGTATTCTCTGAAACCTGGGCTGTATTGTCTGTAGACTTCTTTTTCTTCCTTGCTTATTTTGCTGCTGATCGACCCTCTCTACATCTTCCTTCCTCTTTTTCTATTTCTTTGCTTCTATGTTGCTCTCTATGTCTCTCTCTGCTTCTATGCTGCTCTCTTTCCCTCTCTTTTTGTTGCTCCTGCTACTCTGCTATTTTTATTCTCTCTTTACCATCAATTACAACATTTCCAACATTTAAAAATGTTTCATCTTATTTATGGAGGCACATATCATCCAAAAAAAGTGACACTTTGGCTATTAGGAAAAATATTATTACTTCAAAAACTAAAAAGAAACATTGGCCAAGATGATTAGAAAGTACAGGATCAAAGGTAGGCACTGGTCCCTCTAATTCATGGTTTTTCAAAGAAGATGATATCCAATGGATTTTTAAAAGAGATGATATTTCTTTGGAAAAGGAAGTTATAATGTGTGTGAGGTTGCCAACTTCATATGGGTCTTCACTATGGCTCTTCTTTATCGTGGATGACCATTTTTTGGGGTTAAAATCACATGACCATTTGAATCTTCTAAGAGTATGTATAATTTCAAAAGCATTATTTTATTATTTTTTATATTAATAAATTTTATCCCATGCAGGGAAGATAAAACATAACTAATTTTGTATATTATTGCACGTGTTTATAACTTTGCAGTGTCATTATCCTTTTTTCATGCATGGGTGTGTCAAACATGAATTCCCTCAAGATCTAAGATGTGCCATATCTAAATTATTTGCATTTGCATGTTGGATCATATCAAAGGAGATTCATGTGGCTAGCATTCCAAGGTGGCATCAAGAGATAGTTGAGATTGTTTGTATGTTTGAGATGGAATTGCCGATGAGTTTCATGGACTTACAGGTTCATCTTCTAATCAACCTAGTAGATGAGGTTGAACTAGTTGGAGTGGTTTTTGTTGTTGGATGTTCTTCTTAGAGAGGTACATGAAAAAATAAAAAGGTTTTGTTCGACAAATGGCAAAACCTGAGGGGTCTATGGCAGACAGGTATATATCATATGAGTCTTTCTATTATGCCAGAGTACATCATGTAGATTGAAAATAGATGAGGTGTGGTGATTTGGGATGATGAAAGGGATGAGGAAAAAAAATAAAGGGAGTTTCTCCAAATGAGTGGAAAAAAGCCCTTGATAAAGAGTAAGCGACTTATAAATTTTCAAATTTAGAAAAATTAATTAATATTCATGTTGAACCTTGATATAATGTATATTTTGATCTCTAAGTACTATATAATGTCGGTTTGATTTCATCAACAAATGAATAAATTGAAGCAATTAATAAATTTATTCTTTACAATTTTGAAGCGACACAACCATGGGTCACATTGTACGAACAAAAGAGGATGAAATTGGATAGTGAAAAGAAATAATTTATATGGTTGAATGGTATAAGTGTGTATTATCCCAGTCATTTAAAAGAAAATATCCCAAAAATATGCCCCAACAGTTGGGTTGTTGACCAAGTCAGAGAGAAATACGGTGCAACCGGTCATTACTCGCATGCTGAAGAGGATGTGCTAAACATAGGGATTGGGTGTAGCAACTCGGTAATAAAAATTTTAATTGATATGTAAATTTGAAACTTATAAGACATCTATATTTCATATTTTAACTGTTGGGTTATTATAAGACACATGACACTATGATTTTTTTATCTTTTTTGTAATAGGTGCATTTGTTCCCATCTATGTGGGCATATGGACACCATTTTTGCACAGAAAATGTCGATGCTGGAAACATCACACAAGACTATGGAGTGGAAGTTGAGTTCGATCAATCTAGTCAATATAGCCACCATGGTCAAAACCTAGTACAAGGGACATTAGGTTACATCGGAAAGATACAAGATATCATTGAAGTGGATCTCTCTTCTTTCCAATCTGTTATTTTTAGGTGAAAGTGGTGGGACACCTTTGATCGAAATAATGTAAAGGAAGATCACGATAGTAGGCTAATATGTATTAACTCTAGAAAGATGTGGGATGAAGCCAAGGAGCCCTATGTTTTCCCCAAAAACTGCAACCAGGTGTTTTTTTATCCAGATGTGTTGGATAGGGATTGGTGGTTCATATTGACGCATGACCCTAGATCAAAACATATTTTTGCGAAAAATAGTGTTATCATGCCATGTGAGTTGGAAGATAATGAGGGTGATCACGAGAATTGAGAGTGATATGGTACATGTGTTATTTCATCAGTATTTATACTTTTTAAGATGGGTTTTTCGAAACATTATAATATGTATTTGGAATTAATTGGTAATTTTCATTGTGTTAATGTTAAAATCAATATTTCACTTGATTATTTGCAATTACGTTGATCTAAGAAACAATGGTGTACTATATAGATTAGTTTTTTTTTTTTGTATCTAAGATCATAGTAAAATAATGATAATCCTAAAGTACATGAATTTATTTGCATTATTTTCTAAACTTTATTATGTTACAATAACTCATATTATTCTAGATTTATTATTTTACAATTATTTAAAATTTTACAAATTTACAAATTTTTAATTTTTAATAAAATCATTTCACATTAATACAAATAAAATTTTACAAATATTTAAAATTACAAGTAAAATTAGAATTACAATTACAATTACAATTACAATTTTACAATTTTACATATAATTACAATTAAAATTACAATTACAATTTTATATTTTTACGTACAATTACAATTTTATAATTACAAGCAATTCACATTAATACAATTAAATTTTACAAATTTTTTACATATAATTAGAATTATAATTACAATTAGAATTACAATTAGAATTACAATTTTATAATTTTACATATATACAATTACAGCTTTACAAATTTAAAAATTACAATTACAATTACAATTATACAAATTTACATATATGCCATTACAATTACAATTTTAGAATTTTACATACAATTAGAATTTTATTTATTTTTATTTTTTATTTTATTTATTTATTTATTTATTTTTTTCTGAATAAGTCTACTCCTATTATTGTTACAAATTTTTTTTACAAGGAGGTCCCTGCCTCATAAGATCTTGCCCAGAATTGTAGCAATTTGTCAAAAAAACTAATATCTATCCAGAAATACTCAAAATCCGAACCTACAACCCTGTTCCAATCAAAATAATCATAACATAACCTACAACCCTATTCCAAGCTTAAAAAACTAGAGAAGGCCACCCACGCAGGGGAAACTGGCTTTTAAGAAAAGAAGCACATTTCTGAACATGTAAATTGTGAAAACCAAAATGCAAAATATCAAACCCAGACCTGGGAATAAATACGTGTTCAGGATTCATGAGAATTGGACAACGTTTCTTCAACAATCCAGCACCAATATTCATATGGGTCTTCATCCATCGCTTGAAGGTTTTCTTTGCCAATTGAGCCACCGCGCAGCGAATCACTCGAACCTGCAGGTATGGTGGTGACTGGGTTTCTGCTGCGGCTATGCTCCTCACTCTGCCTGCTGTCGGAGGGTGGAATATGATGCTGCTCGATGACATTCCTCTCCAAAGGTGCAGCCAGAACCTGACCATCCTTTGTCTCTGAATCAGCATGGAATTCAAAAGTGATTTTGGCTGTCAAGGTGGAATGACATATGGCACATGGAAGGCGGAGCTGGGTGATATGGGACTAAATGAGTGGGGGGCGAAAAGATAATGGTGTGTGATGGGAGCCCCAAGCCTGAGAATATGGACTAGACCCCCAAACACGACCACTCCTGGTGGCAGGATAATGATCGAAGAAGTACTCAGAGGACTGGGAGGTTGAACCAGAGGTGGAAGTAGAGGGCTGTCTAGCAGCTTGCCCACGACTAGTGCCTCTCCTGCACCTCATTCATTGTCGGAGGTGAGGCATGATGCTGCGAGCTGACCAGGAGATGCGAGGGTCGGTAGAGCGAATATTGGGAGCCGAATCCACAAAGAGATGCAGGGAAGCGCCAGCGAGGAGGGCCGAGACCCGCTCAGAAGGTGAATTGGAATGAAAATTGTAGAAAGGGCTATGAGTGTAATGAAATCCCGGCGTAAATTCGATGCAGTAGGCTAGAGCACACCGCATCCCAGTGCTGGTCCGAGAGCAGGGCTTAGCTGCAACAACAGAACAATGCGAGCACAAAGGGGCGGCCTCAATGAATCTAGACTAGTGCGACATGGTTGAAATGCAAACAGGTTTGCGTCAGAGGAAGAGCTACGTTATTGCAGCATTGAAGTCACTGGTAGGGAGTTTAATGCTTTTCCTTGTGCGGAACTATGTGGCGGTGGTGTGAGAACACCTGCATCCGGGAGGTGTAGATCTTGTTGCACCAGTAGAGTGCAGTCTTGTATGAGTTTTTCATCATTAGAAATGTGCAGGGGACCCGATAAGATAGGGAGTTGTTGGGTGACTCCATGGTTAGCTAGACGATCAGCCACTCTGTTGGTAGTACGCCTAATGTGCTTGAAGGTGATGGTGCGAGGGATGCTGAGCCATTCTTCAATTTGTTCAAGCCTACTGAGGAGATGCCAACTAGAACCAATATTAGCTTCCGGAGTTCCAGATTGAATTCGAATAGCAGCTTCAATTAGAATTTGAGAGTCCCCTGCCACCTACAGGGGGAAGAGGTTGTATTTTTTAGCTAGAAAAATGCCATGGCATAATCCTTCAAGCTCGACGACATTGTTGGAGTCTCTGCCAAGTGAGCTATAGTAAATGTGCATTGCAGAAATTTCATTGCTTTGAAAGATGCCACCAAAACCTACTGGGCTGGGGTTACCCTTGGCCACTCCATCAAAGTTCAACTTGAATGAGAAAGGAGAGGGAGGAGACCAAGAGAGGGGAGAATTGCTATGGATGGAGGTATTGGCCTGGTTCAAAGTAGAGGGAGAGAGGTTGAGATTCCATCTTTCCAAGATAAGACGTTCCGCAGGGGAGGAGGGCAGATCCGAATCATGCCAATGCTTAAGAGCCAGAGTTTCTTGGAGGCTTTGTTTGAGGAGCAGCCATAGTTGATCCAAAGGGGTACTTTGATTTTTGAATATCCTGTTATTGCGCTCCTTCCAAAAAATCCAGTAGACAAACCCCGAGATGAGAACCCAAAGAGAGTTGAGCAAGTTACTTTGGAAGGGCTGCAGAGGCCAATTACGGATGGTGTTAATAGTGTCTCCCCTGCGTCTGCCGGTTCTTCTATTACATATTTCTGTGTGTTCCCAGATTTTTTATGCTAACGGGAAGGTATCCAGAAGCTGCTGAATGGTTTTGGAGTGAAGAGTGTAATTGAGACATCTAGAAGGCCCAATGAAGCCATGTTTTGTAGATTGTCTCAGGTGAGGAGTCTCTATTTGCTGAGAAGCCATAAGAAGGTAGAGACTTTAGGCCAGATTCCAGGTTGCTAAACATGGTTCCAAAAGTTATCCTTCGGAGTTTGTCTGGGAAGATAGAGCAACTGGAAAGCTTCTTTGGTAGTGAAGTAGCCCTTGGGAGTATAACCCCAACGCAACTTGTCCCTGTGATAGGAGACTTTTATTCTTCTGAGGGAGAGTTCTTTATCAATCTCCTCATAAGTTTCCTCTTGCCAATTTTCCTACCAATTATCTGCAAATTTCCATTGTTGAAAGCCATGAGAGGGCTGTTGCTTCCAAAACTGGTGGACCTGCGATTGCTCAATTTGCTAGAGTGCAGCCTGCCATTTCGGTTTGTGAAAGAGAGTTGTAAGCTTGCAGAGCTGCTACCAGGAATCCTCCCAAAATCTTTCAGTAGTGCCCAAATGGATTTCCCAAAAACTGTGCTCTTGTATGAAAGCACGATGTTGCCTAGCCGCATTCCAAATTAACGAACCAGGAATAGTCATGGTCATACAAATGATATCCTCCTGAGGTCTTCCAGAAGACTATTTAGAGTGCCAGAGATGGGCCCATGGTGAGTGTGGTCTGGAGAGACAATGCCACCATATGCGTGCTCCCATCGTATTGTTACTTTGTATAGGATCGCGCAAGCCAAGTCCACTAGAAGATTTTGGGAGATAGACTTCTGACCATTTGACAAGAGCCCATTTTCTATTGAGACTTGAGGGGGTCCATAAAAAATTCCTTTGTAGGTTGCAGATATTTTTGAGAACCCATTTAGGGGCAGCCAGAAATGAGAAATGATAAAGAGGCATGGCTTGGAGAACATATTTGATAAGGATGAGCCTACTGGCGATGTTGAACTAGCGATAGGTCCAAGAAGAGAGCCTTTCTTCTAGTTTGTCAAGAAGAATTCTCCATGAAGAATGTTTGATGGCAGAATCAATGAGGGGTGCTCCAAGATACTTCGAGGGAAGCACTGCTATCGTGAAACCCAAAATTCTTGTAATATTACGTTGGGTGATGATGGAAGAATGGAAGAAAAAAGGTTGTGATTTTGAGGCATTTATGGTGGTTCCCAAGGTAGCTGAAAATAGGTCGAGCAAGGACTTAAAGGCTGATGCTTCTTGGAAAGAGGGATGAACAAATAGCATATTATCATCCACAAACTGTTGGTGAGAAATGGGGGGACGATCATGCAAGGAGATGCCTTTGACAGAATTGGAGGAGACAGCATGATGGATAAGACGGCTTAGACCCTCTGCCATGAGAACGAAGAGAAAAGGGGACAGAGGGTCACCCTGTCGAATGCCTTAAGAGGATCGAAAAGGCTTTGAAGGAGAACCATTGAGAAGGATGGAAAAACTGGGGGAAGAGATGAGATTCATGAGCCAACGAATCCAGGTAGCACTAAAGCCAAAGGCTAAGAGAATTTGTTTGATGTAATTCCAACTTAGTTTGTCAAATGCTTTGGAAAGGTCTAGCTTGAGAATCATACCTGGTTTCTTCAGGATCTTCAGAGAATGTATCACTTCATGTGAGAGGATGATTCCATCTAGGATCTGACATCCTTCCACATAGCCCGTCTGCTCAGGCGAGATGAGAAAAGGGAGAAGAGGCTTGAGCCTGTTGGCCATGACTTTTGAAATAAGTTTGTAGATAACATTACAGAGCGCAATGGGTTGATATTTATCCGGAGTGCAGGAGTCCTCTTCCTTGGTAATGAGAGCGATGAAATTCGTATTGAGAGAAGGAAGAAGCAAATGCATTGACCTAGATTCTTCCACAAGCTACCATACCTCTGATTTGATCAGCTCCAAGAAGGCATGAAAAAAGTTTGCAGTGAACCCATCAGTGCCATGGCTTTGTCCACTTCTTGGAGAGTGACTGGCCAGAGGAGCATGATGTTATGTTCTTCAGTGATTATTTTTGGTATGTGTTGCATGACAGTGTGTATGGCTTGAGTCCTGTTTCCTTGTGGTTCACTCAAGATGTCCTAAAAGTATTCTTTGAATTCATGCTCAATCTCTTCATGGACTTCGAGTCTATCTCCCTGCCGATTATTGACAAAAGTGATATTATTGTGCATTCTTCATTGAATGGTTGACCTGTGAAAGAATTTGGTATTTTTCTCCCCATCCTTCGGCCATTTGATCTAGTATTTCTAACGCCACAAGGCTTCTTCTTGTTTCCTTCTGTCTTCTATTTTGGTGAGAAGATATTTCTCATGTTGGTCGTACTCATCCGATCGTCCCTCAAAAATGATGCATTGTTGTAGGGTGTTCATTTTATGCTCAAGTTATTTTTTGTGAGAAAATATGTTGCCAAACTGTGTTCTATTCCAAGCTCTGAGTGCATTCTTGAGGTGCTTAATCTTTTCTTGGAACTGATACATCTTGGCCCCTGCCGAGGGAGTGAAGGAATGCCATGCTTCAGTGACCACTTCTTTGAAGTTTTGGTGGGAGAACCAGAACGATTTGAAGCAGAAGGGTCGGTTGCATCTTGATCCTGGATGTGTCCATTGCAACATTATAGGCCAGTGATCGGAACCAGCTTGAGGAAATATGGAAGACTAGAAGTCCCCGCCAAGATGTATTGCATTATCAGTCATTAGGAATCGATCTAGTCGAGAAGCAATATGCTGAGTGCCTTTACGCTTGTTGGTCCACGTGTAGGTGCTGTTGGGAGTTTGAATATCCATAAGCAGATTACTATGAATGAAGTCTTTGAAGCTGATGCTATCCTCCTCCAATCTGGTGCGACCCCCATATTTTTCCTCCAGCGCTGTAATCAGGTTAAAATCACCCCCGCATATCCATAAGGGGAAGCTCCTGACAGTGTTGAGCTCGGTAGGAGTATCCAACAATTCCATTTTTTTTTGTGGGTCTTGAGGAAAATACACATTAGTGAGATGGCCATGTGTGTTGGTCCCCACTAAATGGAAAGTTGTTTGAATAAAATAATGAGAGGCATGAAAGTCATAGAGAGAAAGAACCTGAGGGTTCCATATGATGGCAAGACCTCCAGATGCTCCTGAGGCGTCCACTGAAACTGAGCAGGAGCCTGACCAAGATTTATGCAGGATCTTTTCTAAAACAATGCTGTCGCATTTTGTTTCTTGCAGATAGACTATGGAGGATTATCTTGCTGAATCATGTTTTTTAACATTCGGTGTTTCACTGGGCTATTGAGCCCCCTTAAATTCCATGAAATGAGCTTCATGAGGAATCGTGGGGGAGAGTCTTGTAGAACTTAGTCATCTTGCGGAATTGCCCAGATTCCACCAGCAATTCTCCTATAATGATGGTCCTCTGGAGATCTGTTTTGCGCCCCCTTTTCTTGGATTCTTTCATTACTTTTTTGCCGTCCCAGGGACTTCTGGCTTGTATAAAAAGGGATTTGCATTGCTGCGCTCTGGAAAAGACCACCTCCAGGTTCTCAATTTGTCGAGGGTGTATTGTGCTATAGTTGCGCTGATGACAAGCTGTTTCCAAGCCCAGTATATCCAGATCTCCCAGATCTATACTTTCTGGTTCTTCTTCCATGTGTGACGACTGGTTATGATCTTCATTGTCCTGACTATGCTAGATTCCGATAGCTGTAATATTATCGATCTCCATGAGAGCATATTTGATAGCTAGCTCTTTCTCAGTGTTGTCTACGGAGGTGGAGGCGATAGAGTTGGTGTTGGCTAGAACAGGGGTGATGGTGTTGGTTAGAGGATCAGAGGGAAAGCAGGGTAAATCAGAAGTGGGGGATTGAGAAAGGGGTTCCTCCATGGCATATTGCACAGCCAAAGTCGCGAATCTGTTGCTCTGATTAGGTTTCTTGAGTGCCTCTGAGGGGATAGAGGTTTTCTTGGAATGCCTCCGTCGATTGGTGACATTTGTAAAACCATCAGCATCTTTGCTGTGCTCAGGAGTGGGGGTTTTCTGCAGATGATTCAGAGGGCAAACATGGTATAGGTGACCGTGTTCATGACATTTCCTACAGCGGAAGGGGACATGCTCGTAGTCGATAGTTTGGATCCACTCAAAATCATCATGAAATAGGATTATTGAATCTGTGAGAGCTTTGTCCAGATGCATATAAACACAGATCTTGGCATAAGAGGTGTATCGCTTGAGTTTGGTCTCCTCCGCAACTTTAATGAACTCTCCCAAACCATTTCTGATATCCTTTAAGGTATCTTCATCCCAGTATTCCTGTGGTAAGGAGTACATGTCGATCCAGAATGGTTCCCAGTTGAAATCCTCTTTGTCTGGATTGAATCTTTATTTCCAATCACAGAGATAAAGGCCTACAGAGTTGAAGAAGTACGGGCCTTCCTCAAAGATGCGATTCCTATCCTCCAGAGAATTGAAAATAGCAGTAAAGAAGCCTTTGCGGCTAATTTGCAGGGTTACTTGTCCTTTCGGCTTCCACTTGGCGAGAATCTATCCTTGCAAGGCTTTTTTGGTTGGCCATAGGCCAATGAACTTGCCAATGAGGGCATGATCCTTCATAAATTGGATATGCCCATTGATTCGATGGTTGGGGAGATCTATTTTGATTCGCTCTGCAGCTTTTGGAATGTAGGTGGAAGAGGATGCTTTTGGATGAGTCGTAGAGGCGATCTTCTCAGCATTTTTGTCGTTAGTGGCCACAGGACCTGAGGCAACATCACCAGTGCCATCCGTAGCTGATTCATGAGTAGTGGCAGTCTGCGTGCTTGGACCAGAGCTGGCATTTTTGTCTGCATCTGCATAATTTTCAGAATAAGGGGTGTGGAGAGGAGGGGGAGCCATGCCCGCCCCTCCAGAGGCTGAATGCATGGGGAAATCTTCAGCAGAGAGGCCAGGGGCACCAGGCGATGAACTAGAGGATGCGAAGGAGAAGGGATCAGGGTTTGCACAGAAACCCTAGCAGATCCATCCGAAACCGGGATGAGGTGATATTATGTACATTACATACAATTAGAATTACAAATATTACAATTTTACAATATCATGATCATTTAATATTAAATTAATTAATAAAGATCAAGTTCATGATACCCATCATACAAACATCATATTTGACTAAAAAACACATTCAAGGTCGCTAACATCATCGCGATCATGATCATCTAAGAAAACACAATTAACAATATATATTAACATCATCACAACACAAACACCAAATATACATCTCATTTCAAACAAATCATGCTATCACATACACATCTATCTGCAAGCTGCACATTAAATGAACATATCTAACATGACCTAACAATATACATGTCATGATGATCACCAACATGTAAATTAAGTACAACTGCAACATGAACATAAAATACATGGACCATATATCTATATCTATATATATATATATATATATATATATATATATATATATAACTGAATAATGTTAAAAATATACAACTATAATATAAATGTCATCGATCAGCTGGTGGTAGTACAACATCAATAGCAGTACTAGTCGAGGCCTCCTTAGTCAATGGTGCAGCCTCGCCGGTCGATTGTCCGTCCTGCTCATGAACATGAGTATTGATGGGTCCTGTAAGCTGCTGAATAGACATGTCCATCCTCATCTCCATGATGAGTGATGCTAGTTTCTAGTGGAGGCTTCTCATCTGGCACAGCGCGAGGTGAACGATCATGAGATGATGAGTCTCTGCTCGTGAACTGTCGATCACGTGCTACGTCTCGACCACGCCTATAACGTGCAACAATCCTCCTCAGCTACGTAACTAAGGTCGTAGCTCCGACAACATGCTGCATGATGTTGTACATGTCACGCGGCATGCCTCTCCACATCTATAATTTCCTACCATCGACCTGTTTGTCTCTGTAATGAGTGGGCCTGATGCCCACCTCAATAATCAATGTAGTGAGATGGTCACCCATATCCATCATGTATCTTGTATCAAGTCGACCACACCTAGCAAAAGGCGGTACCGACACACCAGTTGGGGCTAGTCTCTCTACATTGGCCTCCTGATGATCCTCGACATCTGGCATGCCCTGATTGTCATCAAGATCCACACCTAGATCATGTGGTGGTGTTGGTATTTTCTCGCCATCAAAAGATCCAATCTCTGCAAAATATATACAAGTACACAACAATAATTAGAAAATTTAATTCCATAATTTAATAAAAACAATTTAAATAACATGCTAGAATAAATTTAAATAAAATAGTAATATTACCTCTATCATCTGGAAGCTCATCAACTATGAAGAGGATGTTGGCACAGCCTCGCGAATCCAAACCTGCATAAGGACAGGGGACCATAATGAAGGGATGCTCATCAACACTAGCTAGAAACTCCACTGTCATGTGATATCCTCACTGGAAACAGAGTCTCACCCCTCTTGGGCATCATCTGCCCCTACATGTGCATACGTGGCTCGAACATTGACCTATGAGGCCGTCGAAAAAAATTAGGCCTCGTATTTGGAAACCTCTCAAAAAATAAACAAAAAAGCTCTGAATAAAAATGGAAGTTGACCCTCCCTTGTGCATGAGCATGACATCTATCTAAGGTTGTACAGAACTGCCACAAAAAAATGGTAGACCACGTGACAAGTCATGGCTCCTATACTGAAGAATCAACATAATATAGAAGCGAGCAACTAATGCGTTGCCCATCACTGGTGTTGTGCGAAATGGTCGAAATTAGAAGTGAGAGACACTGCACCTCCTCACTACCAAATGCACCAATACGTAACTGACCTCCAGCAACCTAAACATCTGTAGGAGATAGTACATTTGCTCCAATGAATCTCAGGGAGTAAAAAAACTTAATCCCTACTACACAGCCAGCTAGAACCTCTGGCAATGAGGGAAAATCCACCCCTCTCCTCGATATCCCTATAATGAAATATATATCCTCCTCAGTGGGCATGTACCACTGGTCGAGACCAACCCAGAAATCATGTTGGTGGGCATTCCACCTTAGGATAAGATGTATAAAAAAAAAAACTATGGCCCTTTAGGGAAGTAGCCTCCTCATAGATATTGAGGAGGCCTACTTACCTTACGAGCCCCTGGGTAGCTGATGTAATAGGGTGAGGGTATGCATCTCTCTCCCTCTCTCATGCCTCCCATAGCTCGACCATGTTATACTGCTCTGCCTATTGTTATTGTTGTTCCCCCTCTTATATCCTTCACATCTCTAAATGATTCACATATTAAATACAATTTTTTTATTAAATGGGACATTTATTTAGAAATATACATATATAATTTTTTTTTGAAAAAAAAAAAAAGACAGTTGTTGCGCCAAAAAAATAGTCAGGCACCGGTCCTGGTGCATATTTTTACTGAGCGCACTAGCATCGATGCACTAGATAATATTCAATGCACTGGGGGCAGTGCTATAGAAAAATTTGTAGTGCACCATTGACTATGTACGGTGTCAGGAGGGCAGTGCGCTGACTAAACTCTACACCCCAGGGCATATAGTTAAGTCACAGACCGACCTCCTGCCATCATTACATAGTAAACGATGCAGTCTTTTACTAGTCCTCACCGTTGACCCAGTCAATATACAGAAAGTCGTGTGTTGAAAAAAATAGTTTTCCTGGGGCACCGATTTTGGTCAATGCACCACGTCGCCACTATTCCACTAGGTCAACTGTGCGGCCGGGTAACCGACTGCACCACACTTTTAAAAAAGAATGAAAATAACACGGTGCACCTTCGATATCACCCAAGAACTGGTGCAGATACCATTAGCACCAATTTACTAGGCCAAACCGTTGACCCTGTCAAAATGTGGAATGTGGTGCACTGACAACATTACTCGCCACAGGGCAGATATTTTAGTCAATGCACTATGTTGCTGCTATTCCACATTGTTAACGGTGCAGCCTGGTAAAGGACCACACCGCACTTTTTAAAAAAAATTAAAATAACACGATGTGCTTATCGTTATTTCCATGGAACTGTTGTGGACACCGTTAGCACCGATTGCAGTGTAGCCTGTAAATTTATAGGTAGCACTGCAAACCAATGCAAGTCAAATGACTCGAGTGCACCATGCGGAAAATAAATTATTTTTTCTTTTAAATGGTTAAAATAACACGGTGGACCTATCAGTACCGCCCAAGAACTGGTGTGGATACCACTAGTACTAGTTGTGGTGTGCCTGTAAATTTACAGGAAGCACCGCAAACCAATGTGAACCGAATGGCTCGAGGGCACCGCGCAACAAATTTTTTTCTTCTTCTTTTAAATGGTTAATTTTATGGTTATTTGAAATTCTAATCCACTAAAAGGATTAATTATGGAAAAACAAGAAAAATACTTGTAAATTTGTCCGTTGAGGAGACATATTGGCTATAGAATTTGCAGAAGAAAATTTGTCCACCGTTTTACAAAATTCAAACTGGAGATTGGTGGGCAATGCAGAACAGCAGTGCATGCAATGAGTGCAATGGGAGAACCGATGTCAGGGTCTCTTAGACAAGGATAAACTGTACCAATGCTTGAGAGCTCTAGAGCACTAAGAACAGTGAAAAATGTCATTTTTTGGCCATAATTTTTTTTATTTAACATTATTAAGGTGTGTGGGATTTTTATCAGCGCACCAGTGTGTTTGCTTCATTTTGCACCCAACAGGTTCTATTTTTGCGTAATTTTTATGAGCCATTGGTGCATAAGTGTAATAAACCATCGGTGTGCTACAGTAATACGACACACAGCAAGGGTGTGTACAGAGCGCACAGTGTCTGGTGTGCCAATGTTTTGTGAGCACCAGTTCTTTCTCTTGTTGAATGCACCAGTGTGTTTTACGATGATAAGCACACTGGAAGAAATACATCCGTAAAAACCTCTACCTGCCAACCTCCTCTAGTAACCTCCGATAGAAACGAATGTCTGGGGTTTTTTTATAAGGGGTTCCTCAAAAACATCTGCTACAGGGTGTTTTCCTTGTAGTGGAGGTAAGAAGTTTTTTGGGTGCAGCTCAATATTGGAGAAAGTTTATTGCTAACTTTTCTGCCATAGCAGCTCCTATGCATGCAGTGAAAAGTGAAAAAAATTCTTTCCAATGTGGAGGAAAACAACAAAAATATTTTGAAGCTTTGAAAGAGAAGACCAGTTCAGCTCCAATCCTTGCTTTATGGGACTTGAGACAACTATTCGAAATTCGAACCAATGCTAGTGATTATGCCATGGGTCCAGTTCTCTTACATCATGGTAAGCTTATGGATTTTCATTCTGAGAAATTCAATGGTGTTGCAGTTAATTATCCTACATATGATAAGGAGTTGTATGCATTGGTTCAAAGTTTCAAAAAGTGGAAACACTATTTTATGGGTAAAGAGACAGTTGTACATAACGATCACCAACCATTACAGTAATTGCAGTCGCAAAGTAAATTTCAGCAATCACGACATTAAAATGGATGGGTTACCTACAACTATTTCACTTGGTAATAAGGTACATGAAAGGTATTTTAAATAAAGTTGATGATATTATTTCAAGGCCTATTATTAGTGCTTCTACTTTGCTTAAGAATTATTCTATTGTACATGAGAGTTACATAGAACAATATGCATCAGATGTTGATTTTAAGGATGTATATGCTGACTTGAGTGAAGGGAATCAAGTTGAAGAGAATGATTATCACTTGCACAACAATTTTATATTTCATTTGGGAAAGTTATGTATACCACAACGAGAGAGACTAAGTGTCATGAGAGAAGCTCATTCTTCTCTTGTTGCTAAACATTTCAGGGTAAGAAAAATGGTGGCACATTTAGAGAGGTATTGTTACTGGCCTGCATGGTAGATAGTGTTTCACGTTTCATTAGAGGTCGTTCATTATGTTCTACAAGAAATACTATCAATAGGAAGCTTGGGTTATATACACCATTACCGCTACCATCAAGGCCATGGGAAAGTGTTTCTATGGACCTTTTTTGGAGGTCCACGTATGTCTAGAAAGCGACATGATTATCTATATGTAGTAGTTGATAGATTCAGAAAGATGTGTATTCTTATTTCATGAAATAAATATATTACTTCTCAAAAAACCATTGAATTATATTTTCAACATCTATGGGTTCATTATGGTTTTCCTACTTCTATTTTTAGTGACAGGGATTCCATATTTGTTGGGAGTTTTTGGTCCAATCTATGGAAGATGATCGACAGGAAGTTGAAAAAGAGTACTTCTTTTCATTTGCAAACATATGGCCAAACCGAGGTAGTGAAAAAAACCATTGTCCATATTTTGAAGGTTATTGCATCAAGCATCCTAAGTTATGGGATGAGCACCTGCATTACATTCAACATGCTTACAATAGTGCCAAGCACTCTTCTACAAATACTTCACCCTTTGACGCCTGCTTTGGGTATTTGCCAAAGTCAACTCTAGATTTCATTCTTGAGAATGATGTTGCCATTGATGGGCGTAGTGACATTGACAAAGCTCAAATTTTCATTGAACGAATTTGGCTTATTCATCAACAATTTCAAGAATATGTTGAAAAGAGTCAAAGCAAGTACGAGGAGATACATGAAAAACATAGAGTTGATCATAAGTTTTAAGAAGGTGACCAGGTATGGTTGAAAATTAGCAAAGGAAGGCTACAAGGAGAAGGTAAAAATCTAAAGCCTATTCATTATGGCCCATTCAATATTATTAAACAAGTTGGTAGTAATTCCTTTCAACTTGACTTGCCTTCATATATGAAAATGTATTCCATTGTTAATGTGCAGAATTTACGTTTGTATGAGCCTCCATTGATTTTTAATCAAGCGAGTGACATTCAACTGCCATCAATAGAATATTTCTCACCAGAATATCTAGACGAGCTCAAAGAGGATGTCATCCTTGATAGGAGGACACACACTTCTAAGAGAGGGAGTGTCGATTATCTTCGGACTGGGCTTAAGGGAAACAAACCAAGTAAGGAAATATGGATGGAAGTGGAAAAGTTGAGGGAGTTGTACCCTCATATTCTGAATAGGTAATTGAAAGCTTTTGGAGTCCAAAAGCTTCCCAATGGGAAGGTGTGATCAAGAGATCATGTCCATTGTTCAAAAATGCTAAAAGAATGAAAGTACTTAGAAGTGGTTGCAACCTAAGAAACCAGAAGGGTCTCATCGTTGTGATTATAGCGCATGAATGGTTCAAAAAACATAGGTCATATGCATAATTTATTAAGGTTTAAAAGCCAAGTAAACTCGAAAAATTGACCTTTCACCCATTCTAACTTTCTATGGAAATTTTAAATATATATCTATATATTTGGAAAAAAAATTATATTAAAGTTTTATTGGCGTATCAGTGGGCACCATGTGGTCTACCCGGAGGTTGCCTCATGGCCCCAGGCCAGAGGTTAAGAGGTATGCAAAAAATATTTCAGATTCGATGGGTATTGAACACATGACCTCTCATCCGCATGCAGAGTGCCTGACCATTCATCCTATGTTCAGTTCTTAACATGGTATGGTTGGAGTTTATATTTAAGTTTTATAAAACTTCCCACTGGTAGCAAACGAGGTGAACCCCTAAGGGCCAACCCCTGCTTCACAGAACCTTACGCCCATGAACAGTGCCTAAGACCTTCTAGCGGTTACCCTAAAATTTATCTCCGTGCGGTTTGTAGTGTATGTGACCATATCTTTTGACAAATTAACAACATTTACCCAATGATTAAGTCGGCAGTTGGTTCGATGGTTCCGGCAGACATAAATGTGACCACTCCACACCTTAAAATTTAATGCCAGCAACCGAACGCTGACGAATTTGGAGATATTTCCCCAATTTTTAGGTTTTTATTCAATTTAGCTCCAGTTAACTAACAATCTCCACAATCTAGGGGAGTTTTCCCAGGTGTCGTTGGGAAAAATACTTGGAGAAGTGAGTTTTCAACCAATTTTTGTGAAACAAGAGTCTACCTAGACTAATTTAGACATTTTGAACACATTGGCAGAGGATTTGGAGCCATCACAGTTCATAGTGTGTAGGTTTAGCTTCATGAGAGGTCAAGGAGCCACCGGGGCCACTAGGGTGTTTTGGGCATCCATTCTCTGTTTTCTACAAATGAATATTCATTCCTGGCTAATTCAAGAATTATAAAGCTATTTTTACAGAGATCACAGCCATTTGAGTCTTCATTCCAAATTTAATTACCATTTTTGAGCAATAATATATGAGGGACATGCCATTGGTAGCTAGACCAACAGATTTAGCCTAGGAGGGGTGAACTTCTTCATCAAATTTGCTAAGTACTGTTACATGTAATTTTTAATTATCTATTATTTATTGTTGTACAATTTTTTATAAGAAAATTACATGCTTTAACCTCACACATAAATCTGTTTAACTAAGATAAAACCATTTGTTTCACTTGCAAACTTCAGTAAACCTTATTTACACAATTTAATTACTGTTTGGATACTTATCATAGCAAAACTAATACATTCAATTCAGATCATTATGGCTATGAATGATGGTAATTATGTGTTAAGATATTAGGCATCCTATTTTATTTCATTATGCTCTTTAAACAAATTTGTCTTCTCATCCTTGAAGATTGAGAAGAAGTAGGTCAAATTTTTAGGATGGTAAGTGGAGTTTCCCAGCAATTTTAAAGCTACATTTACTATAATCCTCTTAAAAAAAATTCATCATATAAATTTGCATTCCATAAAAATATATTTATGATCTAAGGCTTTGATCTTCTATCATCTATCACTTTCTTCCTTTTATAATCATTTTAAAGATTTTTTATTGGGTTTAATATTCCACATCACCTTGCAAATTATTGATTGTATTGGTTTTTTAACTCCCTTTATTTTATATTGGATTACCTAACCCTTACTATCATCAAACCCACCTTCTGAAATTATATCCTAGATTACCTTCAAATCCCTAACAACCCTATCTTATAAATAACCCCCCTTGAGTAAAAGGGAGAAGACCAAAAGTGAGAGGAGGGTTGAAAAGTTGAGAGATGTACTCCTTTTAATGAAATAGGGTCTCATATATGAGCTTTAAGAATTTATCTTTAGACAGGTGATATTATGTTGTCAGAAGGCCAAATACAAAATAGATAACAATTTTTACCAAATGTTTGGATTGATTGTATTTATAGAAAACTTATGAATCAGAAAAGCTTGAACTCAAAAGTGATAGATCTTGGTCATCCACAAAACATTTCAAACATTATTTAACAACTACGCCTTAACCCTTAGGGATAAAAACCTATCCTATATTATTTATAGAAAAAAATTGTAAAACATTGTTAATTGTAGCATTCAATTTGTTTAGAGGGACTCTAAAACTCAAATGATGTGTAGGTGTAATGTAAGAATGTTCGTCAAAATTTTTATGTGTAGGCCAAATATGTTTAATTTATATTAATATGTGTAATTTATAATAAGCATTGGTAAAAATTACATGTCATAGATATTCACATCCACTTTACCATAGATATTATTAAATTGTAAATAAGATTTGTTACAATACCATGGGCCAATAACAAGGCTCATCAACACAACATGCGCAAAAGCCATCTCCCATTTCAAAATCAAAATATTTTAGAAATATTTTATTTGAATTTAATTTTGATTTTTTTTAATTAAATCTAAAAGAAGAAATATTATAATTACTTTTGAGATATATCTACACCTCAATCATATTAAAATATATAAGATATAAATTAATAATCTTGTAACCATATTTAATTTCATTAATAAGAACATAAAAACTTAATACTTTGAGTGTGGATATTCTCACAACTATTCATATTGTCTCAATCTTTGGATATAAATTGTCTAGTAGTTTTCCATGTCTCAAAACCCCTACACATGCTTTCCCTCCCTGAAAAATTAATACTTACAGTATAACAATATTTTTAACTATAGATGTTCACCCCAACTTTACCATGGATATTATTAACAATACCATACCATGAGCCAATACAATGCCTCATCAATACTACATACCCAAAAATCATCTCTCATTTCATAATCTCTCTATTATAATGTGTCCTTAATGATATTTACTTATTTTAATTAATTGATTAATTAATTTAATTTTTAATTTTAATTTTTATTATTTAGTTATTTTTAGATTATTCTCTTCACCTATTGATCCTATTTAACTATAAATCAACCTTAATATTATTCTTTTACTTTTACTCAAATTACTAAATTATTATTTTTAAATTTAATAATTTATACTACCATATTATATAACTAATTATACTAGTACCAGCCTAGATCCATAAGGGCGTAGACTGCGCTTGACAAATACCAAGTTAAGATGGATCTAGGTTGTTTTCACTCGCGTGCCTCCAAAATCTATTCAATAAATGATTACATTTAAAAATAATATGTAGATATAACTAATATTAATATAGTCATTTTAAATATGCCAAATATGGATGAGATTAACCTCATCGTTTGAATTCTAAAATTGCTTAGTTACCTCATTTTGTTGAGATGATAATAGTGGAAATAACGTTAATGATGAAAAATGATGAAATAAAAAATTTGAATGAAAAGTGACAATAAAAGTGTTAAATGATATAAAATTTGAATGAAAATACTATAGTGAAATACAAATAGTCTTCATTGTGATCAATCTAAAACTAATTTCTTCTACTATTATTATTGTCACCCTTGTTACTTTTGTCATCTATTCATATCGATTATATCAAAAAGACACTTGAAATCATAAAACCATTTAAATATTTAGCTCAAGTTGTTGTAGTAAACATCATACCTTGTTTCTCTTCCTCTCAAATATTAATATGTTGAATTAATATAACATAAAAATCAATGTACATTGTCAATAATATTTTGTACTGACACTAAAACCAATGCATAATGTTAATCCAATCAATTTAAAACTAATGTACAATCATACATCCAATTACAACGAATCATAAATCAACATCTACACTGAAATTGATCCATTAAATGCAAGCAATCAAATAATATTAGATAACAACTTAAACACTAAAATCAATGCATCCAATTCAAGCAATCAAATAGGAATAAAAATCAACATTTACACTCAAATCAATGAATCTAGTGCAAGTAAGAAAAGAGGATTAGAAACCAACAACTACATTGAAATCAATGCATTTAGTGCATGAAATCAAATAGGATTAGAATTTTGATTAGAAATCTCCATCTACACTGAAATAAATACATTTAGTGCAAGAAATCAAATAAAATTAGAAATCATCTACATTGAAATCAATGCATCTAGTGCAAGAAATATTATTACCTCTCTCCCCCCTCCACATATATCTATATCTCCCTCCATCTCTCCATCTCCGTCTTCTTCCCTCTATTAACCTTTCACACACACACACACAGATATATATATATATATATATATATATATATATATATATATATATATATATATATATCTTCCCATTCTCTCCCTCTTTCCCACTTCTATCGCTCTTTCCTTCTAGTGTCCTCTCTCCATCTCTCTTTGTCTTCGTTATCACTTGATATATCTATCTCTCCACCTTTATATCTCTATGAATTTCTTCTTACCTCCCTCTCTCTCCCCCTCTAACTCCATCTCTCTTTCCCTCCCTCTCTTCACTCTCCCACAACCTCTTTTCTCCCTCCTCTCTCTCCATTTCTCTCCCACCTCTTTCTCTGTCTCTCTATTCTCCCTACAAATCTGTTACTATATCCTTGATCCAGGTGGATATTGGTGGCTGCCAAACTATTCAATTTGAACCTGCACCATCAATTCTTTCAGTTTTTTAGTTTCTTCACAACTTACTATGTTTGGAAGTTTTTTGGATCATCAACTTCAAGAGCCATTTAGAAGCCCTAATGATCTAAGTTGATATTGGTGGCCACCCATCTATTCCATTTGAACCCCCACCATCGGTACTTTTCATTTTTCATTTTCAGCACAACTTACTATTTTTAGCAATTTTCGAGTCTTGAACTTCTAGAGAAGGTTTGAGGCCGTAAATGACATTTTTTGGGCAACCCGGGAGAGTCATGGGTCTATGGACCGATGTCGCTCACTCAAAAGTTGTAGTGCTTAGATAGATATTTCTAACGAGGTATGGTGCTCATCAAATAGAGATCATATGAAAAATGTTACATCCTAGGGAAGTTGATGTACCAATTTATCCAAACAGGGCCCATAGTTTTGGTGTTTCATCTCCTAGGGTTATGTTTTTGGATGTTTATGGTTTTCCATTGTTTCCCAATAATAAATATGCCCTCTAGCGTCATTTTAAGACAATTTAGAGGCTTGTAGCTGCCACATCTCTTCTGAGAGATGAGATACCACTTCCCTAACTAGTTTATTTCCATTATGTTTGTAAGAATATTTATATTATTAGATATTAATGAAATGAAGTATTATTTCCACTGCATCTATGTGTTTATGTTTATTTCTGTATTTTATTGCATTCCTGTATAAATCTGAATTAGTGGTATCAAAGCAGTCTTCTCTTTCTCTTTTTTTCTTTGCATGTCCCCAACGAGGTCAGGGTATAAGTATTTAGGGCTTGATCTGGTTGAACCCCTCAAGATCTGGCTCACAAACCTTGATGAACTCCCATGGTGGAAGAAAAGAAAGACAATGGAGTAGGAGATCCTATAAAAATATTGCTCGATGAGGCCCCCGAGAAACAAAGGAATGTGGTGATGGAAAACTTTGCTCAGATCCTTCAACGACTGTCCACCTACAGTTCATTTGCATACAATAGTCACTTTGGATGTGCCACTCCATTCAAGGTATAGGTAAACTTAGACATTCTTGTATTTGAAGGCCATATAGATACAAATTTCGTAGATAGATGGTTGAATTTTCTAGAAGCATATTTCTCAGTCTATGATTTCTCTGATCGAGAAAAAGATTATTTCTGCACTCCTCAAAGCCAACCCCCATGTCAAAGAATGGTGGGAAAACTACTGTGGGCAAAAGGACGAGAGGGAACCCTCTATCTTCTCAGTCAGACCCACTTGGAAATCATTCGAAGATGGCATCAAGGAACAATATGACCGTATGGGGAGCTATGAGGACAAGCACATCCAATTTACCATGTCGCGGTAGAAAGGGATCAAGATGTGCACAAAATGAATAATTTGTTCCATACCCTGTGCACAAAGTTGGGTATTAAAGATTCAGAGAGACATTTGGTGCTCAAGTACCACAATTTTGTGCATAGACAAATTCAGGAGCTGGAGTTCCTTAATGTTATCTCGCTTTGCACGACATATCAGTATGCCGCCAGGATCGAGCAGAAATTTTGCAGAAGAAGAAAGACTTTGGATCCAAGAATCTGAAATCAGGGAAAGGCACCCTCGAATCATAGAATGGGGGTAAAAGCCAAAGTGGGGTGACTCATAAAAACACCACAAATCCAAATAAGGACACAGGTAAGTGGTGTAAATTTGATAATTTACCCACTCATAGCATAAAGAAGTGTTGGGTCAAACAGCCATTGGTGGACGAACTTAAGGCACCCGAATGAGACGGATGTTATGATCCTGAGCCAGAACCAAACAAGGGATATGAAAAAGGGAAGAAGATCATTGATTCTAACTTGAGTGCCATTGTGGCCACCACCAAGCTCCAAAGGGTGGATCTCGAGGATCCAGAGGAGGGGGAGTGCATCTTCCATTAGCAGATGTGGGTGAAGGGTTCTCCATTGTAATTCCTTGAGGATAGTGGAAGGAAAAAGAATATCATTTACGTAGAGGTCATGAAGCGGCTTAGCCTATCGACCATATCATGCCTCCAACCGTATACCATTGGGCGTCTTCGCCTAGGAAGAGATCTTTGCATCCGCCAGCAGTGCCACCTTCCATACTACATCAAGTAATTCACGGATGAGGTATTGTGTGATGTTTCTCCTCTTGATGTAGATGATTTATTATTGGGCCAGCCATACCTATGGAGGTGACATTTTTTGTATGAGTTTAGGCCTCTTTATGTTGTTATTAATTTTGGAAATAAATTGTAGAGGATACCAAAGGTAGTACCACCTCCTGCCATCTTCTTAACTATTGAAAAGAAACGTAGTAAGATTGTTTCCGGAACTAAGAAATTTATTTTCCTTACAACTCTCTCATATGGAAATAAGAATATTGTGGCCACAACCTATAAATATGCCTCCCCTACACAGCTGCAGTAGATGGACAAAGTCGTGGAGGAATACGAGCACATTTTCTCCTCACCCACAAAGGTTCCTCTACACTATTAGGACAAGCACTCCATTGCAATGACCCCCTGTGCACCACCGCCTAATGTTTTCATACCTCATGTGACTACAAAAATAGAATCCACATATGTATTGTCTGAGGCAACCAAATTTATTGAATGCATCCAGCACGTCTTCCCGTAGGTCCACGACATCATGGAAAAATCCAATGCCAAGTTGAGCAGAATTTTCCTCTCATGGAAGAACTTAATGCAATGTGGAAAATTGCTTCCTAAGGAGGGTGGAATTATCTAGGTGGAAATTTGTGGCAACCCACCTATTCCATTTAGGCCCACACCATCAGTTCTTTCACTTTTTTAGTTTTAGCACAACTTACTATTTTTAACAATTTTTCGGGTCATGATCTTCTAAAAACGTTTAGAGGTGTTAATGATCCATGTGGGTATTTTTCACCACAAAAATATTCTATTTGAACCACAACCATTGGTTATTTCAGTTTTTTAGTTTCAACACAACTTATATTTTTATAAGTTTTTCAGGCCCTGAACTTCGGAAGCGGTTCTGAGGCCCTAAACGACATTTTTTGGGAAAACTAGGAGCAAAATTTGTTTGTAGACTAATATTGCTCACTAAAAAGTTGTAGTCCTCGGATAGATATTTCTAAAATGTTATGGTGTGCATCAAATGAAGATCATATGCCAAAGTTACATCCTCGAGAAGTTGATTTACCAGTTTACCCAAATGGGGCCCATTGTTTTGGATCTTCATCTCTTAGGGTTAGGTTTATTGGTGTTTAGGGTTTTCTATTGTTTCTCAATAAAACATAGACCCTTCAGCGTCATTGTAACAAATTTTAGAGGCCTGTAGTAGCCACATCTCTTCTCATAGATAAGCTATCAGCGCCCTAGTTAGTTTATTTCCATTATGTGTGTAAGAATATTTCTGTTAATTGATATTAGTGAAATGATGTATTATTTACGATGTATCCCTATGATTATGTATATTTATGTATTTTATTGCATTCTTTCATAAATCAAGAGAAATCATTCCGTCTCTTCTTCTTTCTCCTTTTGTAACCCTTCTCTCAATCTCTCTTTCTATGTCACTCTACCTCACACCAAAACATACACACTCTCTCTCCACATCTCCCTTGTCACTCCCTCTCTCTCTCCACTTCTCATTGTCTATTTATTTCTTCTTCCACACCTCTCTCCACCTCCATTTCCATATATCTATCCATCTCTCTCTCAAGTCCTCTCTCTCATCCTTACTCCCTCTCGCTTTCTCTCCTACCTCCCACTCTATTCCCTTATCTTTCTCTCTCTCTCTCTAATCATCTCTCTTACCCATCACTCTCCTCCTCTCTCTCTCTCTCTGTCTCTCAATATATTACTATATCCATCCCTATATCCTCTCTCCTTGTGTCCATTTTTTGTTTTGTGTCTCTTTATCTCACCCCTAAACATCCACACTCTCTTTTCATCTCTCCCTTGTCATTCCCTCTCTCTCTTGAATTATAAATCTCTATATATTTCTTCTTCCTTGCCTCTATCCCCCTCCAAATATTACTCTCTATCCCTACCTCTTTCCTCCTCTCCCTCAAGTTGTTTGTATCATCCTTCCTCTCTTTGAATTTATCTCCTACCTCCATCTCTCTTCCCCCGTCTCTCTCTCTCTCTCTCTCTCTCTCTCTCTCTCTCTCTCTCTCTCTCTATGCCCTCCAATCCTCTCACAATCAACCTCCCTCTCTCCTTATCTCTCCCCCTCCTCTATATTTGTGTCCCTATCCTTCTCTTACCCTTCTCTACCTCTCTCATTCTTCTCCCTCTCCCTCTCTCTCTTCATTTCTCCTCTCCCCACTCCTTCAGTTTATCTCCATATCTCCCTTGTCACTCCCCTTTATATTTCCACCACTATCAGTATATGTTGTTCTTCCCTCCCATATATATATATATATATATATATATAGAGTTAATATATATCATGATATATTGATATATATTATAATATAAAAAATTTAATATTGTATTAATATGAAGTTATTAAATTTAATAATACTAATATTATAATATGTTATTATGAGTGTCTTTTTTTTGTATATTTAGCAGTGCCTTTCCATTTTTCTATTTATAAAAAAATAAGGAGGTTATAACATATAAAAACTAGATAGCCTCAACTTGCCCGAAGGAAAATAGGTCGTTGGCCATCTTAACTAGTTATAAGCCATCCAATATTGATATTAATATGAGTGTTATATTTAATAATAATAATAATAATAATAATAATATTAATATTAATATTAAGGTTAATAATATTTTTTTTTTTTGCATGGTATTAATAGACTTGGTATATAATTATATTTTTATTTCTAATCCTATTTGATGTATTTCTATTTATTTAAAATATCTCTTTATGCCTCTTCTATATTTACTTATTTACCATTCCTCTTTTATATATATGGTATTTGGCCTATGGTATTTAGCCCATGGTATTAATAATAATTTGTCCCATGGTATTTGTTCAGTAGGCTTCACCTTAATAAACCCTATTTTTTGAGTTTTCTTAAATATAGAAATGTTTATGGAGTAAATATAAAAAGTTTTCTTTATTTACCATACCTCTATTTTAATTATATTTTTATTTATTTACCATACCTATAGAGTAAGAAGACATTACAAATGTTTAAAAAAATTCTTACATTACATCTACACATGTGCCCTATACTAACTTGTAGAATGAGTGTGGGTGAAATAATAAATAATATAATAATTTATTATTAATGGAATTTATTCTTCCCCTTTTTTCTATAAAATTCATCCCATTTTTATTTTAAACTTTTACTTGTATATTGACTAATTAATTTTATAATTTTTTAAATATTGACCTAATATCTCCCTTTAACATTCTTGTATTTTTTACTTTGACCTAATTATTTTTAATACTTTATATTCAACTAAAATCTCCCTTAAAGTTTTTTTGTTCATTAAAGTAAATAATATTTTTAATCCCTAGTAGTGGAACACAATGCATATTTCTATTTATTCCTAAGGATAGATTGATTTTTCATCTTGGTCCTAATTAATCTGTTCTAAACGTTAATTAATCCGAAAGCCAATTTGGAAGAATGGTTACATTTTCAAAATAAGAGGGGCGTAGAGTGTGTATACTAGAGAGGGGTAGAGTCTGTATACCTTCGTATACTTAGTAGTAAAATCACTGAGATGAGGTGGATCCCTTGTCCCACAGAAAAAGTCATATCATACACCAATTTGGTCTCTCCATTGGGGATGAACTTAAAATTAGATAATAATAATAATATGATTCACGATAAAATAATAATACTTAAGTATATCAAGTGTCATAAACATGAATACTCGCCCCACTTTATAGTTGATATTTGTAACATATCTCACAATTTTGTTTTGAATATGGATTTTTAATTACCAACATTTGTCTTGTATCATTATTATTATTACCTTTACATTGTTTGAATAATATTTTATGTTGGGTACGTGGATATTTGTAACATAACTCACAATTTGTTTTTGAAGTATGGATTGTTCATTACCACCATTTCACTTGTAAGATTATTATTATTACCTTTATATGGTTGGAAAAATATTTTATGTTGGATTTTGTTCCAACATCAGTCCACTATAATTTTTATGACATAGGCCTAGGTTTTGACACTAAGTTCTACATTTGAACCATTGGAGAAATAAGCTTTTAATATTAACAATTGGTAATATTATACATTGTGCATTACTTTATTTTTGTAATAACAAAGTGTCTGAACTCTCTAAAAGTCCTTCGAGTATGTGTTAGAGTATAATGGATTGGGTATGTGTTTCTAAATATCTACGGTTCCAATTAATTAGGTTTTTAATCGATGACCCCTAGATGGAGGAGGTCACTAGTACATTTGGCGGAAATTCTGACACTTCAGTTTCGACACTTTTGTCCTAATGTAGGAAATTTCCCCAATTTCTATCAAATTTTCAAATCTTGCCACAAACCGTCACTATACTAACATTTAGAGATATCATCACTTTTGTGACGTTTATGGGACAAAACGTCAGAATTGTGATGTCGCCTACACATTCGTCAGTCTTGTGACGCTTGGGAGCAACCGTCGAAAAAGCGATGTTGCTCATATAACCGTCAGTCTTCCTAGGTCATGAAGCCAAAGTCGCAAGACCGACGGTTATATGAGCAACGTCAATTTTCTAACGACGGATGCTCCCAAGCATCACAAGACTGACATTTATATAAGAAATGTCACTTGTCTGATGGTTTCTCCCAACCGAAATAAAAAGTGTAATTTTATTTCCCCTCAACCAATCATTAACTTCAACTATATGTGTTCATGTTCATAGTATATCATAAGCTTCATATTTGTTTTTTTGTTTTAATGAATGAAATATGAAAAGGATATTTAGAAGAATCTTAGTTTTGTAGATATTTCGTATGTTTATAAAATTGATCCAAATATATTATTATTGAAGTTGTTTTGTAAAATTGATAAATTGACTCATTTATTAACCATATATTTATATGAAAGATACTTATTTTAGTTATTAACACGATGAGAATCAACTTGAAATATCAACCTGCATATTTTTCTATGAAAGACACAAAAATTTCAAGTCGTGCCTTATGATTAGGTTGCCCGACCACGCGCGTTCGGGTCGGGCCGTTTCGTTCGAGGGTGCCCATATCAGTTTTGGTAAGTTGTGACCACCCGGGTGCCTTGTACATGTTCGGGCAACCTATTTTCTGTTTTCTCCCATGTGGAATCATTCGGTTGGGCGCACCGTGTCACGCCTTGTGAGGTCACCCGATCGGGCACATTTGGGTCGGGTCATTTCGTTTGAGCGCGCCCATATCAGTTTTGATAAGTTGTGGCCGCCCAGGTGCCTTGTGCAAGTTTGAGCGGCCCATTTCCTATTTGATCCCTTGTGGCATCATTCGGTCAGGCGTACTGTATCGCGCTGTGTGAGGTCGCCAGACCGGGCGCATTCGGGTCGAGTCAGACCATTTCATTTGAGGGCACCCGTATCTATTTTGCTAAGTTGTGACTACCCGGGTGCCTTGTGCACGTTCGGGCGGTCTGTTTTCCATTTGTTCCCATGTGACATCGTTCAGTTAGGTGCACCATGTCACACCGTGTGAGGTCGCTCGACCGGGCGTGTTCGGGTTGGCCCGTTTCACTGAGGGGTGCCCGTTTCAATTTTGCTAAGCTGTGACCACTCAGGTGCATTGTGCACGTTCGGGCAGCCCGTTTTCCATTTTCTCCCATGTGGCATCACTCGGTCAGGCGCGTCGTGTCGTGCCTTGTGATCAGGTCACTCGACCGGGCGCATTCGGGTCAGGCCATTTCGTTTGAGGGTGCCCGTATCCGTTTTTCTTATTTGTGACCACCCAGGTGCCTTGTGCACATTCGAGAGACCCATTTTCTTTTTTCTCCCTTGTGACATCATTTGGTCGGGCGCACAGTGTCACACCGTGTGAGGTCATCTGACCGGGCACATTTGAGTTGGGCCATTTTGTTCGAGGCTGCCCGTATCAGTTTTGTTAAGTTGGGACCGCATGGGTGCCTTGTGCATGTTCGAGCAACGCGTTTGTCGTTTTCTCCCTTGTGGCATCATTCGGTCAGGCGTGTCGTGTCACATCGTGTGAGGTCACCCGACTGGGCGCGTTCGGGTTGGGTCGGGCCACTTCGTTCGAGGGCACTCGTATCAATTTTGCTAAGTTCTGAAAGCCCGAGTGCATTGTGAACGTTCAGGTGGCCCATTTGACGTTTTCTCCGTAGTGGCATCGTTCGGTCAAGTGCATCGTGTCGCGCTGTGTGAGGTCACCTGACCGGGCGCATTCAGGTCAGGCCATTTCGTTCGAGGGCACTCGTATCAGTTTTACTAAGTTGTCACCACCTAGGTGCCTTGTGCACATTTGGGTGCCCATTTTTCCATTTTCTCCCTTATGGCATCGTTCGTTTGGGCACGTCGTGTCACGCCATGTGAGGTCGCCCGACCGGGCGCATTCGAGTCAGTTCAGGCCATTTCGTTCGAGGGCACCTGTATCAGTTTTGCTAAGTTGTGACTTCTCGAGTGCCTTGTGCACGTTCGGGCATCCTGTTTTCCGTTTTCTCCCTTGTGGCATCGTTCATTCGGGCGCACCGTGTCACACCGTGTGAGGTTGCCCGACCGAGCATGTTCGAGTCGGGTCAGGGCGTTTCGTTCGAGGGTGTCCATATCAATTTTTCTAAGTTGCGACTGCCCAGGTGTCTTGTACACGTTCGAGTGGCCTATTTCTTGTTTGCTCCCTTGTGGCATCATTTTTTTGGGCGCACCGTGTGAGGTCTCCCGACTGAGCGCATTCGGGTTGGGTAGTTTCGTTCGAGGGCGCCTGTATTAGTTTTGCTAAGTTGTGACTGCCCAGGTCCCTTATGCATGTTTGGGCAACTGGTTTTATATTTGCTCCCTAATGGCATCGTTCAGGTGGGCGGGCTGTGTCGCGCTGTGTGAGGTGGCCCGAACGGGTGCATTCGGGTTGGGTCTGGTTGTTTTGTTTGAGGGCGTCCGTATCAGTTTTGCTAAGTTCTGACTGCCCGGGTGCCTTATGCACATTCGGGTGGCCCGTTTTCTATTTGATCCCTTGTGGCATCATTGGTTTGGGCACGTCGTGTCATGCCGTGTGAGGTCGCCCGACCGAGCGTGTTCGAGTCGGGTCAGGCCGTTTTGTTCGAGGGCGCCCGTATCAGTTTTGCTAAGTTGTGGTCACCCGAGTTCCTTGTGCACGTTCGAGTGGCCTGTTTGTCACTTTCTACCTTGTGGCATTGTTAGGTCAGACCTGCCATGTCGCACCATGTGAGATCGCCCGACCGGGTACGTTCGGGTTAGGTTGGGTCATTTCGTGCATGGGCGTCTGTATCATTTTTGCTAAGTTGGGATCACCTGGGTGCTTTGTGCATGTTCGGGTGGCCTGTTTGACATTTCTCCCTTGTGGCATTGTTCGTTCAGGTGCGTCATGTCACTCCATGTGAGGTTTCCCAAACATGCGCGTTTAGGTCGGGTCCGGGCATTTTGTTCGAGGGCGCCCATATCAGTTTTCCTAAGTTGTGACTGCCCAGGTGTCTTGTGCACGTTTGGGTGGCCTATTATCCATTTTCTCCCTTGTGGCATGATTCATTTGGGCGTGTCGTGTGAGGTCACCCGACCGGGCATATTCAGGTCGGGCCATTTCATTCAAGGGTGCCCTTATCAATTTTGCTAAGTTGTGGCCACCCGGGTGCCTTGTGCACGTTTGGGTGGCCCATTTGCCATTTTCTCCCTTGTTTCATCATTCATTCAGGTGCGTCGTGTCGCGCTGTGTGAGGTTGCCCAACTAGGCGCATTCTGGTCCTGTCGGGTCATTTCGTTTGAGGGCACCCATATCAGTTTTTCTAAGTTATGACCGCTCGGGTGCCTTGTGCACATTTTGGCGGCCTGTTTTTCATTTGCTCCCTTGTGGCATTGTTTGTTCAAGTACGTCGTGTCATGCTGTGTGAGGTCGCCCAAATGGGCGTGTTCTAGTCGTGTCGGGGCATTTCGTTCGAAGGTGCCTGTATCAGTTTTGCTAAGTTGTGATCACCTCGTTGCCTTGTGCACTTTCGGGTGGCCCATTTTCCATTTGCTCCCGTGCGGCATCGTTCATTCAGGCACATCGTGTTGCACCATGTGAGATTGCTCCATCGGGCGCGTTCAGGTTAGGCTGTTTCGTTCGAGGGTGCCTGTATCAGTTTTGCTAAGTTGTGACTGCCCGGGTTCCTTGTGAACGTTTGGGTGGCCCGTTTGCTGTTTTCTCCCTTGTGGCATTGTTCAATCGGGCCCGCCATGTCGTGCCATGTGAGGTCACCCGACCGAGCTCGTTCAGGTCGGGTCAAGTCGTTTCATTCGAGGGTGCTTGCCTGGGTGCCTTGTGCAAGTTCAGGTGGCCCTTTATCCATTTGATCCCTTGTGGCATCATTCTTTTGGGTGCGTCGTGTCATGTTGTGTGAGGTCACCCAACCGGGTGCATTCGAGTCGGGTCAGGCCGTTTCGTTGAAGGGCGCCCGTATGATTTTTGCTAATTTGTGACTACCTGAGTGCCTTGTCCATGTTCGGGAGATCTATTTTTCATTTGTTCCCATGTGGCATCATTCGATCAGGCGCGCCGTGTCACGCCGTGTGAGGTCGCTCAACCGGGCACGTTCGGGTTGGCCTGTTTTGTTCAAGGGCGCCCTTATCATTGATGCTAAGTTGTGACCACCTGGGTGCATTATGCGCATTCAGGCAGCCCGTTTTCCATTTTCTCCCATGTGGCATCATTCGGTCAGGTGTGCCGTGTCACGCCTTGTGATCAGGTCACCCCACCAGGCGCATTCGGGTCAGGTCATTTCATTTGAGGGTGCCCATATCAGTTTTTCTTATTTGTGACCACCCAGGTGCCTCATACACATTCGAGCAGCCTGTTTTCCATTTTCTCCCTTGTGACATCGTTCGATCGGGCGCGCCTTGTCACGCCATGTGAGGTCGTCTGACCGAGCACGTTTGGGTCAGGTCATTTAGTTCGACGCCGCCCATATTAGTTTTGTTAAGTTGTGACCACTTGGATGCCTTGTGCACGTTTGGGCGGCCGATTTCCTGTTTTCTCCCTTGTGGTATCATTTGGTCAGGCGCATCATGTCGCACCATGTGAGGTCGCTTGAATGGGTGTGTTTGGGTTGGGTCAAGGCGTTTCTTCAAGGGCACCCGTATCATTTTATCTAAGTTGTGACCACCTGGGTGCATTGTGAACATTGGGGTGCCCCGTTTGATGATTTTTACCTAGTGGCATCGTTCGATCATGCGCATCGTGTCGCGCCGTGTGAGGTCACCCAACCGTGTGTGTTCGTGTCGGGCCATTTCGTTCGAGGGCACTTGTATCAATTTTACTAAGTTGTGACCGCCTAGGTGCCTTATGCATGTTTGGATGCCTTGTTTTCCATTTTCTCCCTTGTCTCATCGTTCGTTTCAGCGTTTCGTGTTCCGCCCTGTGAGGTCGTCCGACTGGGCGCATTCGGGTCGGGTCGAGTCGTTTCGTTCGAGGGCGCCCGTATCAGTTTTGCCAAGTTGTGACTGCCCGGGTGCCTTGTGCACGTTCGGGCAGCGCATTTGCTGTTTTCTCCCTTGTGGCATCGTTCAACCGGGTGCATCATGTCACGCTGTGTGAGGTTGCCCAACCGAGCATGTTCGGGTTGGGTCAGGCCATTTCGTTCGAGGGAACCCGTATCAGTTTTGCTAAGTTGTGACCCCCCAGGTGTCTTGTGCATGTTTGGGTGAATTGTTTCTCATTTTCTCCCTTGTGGCATCATTCATTCGGGCACGCCGTGTGAGGTCGCCCGACAGAGCGCGTTCGGGTTGGGTTGTTTCGTTCCAGGGTGCTCGTATTAGTTTTTCTAAGTTGTGACCACCTGAGTCCCTTGTGCACGTTCAGGCAACCTATTTTCTGTTTTCTCCCTAATGGCATCGTTCAGGCGGGCACGCCATGTGAGGTCGCTCGACCGGGCGCGTTCGGGTCGGGTCGGGCCATTTCATTCGAGGGCTCCCATGTTAGTTTTTCTAAGTTCTGACCACCTAGGTGCCTTCTGCACGTTCGGGTGGCCCGTTTGCCATTTTCTCCCTTGTGGCATCATTCGTTTGGGTGCGTCGTGTCACACCGTGTGAGGTCGCCCGACCGAGCATGTTTGGGTCGGGTTGGGTTATTTTGTTCGAGGGTGCCCGTATCAGTTTTACTAAGTTGTGATCACTCGAGTGCCTTGTGCACATTTGAGTGGCCCATTTGTCATTTTCTCCCTTGTGGCATCGTTAGGTCAAGCGTGTCGTGTCGTGCCATGTGAGATCGCCCGACCAGGCACGTTCGGGTCAAGTTGGGCTATTTTGTTATAGGGCACCCGTATAAGTTTTGCTAAGTTGTGACCGCCCAGGTGCCTTGTGCATGTTCGGGTGGCCTGTTTTCTATTTTATCCCTTGTGGCATCGTTCGTTCGGGTGCATCGTGTAGCACCATGTGAGGTTGCCCAAATAGGTGCATTTGAGTCAGGTCAGGCCATTTAATTCAAGGGAACCCGTATCTGTTTTCCTAAGTTGTGACCACCCAGGTGTCTTGTGCACATTCGGGTGGCCTATTTGTCATTTTCTCCCGTGTGGCATCATCCGTTTGGGCGTGCTGTGTGAGGTTGCCCGACCGGGCACATTCAGGTTGGGCCGTTTCATTCGAGGGTGCCCATATCAGTTTTGCTAAGTTGTGGCCGCTCAGGTGCCTTGTGTACATTTGGGTGGCCCATTTTCCATTTTCTCCCTTGTCGCATCATTCATTCAGGCGCATCGTGTCGCGCTGTGTGAGGTCACCTGACCGGGCGCGTTCTGGTCAAGTCGTGTCGTTTCATTCGAGGGCGCCCATATGAGTTTTTCTAAGTTGTGACTGCCCGGGTGCCTTGTGCACGTTCGGGCAACCTGTTTTCTATTTGCTCCCTTGTGGCATTGTTTGGTCAGGCACGTCGTGTCATGCCGTGTGAGGTCGCCCGAACGGGCGCGTTTGGGTCGGGTCGGGCCGTTTCGTTCGAAGGCGCCCGTATCAGTTTTACTAAGTTTTGAATGCCTAATTTCTTTGTGCACTTTCCGATGCCTTGTTTTCCATTTTCCCCCTTGCGACATCATTCATTCGGGCACATCGTGTTGCGTCGTGTGAGGTTGCCCGACCGGGCGCGTTCAGGTCAGGCTGTTTCGTTTGAGGGCACTTGTATAAGTTTTGCTAGGTTGTGACTGCCCGGGTTCCTTGTGAATGTTTAGGCAGCCCGTTTTCCTTTTTCTCCCTTGTGGCATCATTCGGTCGGGCACGCCGTGTCGCGCCATGTGAGGCTACCCGAACGAGCGCGTTCAGGTCAGGTCAGGCCATTTCATTTGAGGGTGCTCCTATCAGTTTTGCTAAGTTGTGACCGCCCGGATGCCTTGTGCATGTTTAGGTTTCCCTTTTTCCATTTTCTCCCTTATGGCATCATTCGTTCGGGTGCATTGTGTCACACCGTGTGAGGTCACTCGACCGGGTGCATTCGGGTCGGGTCGGGCCATTTCATTCGAGGGTGCCTGTATCAGTTTTTCTAAGTTGTGATTGCTCGGGTGTCTTGTGCATGTTCAGGTGGATTTTTTTTCATTTGTTCCCTTGTGGCATCATTTGTTTAGGTGCGTCGTGTGAGGTCGCCCGACCGGGCATGTTCGGGTCGGGTTGTTTGGTTCGAGGGCACCCGTATCAGTTTTTCTAAGTTGTGACTGCCTGGGTGCCTTGCGCACGTTCGGGTGGCCCGTTTTTCATTTGTTCCCTTGTGGAATTGTTCGTTCGGGTGTGTCATGTCACGCCATGTGAGGTCGCCCGATCGTGAGCGTTCAGGTCGGGTCAGGCTGTTTCGTTCAAGGGTGTCTGTATTAGTTTTGCTAAGTTGTGACTGCTCGGGTGCCATGTGCACGTTTGGGCAACCTATTTTTTGTTTGATCTCTTGTGGCATCATTTGGTCGGGCGTGCCGTGTCGCACCGTGTAAATTCGCCCGACTGGGAGCATTCGGGTCGGGTCGGGCTGTTTCGTTCGAGTGTGCCCATATCAATTTTGCTAAGTTGTGACCACCCGGGTGCCTTGTGCACATTTGGGTGGCCCATTTTCCATTTTCTCCATTGTGGCATCATTTGTTTGGGCGCGTCGTGTCGCGCCGTGTGACGTCACCTGACCGGGCGCATTCAAGTCGGGTCAGGAGTTTCGTTTGAGGGCGCCTGTATCAGTTTTGCTAGGTTGTGACTGCCCAGGTGTCTTGTGCACATTCGAGTGGCCTGTTTTCCATTTTATCCCTGATGGAATCATTCATTTGGTCGCACCATGGCATACCATGTGACGTCACCCAACCGGGCGCATTCGGGTCGGGCTGTTTCGTTCGAGGGCACCCGTATCATTTTTGCTAAGTTGTGACCATCCGAGTCCCTTGTGCATGTTCATGCGGCCCATTTTCTGTTTGCTCCCTTATGGAATTGTTCATTCGAGCACACCATGCCGCACCGTGTGAGGTCCCCCTACCGGGCGTGTGAGGGTCGGGTCAGGCCGTTTCATTCGAGCGCACCCATATCAGTTTTTCTAAGTTGTGACTTCCTGGGTGCCTTGTGCATGTTAGAGTGACGTGTTTTTTCTTTTTCTCCCTTATGGCATCGTTTGATCGGGCACGTCGATTCTCATCGTGTGAGGTCGCCTGACCAGGCGTGTTCGGGTCGGACCGTTCCATTTGAGGGTGTCCGTATCAGTTTTGCTAAGTTGTGACCCACTGGGTGCCTTTTGCATGTTTCAGTGCCTTTTGCACGTCTGGTCAGGTGTGTCATGTCATGAGGCCACCCAAGGAAACACGTTTAGGCCTCTCTCTCTCTCTTCCCCAATCTCCCTCTATCTCTCTCTCTTTCTCTCTCTACCCTCCAATCCTCTCATTATATCCCTCCCTCTATCCTTCTTTCTACCCCCCTTCCATCTTTGTGTCACTATCTCCCTCTCTTACCCTTCTAATCTACCTCTCTCACTCATCTCCCTCTCTATCTCTCTCCATTCCTTCTCTCCCCTCTCCTTCAGTTTATCTCCATCTCTCCCTTGTGACTCCCCTTGTCCACCTTATTAGCAAGGTTAAAATGGTTAATCTTCGATAGACAAAATGTAGATCAAATATTTCATCAAAAAGATGGAACCATACCATATCTTCGAGTCTATGCCTATTAGTTGGTTGGCCTCTTCTTGCTCTCACATGAATGTAGTCTTGCTTGACTAGTACAGAAGAAGGTTTCGCATTATCAACTATTTGTTTTGGACAACTTTTAGTTGTTTCAACACTGCTAGATTCTTCAAGCTTATCCTTCAAACCATATTAGTATTTTGTACTCTCTTCAAATTTGTAGTGCTTTCCATTCCTCTCAGTCACATATGTTTCCTTGGTCTGTTAAGGGAGAAGGTTGACAACATTAGGATGTCCTTACAATAAACAAGGGTATTTCTAGGACACATTCAGGTGGAACAAGAGTATAATTAGAGCCAAATTTCTCATAAATGTGGGACACTCAAACTTAATATTTTCTGCAGTAGTCATGAGGTGCAGTCTGGTTAATAAGACTTCATCAGATTCTCGAGACTTAAATTGTGTGACAACACTGTCGCTAAGTTTGAAACTGGATATTGAACATACATTTGGTTTTATTGCAATAGACATTTTCATCAATAAATGTAAAGAAATGGCTAACAAATACTATAAATTAATAAATAAAGAAGAGATGGAAACAAGCAACAATACTTACAAAATTTTTACATTGAGACGCAAAGAATAAGCAACTAATGTGCACAAATAGAGACCAATGAAACTATCATCTTAACCCCTAACCCCTTAAACACAAATTCCCAACCCCTAACCCATTTAACCCCTAAACCATAAACCTCTAAACCTTTAACCCATAACCCCTAAACCCTTAACCCCTAACCCATTTAACCCCCTAAACACCTATTAAACCTAATTCCCGACCCCTAACCCATCTAACCCCCTAAAACCTAACCCCATTAGCCCCTAACTTCTAACCCATAAAATCCTTAACTGCTAAATCCCCTAACCCCCTAAACCCCTAACCCATTTAAGCCCCTAAACCCTAAACCTAGTAACCCTTAACCCCTAACCCCTTAAACTATAAACCATTAAACCCTTAACCCTAACCCCTTAAACCCTAATTCCCGAACCCTAACCCATCTAACCCCCTAAAACCTAACCCCATTAGCCCCTAACTTCTAACCCCTAAAATTCTTAACTACTAAATCCATTAACTCCATAAACGCTTAACCCATTTAACCCCCTAAACCCTAAACCTATAACCCCTTAACCCCTAACCCATTTAACTCCCTATACCATAAACCTCTACACCCTTAACCCATTTAACCCCTAAACCTCTAAACCCTTAACCACTAACCCTTAAACCCTTAACCCCTAACCCATTTAACCTCCTAAACCCCTAACCCATTTAACCCCCTAAACCTTAAACCTATAAACCCTTAACCCCTAAGCCCTTACACCCTATTTCCCAGCCCTAACCCATTTAACCCCCTAAAACCCTAATCCATTTAACCCCCTACCCTAACACATTTACTAAGTTGTGACCACATGGGTGCCTTGTGCACATTCGTGCGGCCCATTTGCCATTTCTTTTAAGGGCGCCCACCCAAACCTGTTCGGGTCGGGTCGTTTCGGTTGATTGTGCCTACCCAAACACATTCAGGTCAGGTCGTCTCGGTTGAGGTAACCTCCCGCCCCAAACGCGTTTGGGTCTAGTCGTTTTGGTTGAGGGTAGTACTCATATCAAATATGCTAAGTTGTGACCGCATGGGTGCCATGTGCACATTCATGCGGCTCGTTTGCCTATTCCTCCCTTGTGCCTTCGTTCGTTCATGTATGTCATGTTGCGCTATGTGAGGGTGCCCGCCTAAACATGTTCGGGTCCAGTCATTTCGTTTAAGGCCGGCCATATCAAAAGTGCTAAGATGTGACCACACGGGTGCCTTGTGCATGTTCTTGCGGACTGTTTGCTATTTTCCCCCTTGTGCCTTCATTCGTTCAGGCTGTTTCGTTCGAGGGCACCCGTATCAGTTTTACTATGTTGTGATCGCCCGGGTGCCTTATGCACGTTCGAGCGGCCCGTTTGCCATTTTCTCCGTTGTGGTATCATTCGGTTGAGCGCGCCATGTTGCGTCAAGTGAGGTTACCCGAAAGGGGGCATTCGTGTTGGGTTGTTTCATTCGAGGGCACCCGTATTAGTTTTGCTATGTTGTGATCGCCCGAGTGCCTTGTGCACATTCGGGTGGCCCATTTGTCGTTTGTTCCCTTGTGGCATCGTTCGGTCAGGCACGCCATGTCACACCATGTGAGGGCACTTGACCAAGCACATTCAGGTCAGGTTATTTTGTTTTAGGGCGGCCATATTAGTTTTGCTAAGTTGTGACTGCCCGGGTGCCTTGTGCACATTCGGGTGGCCCATTTTCCATTTTCTCCCTTGTGGCATCGTTAGTTGGGGTGCGACATGTGAGGTTTCCCGACCAGGCGCGTTCGGTTCGGGTCATTTCATTCAAGGGCCCCTGTATCAATTTTGCTAAGTTTTGACCGCTCGAGTTCTTTATGCATTTTCGGGCAGCCTGTTTGTTGTTTTCTCCCATGTGGCATCATTCGCCATGTCATGCCATGTGAGGCTGCTCGACTGAGCGCGTTTGCACCGGGTGCGTTCGGGTAGGGCCGTTTTGATTGAGGGCACCCGCCCAAATGTGTTCGGGTCGGGTCGTTTCAGTTGAGGGTGCCCGCCCAAACATGTTCGGGTCGGGTCATTTCGGTTGAGGGTGCCTGCCCAAACACATTTGGGTCGGGTCGTTTCGGTTGAAGGCGACCATATCAAATTTGCTAAGTTGTGACTACATGGGTTCCTTGTGCACGTTTGTGTGGCCTGTTTGCTTTTTTCTCCCTTGTGACTTTGTTCGGTCTAGCGCGCCATGTGAGGGAACCCACCCAAATGCATTTGGGTTAGGTCGGGTCATTTCGTTTGAGGGTGGCCATTTCAAAATTGATTGCTTCATTGAGCACAACATGCAGCTTATCTAATACAGTGTTGAAGCTAAGAGCTCCAGCTTTGGGGTTACTCCTTCTGAATAACCAATAAAGGTTCAAGGAAATTGACCAATATGTTGTCAAGTTTTATCTTATCCATCTCTGGGGCAAGCTGCTTTTCGACTAACTCCACTTCTTTTGATCTCAAATTTTCCAATTGCTTCCTTCTCTCATATGATACATGAGCCTTTGCCTTTCTCTTCCCTTCTAATTCCATAATTGTGTCATAGTGATTCCAGCCAGATTCTTTGGAAAGCCTTCATAGCAGGCGATACTTGTGACCTCGCTGAAGCCTCAACACTTTCATAGCATCTGGAATGACCATTCTCTTCTTCCGGTCATATGGTGGGGGAACCCCTTCAAAAGCCCTTATCCTAGAAAGTATTGTAGCACCATGCTTGGTTTTCTATGGAATCATTCCTCTAATTGTCCAGTAGTCAAATCCTTCTCTTACATTATTGTCATTTTCCCATACCTAACCAATGAGAGCACAAGAACACCTATTTCTATAAAATCACCTATAAATTCTCTTACTTTATTTTCATTTTCCCATAACTAACCAATGAGAACACAAGAACACCTATTTATATAGAATCACCTATAATACTTTTGTGGGTTTCACTAATATCCCTTTATTTAATGTGTGCACAGTATCCTAGATCCTAAAGTGATTCCCATATAATGATAATCCACTAGGTGTATTTTTTCTTAAAAAATTATGCATGGATAGATGTCCCATTTATGGCAAAGTTCCACCAAAATGGTTCCCCCTACCTAGCTAGTAACTACATTAAATTTATTTCATGACAAGACTACCCTACAACCCACCAAATTTCTATCATATCCTTGACGTCAACAACAATTTGTTGTTCAAGATATAGCTATGTTGGAACAAACTTATCTCTAGATCTTAGGATATTTTTCCACCTCTAATGTTTATAAACAAGTAGATATAAGATTTCTAAAGCATGTGGGAGCCCTTTAAGTATCACCTTGCCTATATTGACTTTGTCCTAAAAATCATGGAAAATGTCCATAGATGAGTTATCCTTACTAAACGAAAAATTTCATTGAAAATAATCATTCATACCATAACACTATTACTTCCCTTGTAACCACATAAAAATTATTTTTAAGTTACCATAATTCATCTTTAATATCACATAATTAGATTAAAAAATCAACCAAAATCCCTAGTTTATGAAATAAAAATTCAAAAATTTATATAATTAATAATTTAAATAAATGTCTTCGATCTAATATCATTAATAATTATTTATAATCAAACACATGTATTTCAATTCAAAATGTCAAAAAATTTCAAATATGAAAAGTTTTAATTTCTCTCTTTCATTTCCCTTCGGTTGATATTTTTAATTTCCCTCTTTCATTTCCCTCCGGTTGCATGGTTTGTCCAGGGAAGGAGGGAGGATGTGGCCATATTGTCGCTGGTTTTGAGGAAGGATGTAGCCATACTATTGCAGGTTTGGAGGAAGGATGCAGCCATATTGTCCCAGGTTTGGAGGAAAGATGCAGTAAGTAAGGAAATTGATCCTGAGTGCCCATTATAGGTCTGCTCACTCCAAAAGTCGAAAGGAATTCCAACTGTAATCGGCTCCATCACAGGTTAGTCTGCAAATTTCGCACTTTATTTATGGTTACTTTTGTATTTCAGTTCCATTTTTCAACATGTAAATATGATAATTTACATATTATTTCTTTGCCGTTGAAATCTATTGATCATATCACGAATCAACGAAGATCAATTAAATTTTTGAAGACCCATGTTCTATTTGCTCTAGTTCTTAGGGTTTCACGAGTTAGACCATTAACATATTTCTCTAGTCATATGCATTAGTGTTTAGGGTTTAGCTTTAGTATGTGTTGTTTACTAGATTTGGCATATACCCTGAATCTTCCATCTTCCCAGCCAATAAATCCACCATTGAATATATCCTCTCTGATTTTTTGTGTGATCTATCTCCAACAACAAATGAATGGACTCTATTCTTGACCTCGATCTAGCTGCATCCTGGGTTGTTTACTACCATATTATGTGTTTCCATTGCATGGTAACAACTCGGGTATATAGTGGTAATGTTGAACCAACATAGAAGGGTCATTTGAACATTCCGTTCTTTCTGCTCTCATGGGGCTCTCAATCTGCTTCTTTGTATTGGAGGGGCAATAAAAATGGGCAGTGATGTCTAAGGATACAAAATTTGCAGCAGCATAAAAGGTTCTAGTTATACTTTGGAGGCTGAGTTTTGGGCCCACTGTAATCAAAGGCTCAATGAACATATTTTTTATGGATTGTGGATTATACAAACCTTGGATCCTAATTTCTGTGATGCCTTAGGGATCAAACATACCTCTGTGTGGTTCAACAAACGCTCACTCTACTATTTAGCTCACGTGAGGATCGCTTAGATGACTCTCACTACAGGGTGATAAAGTTGTATACAATTTCAATATCTATTGCATTATTTGATGACATTGCAAAGGCTCGATGTGTTTTGGATCTTCATCCTATATAACAGTGGCATGCTGTAAATTTTTGTGGCTCGCATTTGTGTGATGATAATAATTTGTATATGATAACTTCGCACAGTAAATCACAATTAGGTAATATAGAGCAATGGCTCCGTGATCTCAGTAGGATGACACGTTATATCACTCTCAATAATTCATTCCAAGACTAACTATAATCTGATCATTACAGCATGGAACATTGAATTTTTACAGTGCTCGCTCTCTGGTATGATGATTCACATAGCTGGTGCTCTGTGGTTTTGGTATGAACACCCAATCGTTCATATGCCTTTGTGGAGACATGAGGAATTTAATGGTCATTGTATTTGGTTGGCACCATTACAGTGACTAATATAATATGCAAAGTTTGCACTCGTTCCTATGACACAATGGGTTGGAATCGCTTTGGCATATGAGTTATTATTCACAGTGTAACTATGTAATTTCATATGAATATAGTAACTAGAGTAAATAAATCAGAGCGGGTGCCAATAATAAGACACCTCTACATCTAGAGATCTCCGCATCCATCCTCCAAATATTCACTTTTTTTTTTTTTTTCAATGGGAAGGGTATTTACATTATGAACCTGAAATCAAACATAGAAAATATACAAGTCAAGGAAGGTTGATCTCTTGAAATGCCCAAACAATCCAGCATATGAATAAGAGCTAACCACTAGACGTCCTTGCATGTACATTGTGCATCTATGTGAAAGATCACTCTAATCATATTCTGTCAGGAAGAAAATTTGAGACAAAGGATTTGTTCGTAATACATATAGCACTACACCTAGAATTATCCTGCTTTCATAAAATTTGTCCTTCTAATTGATAAAATTTTTGTTAATAAGCATTGATTACTTCAAATGATATCCATGGATGGACCATTCTATGATTCAAAAAATGAAAGTCACCCATCAATTAGTAAATCCATGAGATATCTTGCTTGCAGGAGACAACCTTTACATCACCTTGAGTGCCTTTCTCTGAGATTTTAGGGCCATCTTCCACCTTTAACTTTTGCAATTTATGAGAACCTACTAGAGGCTTGAGTCTAATATCAGTCAAACCCAAGCACCTACAAAGTCGTATGACACTCAAGCATGGAAAGTGCTTCACCAGTTGGAGCCCTTCATTAGTGACCTCCTGGTATTGTATAAGTTCAAGGATCTCTAGAGAGTGAACTGCACAAAGAGCCTCCATGACACTATCATTGAATGAATAAATATGGTCAATAAGTAAAACCCGAATAGGGAATGCTTCAATTAATGAAATTATGCCAGTAATACTGAAGGCAGATGAGGAAGGGAAGTCTCCATCAGAGTATGATATTGAAACTAATTCCAATTCAGAGCAATTCTGAGCAATGACTTTCAAGCTCTCATATTTCAACTGCAGTGGATTTCTCATTAGGACAGGAACAAAAAAATCTTAAGGAACTTGTAATGAAAAGTTTTTCAACTTGGGGCATTGTTGGGCAAGGCTTATCAAATCATTATCTCTTACCCCAACACACATATCAAGATGAATATTTTGCAAATATTGACATTTCCTAAGCACACAAGCAAGTCCTATACCTAGGATGATGAGGAAATTAACAAGACTCAAATATTCTAGAGCCTCACATGATACCCATTGTTTCTGCTATCTTTCGATAGCTAAACGTCAATATACTTTCATGTACCTATAATTTTCATCAACCTCAAACTGAAGCCTTTTTAGGTTCCTCCAACCGTCCCCCAACTTTGCTATATCACCTTCTCCAATAGCCCGACAATTTTTGATAGCCAGATCTTCCAAACACTCAAGCCGACCTAGATACTCCAACCATTCTACATTGCTTACATTGAGGCACCTAGTCAGGTGAAGTGTTGACATTTTTTTGCAACCTACAACCACAGACAGTATTCCACAACCTGCTATTCCTGGAGTGAAATTCAGCCTCAGGGCCTTAAGCCCTGTGCAGGAACCTAGATACCCTAGACCTCCATCTATAATAAATGTGCAAAAACTAAGAGTGAGATCAGTGAGGTTAGGGCAATGCTGTGACCGAATTCTAAGCCCTTCATTATCCAGCTGCCTGCCTAGCTTTGACATCCATCCAGAATACACTATCTCCACTCTCACTAAGTTAGGGAACCACATACAGAGCACGGATAAGGCTTCAATTTCTGGGCTTAAACTGCACCCCACCCATAAATATTCCCTCTAGTCTTTCTCGATTTGATATAAACATTTGCACAAAAGGGCTGCAGTGCTTCTATCTTGTGTTTCTTTAACTTGATCTAGTACTTCCCACAGCAACTAATCTCGTAAAGCCTCCATCATCCTCAAGCCTAATTCTAGTAGAAAATTGTGTACGTCTAGCCAAATCTCCTGAAATTATTCCATATCAGAGTGCTTGTTGAATGGAGGCTGAAGACTTGATGTGAATATAGGACACCATTCCTAAGTGTCAAAGATTTTTCATCCTAGCTTGCTACATTTTTGTCCAAATATTCACTGATATCATTAATTTCATATATATTCCATAAGTAAAAGATATAATAATGGAAATGCTAGTCCCAAGAACTTGGGTCTCAACAACTCCTCCTAGCTCCACAAGTCATGTGCCCTTAGGTCTGTTCATTTATACAAAATATGAGTAACGGGAAACTCCCTTGGAAGGAGGACTTCTTCCATTTAGAAAATAGAAAATAGTGGATCTATCCCCCTTAGATCATCTCATGCACTTTAGTTCGTTAGTTATCACTGGACTTTAAGATCTAGATGATTGTATATGAGTGAATCTAGGGATCACTTCGAGTCAAAAGAGAATAAATACAGTGGAAAATACTCCTAAACTTCCCTCAACTGCCTCCAACGTGCCTATGCATCATAAATATATATAAAAAATATTTTGTCTTGGACATAAACCACATTGGTCCATTAAGTATGGACAAATCCTTTATTCTTCCTTGTAGGCACATTATATCCAAAAAAATGTAAATTAATTTCAGGAAATAAATATTCTGTGGACTAGAGTATTGAAAATGGGCCTCAAAATATACCCATTGATGGGACTCATCAATAGAAAGTTCCTAAGCACATTATCTTGAGCCTGTGGTCATTTTTTGACAACACGATCACCAAATCAACTAACTTTTACCCAAGATTCCTGGCCATATGGAGGTCATAAATAGGATGATCACGGACAATTTGGCCATGTAAAAATCCAAGAATCCATTAAAATGGGATAAGAATCTCCCATATGCTTAGGAATATTATAACAAATCTCTCCATAGCTCAAATGGCCACAATCCCTTTCTGGTGAGTCCTTAATTTCAACCATTAGGGATCATTGATGTCACACTCACCCATTAGAAATATGCAGGAAACATTTACACATGTTCAATATGAAGCCAACAAAGATACCAAGTTTACCAAACTAATTTAACACACATGCTAATAGGTCCATGATATCTTTTAGGAAACCAATACTAAGTATAAATAATTCCATGATCAACATCAGGTGCCACACAAGTTTGAAGTTCGAGATACAGTTTTGTTTCATTTTTCGAATGGGTTCCTTCTAGTGACCCATTAGAAGCTTCACACATTTGACTATGCACCTTACACCATAACCAAGGTTATGGGTGGCAATGATTTTGAGCTAAGTATGCCCTCCTTTCATGGCTTGCAAGATAGTGTTAAATGTGGACCACCTTCAACCATACTTTCCACCATTTTTGGACAGATCATAAATCATAGAGAAGCTAACAGTGATAGAGCTCAACCTATATTTCATTTAACATGCCACTAATAATTAGATAATGTAGAAATATTAATATCACTCTCCAACATAAGGTCCAACTATAGTTGGTTGCCAACATAACCCATCTCCTACACCAAATCAAGTGACTCACCAAGGGCCAATTTTAGGAGGAGTCTCCTCATCTCATGGAGGACTTGAACATAATTGATAAAAATGATTGATAAGTGAGGAGGATGAATCTAGGTAGATATTAGTGGCCACCTACCCATTTCCCTCACCCACAAGAGAATTTTCCTATTTTGACAATTTTCTATTCTTGGGACTTTTCAAGACTTGAACTTTCAAAGCCATTTTAAGGCCCAAAATACATTTTTAGGGAATTATGGTTCAAAAATAGACTATTAATATTTTTGGAAATTGTAAATTGTATTCCTTAGATAGACATATTGAGTTCGCTATCATATAGACCAATCAAATATTGCATTCTCAAGCTATAACCCTCGAAAGTTGGTGTTCCAACTTACCGCATCAAGGTTCATAAGCCTTTGGTTATTCATATTCTACAGTTAGGATTTTCGATGTTTAAGATTTTTCATTGCTTATTTGTAATAAAAATTCCTCCAAGCGTAGAGACACATAGGCGTCACATTTCTTTTCAGAGATAAGGTACCAACATTCGAGCTAGTTTTCTTTCATTTTATATGTATACAATTTTAGCATTTCACATCTATTAATTGAATTTATGTTCCATTGTATATATATTTTTCGGTTAAAAACCTCTATTTCATTTCGTTCTCTTCATAAATTTTGATTTTTCATATTCATGGGTAATGGGGTTTGATGTGTCATCTTATCATACCATGGTAGTCAACATGGTAGGTCAACTTTCACGAGGCATAACTTTCAAATGACTTATAATTCACAGTATCCTTGTTTTTTTGTAAATTCATCTAAGTGTAGATGAGTGTTAAAGTGCCCTTGCACTATAAACGAAATTTTTGATTCTCACAAGATTACATATTATGTCTCATAATGGTTTAGGAAGGTTTCGAATACTAATTTTCCAAAGTAGGAGCTTATATTGATTCAAAATCATTCGATATGATGCCTCATAATGGCTCGTGAAGTTTTAAAATTATAATTTAAAAAAGTCAAAACTTCCTTTAAAATGACCTTGCAAGCTAATTTATCCAATATTTTGACCTTAAAAACATGAAAATTGATGAACGACCCAATATGTATTAGTTGAGACCTAGTTTCCCCAAAAATGTCTCTTTGATTAATGATAGTTGCAAACAAACCCATTAGTCCAATATGATGCTCCAGTATAAAAAAGTTCAATGTGATGATAGAATAGGCAATGTTGGAATGTCAATAAGAGATGTTACAAGGTGGACAAACATTTCATTGTTTTCTAGAGGACTACTTCAAGAAAGTGCAAATAATTTAGAGATGAATATAATATAATATGTATTAAGCCCAAAATAAATAAGCAAAGGACAAAATTGTAAGTTTTCTGTGGGTCATAGAAAAGGATTTATGTTTAGCATAATGTTAGATCTACACATTCTAAATAAGTTCCTAGGGAGCCTCCTAAAGGAGAATACATTCTTTTGGAACAAGATTGAGTTTTGAATGAAACAAATTCCACTACTTGATAAAAGGAAAGGAATTATATTCCAAAATGTATACCATTCTGGTGTTGATTATAATATTCCTAAGGGTGAATATCAAGATGTTCATTATATTTTTTTCCTTGTTATGATTATCAACCACTAAATAATTATGAAGCCAACTAATGGGCATATAACTTTTATAATTTATTTATTCTATGAAATAATAAAACATACGCGGAATGGGAATTTCATAAATTAAATTACAAAGTGGTTACAAAGGCCTACTAACTTCACCTGGGAAGATTTATTTGTTCTTGCACACTTCGAAAGAAGGAACATGATCCTAGTGGGATCCAAATGCTACCCACTACTTTTTTAGATGATAAGATCATATGAATATATAAAGTCATCACAAATAACTAGGTTAAATGATGTTAATGGATTCATTGAAATTTTATTGCTAATGTACATGAATTTTTAAAGTGGAGTTGTAGGTTTCATTTGACATCCTAATAATCATACTCTTAGAAGGAGGCCTTCCCACAAGCAATAGGAACAACACACCTAGTGAATGGTGAAAAATTGTAAAATTTTCTAGTTCTTGAAACATGTTCACACTAGTAGCAACAATTATAATGGAAAAAAAGGTATACAACACTCAAAGGGTAGGAAATACACGAGAAATTCCTATTATCACCAAATTGATTCCTATTGGGTTTCTTCAATGGTCAACTTGGAGTAACTATTTCATACCAGCATTTGACTGAAGATTAGCCTCTTCATTCTAAGAGGTCTCTCTCAAGAAAACTTATGATATTTTCAATACAAACTCTATTAGATGGCTAAATCTATTATAATGGCTTGATTGTATATGATTGAAAGTGGAAAATGTAGAAGATTTTCTACTATTGGGCTTATGGAGTCAGTGCTAGAAAATCAATGACAATGGCTCTCCTTGTGGAAGCTTAGGCATTTAGATATTTAAATGAAAGGAAAAAACAAACAGAATTTACTATATATATAAATGTTCAAAGGAAATTAGAGCATGAGAAGCATGAATTCTGAGTAATGAGCATTTAGATATTGAAAGAAGGATATTGAGAAATATACACTATAGTTTAATGCTTGAATGAAGTCAGAGCATGAGAAGCATGAATAAAGAGTAATAAAACATTAATATATTGCTAGAAAAGTAGCAAGATAAATAGGAAAAGGTGCATGAAAATATCAAATGAATATCAGGTGAAGGAGAAATCCCACAGCCAATTGATTGTAGATGAAGAAGAAACACCACAGGAATAAAAAATTGAGCTGAAACAGATTTGATGAGGTTCATAAGTTACAAAGAATGTAAATTATTCATCTGGAGATTAATTTTTCAAGACATCTATAGAAACAACAAATTTTAGTTTTTTAGATAGTTTTGTAGTGTGTTTCAGGCTTGAGGCTAGAAAAATGCTACGAAAATTCTGAAGGTGCTTTTTTTCCTTGAAATTTAGTTTTGTCAAGTATTATGGAGGGAAATTGATTTTTTGCAAGATTTCTTGGCATAGTAAAGGTGTTTGAACAATAAATGTGGAAAGGAGATAGGTGAAAAGGTAGGTTTTCATACACTACGAAAACTCCTTACGAAACTTCCTAAACTGCGCTATTTCGTAGCGAGGAGCTTTTGGAAGATTTTTGGGCATTCCAACATCACATTAGAACAGTGGTTAAAGTGAAGGTTATCCATCCCTAAAAATTAGGATTGTGTTCCAAATATCTAGGGGTGTTTTGAATATGTAAAGTGATGGAGAATTATGCATCGAACATGTAATTGCTATTATGTAACTTTTCACTATTATAAAAACAAAATGTAATAAATAGGAGATAGAGTCCTATTAGGAGTTTGATTTCTTAGAGGATATTTGTCATTTTTTTTTGTTTCAAGGAAGTAGTTTTAGTTATGATAGGTGTGAGAGTTAGAATTTGAAGATGTAGAAATTTATAAATATTGGTATGTATTTCTGGACTCTCCTGATATAAAAATTTTAATCCACTGTTAAATGAATAATATTTCTTCTTAATTCTTGTGGAAATTAAATCGCTAATTGGAAACACATGAAGAAAAATAAATTTCATATAAGAAGATGTTTTATCGGAAAAGCATAAAGCTAAAAACCACATCTATCATATTATGTATATCAATGTATCATGAAAAAATCTCATACAAAGCTCAGCTCATAGAGCTCTCAGTAAAATATACAATTGTCTCACACTGTCATGCGAAAATTGGGTCACACATGCACCAATTTACTACCTCCTGACAGCTTGCCTTCACTGCGCAATCACTGCTGAAGAAGATACCTGAATGAATGCAATCTTGTTTTCCTTGATTGTGCAATCCTAATTGGAATATCCAATGTGTGTGTAGGTGCATTGAATGCATCACTATAGTCACAACTGATAGTCAACCAGACCCTTTCACCTATCTCTCCACTGGGTCTCCACTAGATCTAACATGCAAGTAGTTAACAATTGTATTTCTTCAGTTGCATGTGAGACACTGCTTGTGAATTAATTAAATGATTAATTTACTGATCTCTCACTAGTGTATCATGAGCTACAACTAGCACAACTGAGTTTAACTCACTTAATTGAGTTAAACAAAATAACAACTCACATAACTACTCTTCCAACTCTGTTACAACTAAGTCCACTATGCATGTCCCACCAACCAACCTTAGAATGCGTAATTCCTTCAATAAACTCATTTGCCACATCAATTAACTAAAACCAAGTGCTTCAAGAGAATAAGTTATTATTTATTATCTAATTATTGTTAAGGACTAATAATAATCGACATGCACTCTATTTTTAGATATGCGATCTATAAATAGACTTTGCCCATATCTCTAAAAATAAAAACTCGTTTAAAGATAGAATTTTCTCAACCATATAGAATTAGTGTCTTGCAAATTTTAGAATATGCTCACCATTCTAAAAATAGACATACACATAAAAATAGCATGCGGGCCACACTTAGTGAAGGTGCTTAATTTTCACTAGGATCATCATCTTGTTGAATCTCAACACTCCCTCTCAACAAGAAAGGGATTATCCTTCACCCCGAGCGTACCTCTATGGTATTCAAATTTTCTCCTTGTGAGTGCCTTCGTCAAAATATCTGCATCCTGATCTTCTGTAGGAATGTACTGAAGCAACTGATCTTTCGCTGCACACAATCTCTTATATGATGATACCTGATATCTATATTCTTAGATCTATCATGAAATACATGATTAATTTAGAGTTTAATGCAACTCTAATTATCAAAATGAATCATTGTAGGATCTAAATGAGAATCAAACAAACCAACTAGGATCTTCCTCATCTAGATAGCTTCACATGCAGCTTGACTTGTTGCCATGTATTGAATTTCCATTGACCTGAGTGCCACAAATCTCTGTTTCCTGTTGTACCAAGAAACAACCGTAGATGCAAAACTGAAAATCCCTTGTGATGTGCTCTTTCTGTCTGCTAGGCTACTTGCCCAATCTGCATCCATGAAGCCATGAAAATTCATCTCATCCATATGATTGTACCATAAGCCATACTGAGATTTTCCCCTGAGATATCTCATCACATGCTTTCCCACCTTCCAAAAGAGCTTTGTAGGCTTAACCATCACTTTAATAAGCCTACGAGCAAACCCATGAGCAAACCCACCAACTGTCAATAGACAGTATCATCCACTACCTCTACTGATGTAGCATCCACTTTCCTCCAATTTTATGGAAGATGAGTATCCATGGGTTTGCACCCTTGCATGTGAAACTTACACAATATCACCCTTGCATACCTGCCTTGAGACACAAACAATTCACCATCTCACTGCCATATTTCCAGTCCAAGGAAACAGTGAAGGAGGCCCATATCCTTCATCTCAAACTCCTTCTCAAGGTCCTCCTTGCATGGGTGTATCAGCTTCTCATCACCAGTCAGTATTTAATCATCCACATAAAGAAAAATGATTTAAAGCTTACCCTCCACCACAATCTTGTATAGGTTTTCATCTGTTGCACTCTTGGTGAAGCCAAGTGTAGTGAAATAGCTGTCGATCATAGTGTAACAAGATCATGGTGCTTTCTTCAGCCCATACAACACTCTTTTGAGTCTGCACACATGCGACTTGCTCCTGAAAATATCAAATCCTTTAGGCTGTTCAATGTACACTTATTCCTCAATAATCCCATTAAGGAACGAAATCTTCACATCCATTTGATGAATGTGCCAACCCATCTACATTGGGAGAGAAAGGATGGTCCTTATGGAAGAATATCGTGTGACAGGTGGAAAGGTTTCTTTATATTCAATCCTCTCGATCTGTGAGAAGCCCCTGCCAACAAATATTGCCTTATAATTCTCAACACTCCCATATGTAGCTTTCTTTACCTTGTAGATACATCTCGAACCAACCATTGATTTATCAACTAGCCTTTGAACAATCTCCCAAGCACTCTTCCTGACAATCGATTCATACTCGTCCACCATGGAATCTACCCATGTGGGCTCCTACACTGCTTCCTGAAAGGAAGATGGCTCTATCACGATAAAATTTCTCATGAGAGCCATGTATCCATTGAATTTGTTAGGTGACCTTCTCTCTCTGTGTTGTGAAGTAGGGACTCCTACATTCCGTGCCACACCAAGATTCAGCCTCTCAGCCTCTATGGTACACTTTCTACTTGTTCTAATGTTTAGCTCTGCGTGAGTGGACTTCTCCACTCCATGAATCTCCTCCTATGGCTGGTCCACATATAGAGGCTAATCTTTGGGAACCAAAAGTTCCTCCTATGCATGAAAGTGTAGCTCCCTCTCAAGCGACAACTTCATGGCTTTCTCCTCATTGAATTTTATATCTCGTCGCACGACAGTCATTTGAATTTTTGGAAAATACACACGATAATTATGGGGTGTTTCTGTGTACCCCAAAAATATCCCAACTTCAACATTCGACAACAACTTCTTCCTTTCATTCTTGGTCACATGAACATAAAGATATGAGCCAAAAATATTTAAATGAGAATCATTTGAATTCTTACCAGTAAAAGCTTCTTCAGGTGTACTCATGCCAAGTACTCTATGAGGACAACGATTTTTCACATAAATTGCAGTGTTTCATGCTTCCGCCTACAAGTGCATTGGTAGGCCCTGATCATGCAGCATAGCTCGTGAAACACCCACGATCGTTCTATTCTTCCTCTCCGTGACCCCATTCTGCAGTGGGTTATGATGTGCTATGAGTTCTCTTCGAATTCCTTCTTTGTTACATAATTCTTTGAATTCGTTCAAGATATATTCACCACCATTATCGCTCCGTAGAGCCTTTGCTTACTCCCTTGACTCTTTCTCCACCAATTATTTAAACTCACAGAACTTTGAGAATGTTTGATCCTTCTTGTGCATGAAGATGATCCAACATCTACTAGAATAGTCATCAACAAAAATAACATAACACCTATGTTTTGCTGTTGAAGAAACTGAGAATGGCCCACACACATCTGTGTGAATTCTCTCCAGGATCACTGAAGCACGATTCTCCTTTTCATGAAAGGTGGTCTTCACAAACTTACCCATAGTACATCCCTTGCACTATCTACCTATGCAAGTATACCCTTGGGAATTCCAGTAGAAGTATGTTGGAAAATATTCAGGGCGCCATGGTGAAGATGACCTAATCAGTTATGCCATAATTCACCCTCATCCCTACTCACCACTTCTTCTACTTTGCCCACCATTGTAGCACAACCATATACCTCTAGCTTGTTGAGATTATTAACTTGAATCCCTATGTTCTTGGTTTTACCCATTGTTTTATGTCATAGGAAATATTTTCCATCGCTAGAAAGAACATCATAGCCTCTGTCCTCCAACATCGTGACTAAGACCAATTTATTCTTTAGTCTTGGAACATGCATAACATCTTTCAACAAAAATGGTTTACCCGACTCCCTCTCAAAGGTGATGGTCCAATGCTGGTCACACTGTATCATCCATAGTTTCCCATCACTATATGAATTTGGAGATCTTTCTTCTCCAAGTCGCTAAACAACTCCTTATCTACTCCTTATCTCCCGTCATGTGGAAGGAAGCACCACTATCAAGATACTACACTGATCCCATTGCGCTTGAAACAAAGCATGTGATCAAAGAGAAATCAAGTTGTGAGGCAAGGGCCTCACCAGCTATAGCTCCAACAACCTTCTTGTTCTTCTTTTTCTATGGGTAGTTAGTGGCGAGATGCCCATGTTCGTGACAATGAAAACACTTCACCTTGGACAAATCCACCTTCTTTCCTTTGGCCTCGAATTTTGAATGGAATTTATTCCCCTTCACTTTCCTTACATTGGTATCCAAAGAACAATCCTCCTCATCATCATGCTTTGATGAAGAGCGATCTCTAGTGTTCTGCCTTATCTCCTCTTACACTAGATCCGACCAAAGTAATTCCCAATATGGCGATTTCTCTTGTCCATCGACAGAGTCTCCATAACTATTCCAACTCTTTGGAAGACCCAATAGAGCCAAGGTCACCAAGTCATCATCAAAAATCGTAATTTCCACACTACCTAGTTCATCGCGACATTGGACAAACTTTGTGAGATACTTTGGAATATTGTCGCCCTTCTCCATTTTGATTTTTATGAGTTTATCTTTCAGCGCCAACTTCCTATGTTTGTTTTTTCTTTGGAAATGATCTGTCAAGGCCTTACACATTGCAAATGGAGTGGCTTTCCCATGAAGGCTTGATACAATATGGTATTTGAGACCTTCCAATAGAATCCTTATCATCTTCGCTACTTTCTCTTGCCAGGCATCAAGTAATGCAGCATCCGTCGAAGTGGGCTTAGGAATATAACTGTTGATGAATTCCTTCAAGCCATTATCTTCAAGCACTGCCTCCATCCTATCCTACCATGTAATGTGGTTCGAACTTCCATCGAGTGGATACTCCAACCTCAAACCATTGAAACCCATTTCAATGTTTACTGAACTATTGTACCAAGAAATTCTTGCAGTAAATTTGAATTTTTCCACCAACAAAACTCAACACTACTTCACTATTGCAATATTTTTAGATCTGATACCATGTATAAATTTATAAATAATGATATGTATTCCCAGACTCTCCTGATCTAACAATTTTAATCCGTTGTTAAATACATAATACTTGTACTTAATTCTTATGGAAATTAAATTTCCAATTGAAAACACATGAAGAAAAATCAATCGCACATAATAAGATGTTTTACTGGGAAAGGATAAAGCTAAAAACCCCAACTATCATATATTATGTATATCAATGGATCATGAAACAATCTGATGCAAAACTGAGCTCATAGAGTTCTCAGTAAAATATACAATCATCTCACATTGTCATATAAAAATTGATTCAAACATGCATGAATTTACTGCCTCTTGATAGCCTGCCTCCACTACACAGTCCTTGCTGAAGAAGATACCTGAATGAATGCAATATTTCATTCCTTTACTGCACAATCCTCTTTGGCATATCCAATTTTTGTGTAGATGCATTAAATCTATTATCACAAAATCTTACCCTGATAGGCTGTTGATCAAGTAGACTCTGAGTAACTCTTTCAAACCAAACTTTTGGCTGAGGCTTAGCCTCCTCAACCTGAGATTTCTTTCTCAATAGGTTTAAGATTTTTGATTAATGATTAGATCAAATAAAAAATGTACAAAAATGTATAAATGGTTGAATTACATATTGGAAAACATCTATTGGGCCATGGATTCAAAGTAATCTTCAAAAAAATATCATAATCAACTAAACATGGAAGTCAAGGCACTTGGATTTTAGGTTTATAAGTGGAACAATAACATAGTGAATAAACACAGTCTACAAGAATGTGAAGGAAATTAGAGCATTATCCAATGAATTCTATGTAACACATGCTCATACCACTGCAAATAGGTAATTGAAAAAGGCCATAGAAATATCAAATACATAAACCCCTTGTGAATCTTCAGTATTAAAACCAATCTCTGTATTAAGTTGAAAAACACACAGTCTACTACAATAACACAAATTCTTTTGCTAATAAAAATTACAACCCTAATGAATTCGACCTAATACTTCATATAGAGCCTTTACAATCTTGGATTCCATGATCCACTACTAGGAGAATTTGAATTCCCATACATGACACCTAATATAACCATAAAACAAACTTTTAATTAAAAAATGACAAGTAAACAGTCTTTGAAGAGTCCTAATCCAAATAGGAGTGAAACTCCTAAATATTCTTCGTTTGTCAGCTTAAATCCCAAGAGTTTGAATTTGGATGATGCCTCCACCTTTGATGTATTCATGCTAATCATGACAAAAACTGCCCTAAAAATCAGGAGACAAATTTCCTATTTTTTAGCCCTTATCTTCCATGTTATCTTCAATCACTTTAATGGTTGATGAATCATATTCCCATGTGCCTTGTTTGACAAATATTACCATGAACTCTATAACCTTCCACCTATGCAAATAAATGTCTTTGAAATAGTGTAAAAGGATATGAAACTGGTTGAGCTACGAAAGTAGCCTATTTTCGTAGCGCAAGTTAAGTCATCAATTTCTCCCACCTCATAATGAATTTGAAGAAAAGGAAAGAGGTTTTTGTAGTTATGTATGTTAGGAAGAAAAATTTCTTTCAATTTTTAAAAATTCATTTTCAGTTGCCCATAAGCCTCCTTGGAAATTTACTACTAAAACCAGAAAATAGAGTTTTTTTAATGAAAAGGTTTCCTCCGCAGTTTCGTAGCGCGGTACTAAAATAGCAACATTTTCATAGAAAAAAACATGATTTTTACACTTTCTGCTCTACGAAAACATGGTTTCATGGCTAATTCCAAAAAAATTTCAAATGGTTTAAGATATGACTTCTAAAGACAATGTGAGACCTTTAAGACATGGAATAAGGTTGTTAAACTTTATTTGGATATGAAAATGAAAATTTTGGGACTCTTACCCTATCACATACCCTTTAAATCATGAAATGACCTAACACATATCTAATACCATGACTAGGAATGATGTAAATTGTCCAAGTTTAGAAAATTTTTTAATGGTGATAATAGTGGCTCCGCTTGGGATATTGTGCCCTTGTGGTACACTAAGAACCAGTAGCTCCAGTGTTGCTATCCACCCTTTAAAATAAAACTCTAAAATTCTGTCCAATCTTCTTCAAAATTTTATGGCCTTCACCTCAGGCTCAAGTTTGATGATCTCTGCAAGAAGCACTCAAATTGTACTTACTAAAAAAAATTTCTCAGTCAACCTTGAGCTTATTTGCACATACTTCTACCTACCCTAGCAACTGCAATCTCCATTTGTAGCTAAAGGAACATGAAACTTCTAATGAAGCCAATCAATTTTCTTTTCCGATATATGAGGCTCTTGACTGCATTCAACCTCAAAATAACCATGATAGTGAGATGACCAAAGCAACTTATAATGTATCTGATCTTCATAATGAAAATGAAAATGAAATATTGGTGTGCAAAGATTTTCCATATTTTCAGCTATAGGGTCAAAGAAGACATGGTTAGTTTTATGATCATCATAACATTCTATATCTTTAGACAACTGATTCTCAGCCACACAAGATTCTTTTCATATGCTATCCAACTGCTTTTCTGAATGATTCCCATAAACAATGTAATTTTCCTCATTCTTATGATCATTATTTGATGTAAGCCGTTGTAAACTATGACATAAAAAATCAACCTTTTCCTCCGCCTAAGGGTTATAAAAGTTATGTTCCATTATTTCTTCTTGGTGTTTGTAATGATTTTAATACTCTTTATGATCAAAAGATTGGCAAGTTTTCCGCATCTTTACATCAATCTCAAAGGATGTAACATGGATTTCATAAGTAAACCCTTGTTGATTTTCATGTTGCATTTTATGGGATGTTATCATTTCTTCTTGGTGTTGAAATGTATTGTTATGAAGAGCCTCTGAAATTTATCCATCCATGAATTCCTCATCATCATAACAATCCTCCAAATATTGAATAAAACTCATAGAATGTTTATAACAATCTTTGACAAGCAATGAGGAGGGATGAAACTCTTTATACATCTCATAGAATACATCATGGAAATTAGCAAGAGAATATAATGAACCATTTGCCAAAACTTTATACCAAGACCATGATTTTCCTTCTAAAGTGGTCATAAACATCTTCATGAGACAATATTTAGGGAACTGAACCTTAATACTATGTACATGCATGTGGAACCTAACCAAATGAAGATCAACATTGTCTTTATTTTCATCTTTGAATATTGGAAGATCATCTAACCATTCAAACTTTTTCATAGGATTTGGAAAACCAGGGATATGAGATCGATTCAAAGGGGCATACCTAGAATTTAAGCTACTGACCTTCTAGTAGTGGATTCCCCTTCCAATTTTTTATTTGATGTGTGGAGTCACCAAGGTAGTGCTGCAACCTCTAACAGATTTTGAGTTCCTGCTACCTTGAAAAGTTCAACTTCTTGATTTCGGGAATAAATAATCTTCAAACTTCCAGCAGACGCAGCAAAATGTTCTCACAAAATCTGACCCTGATAGGCTGCTGATCAAGTAGAATCTGAGTAGCTATTTCAAACTAAACTTTTGGTTGAGGCTTAGCCTCCTTAACCTGAGAGGGTTCTCTCAATATGTTTAAGATTTTTTATTAATGATTAGATGGCTAGCTATAGAAATAAAAATGGAAAAAAATGCATAAATTTTTGAATTACATATTAGCAGACATCTATTGGGCCATGGAATCAAAGTAGTCTTCAAAAAAATATCATAATCGGCTAAACAAGGAAGTCAAGGAACTTGGAGTTTAGGTTATAAGTGAAACAATAACAGAGTAAATAAACACAGTCTACAAGCATGTGAAGGAATTTAGAGCCTTATCCAATGAATTCTAAGTAACACGTGCTCATACCACTACAAATAGGTAATTTAAAAAGGCCATAGAAATATCAAATACATAAACCCCTTGTAAATGTTGAGTAGTAAAACCAATCTCTGTATTAAGTTGAAAAACACACAGTCTGCTACAATAACACAACTTCTTTTGCTAATAAAAATGCCAACCCTGATGAATTCGACTTAATGCTTCATATAGAGCCTTTACAATATTGGATTCCATGATCCACCACTAGGAGAGTTTTAATTCCCATACATGACACCTAATCTAACCATAAATCAGACTTTTAATTACAAATGATAAGTAAACAGTCTTTGAAGAGTCCTAATCCAAATAGGAGTGAAACTCATAAATATGCTTGGAACAACCTTATATAAATTTAATGCTTCCTTTGCTAGCTGCAATCCAAAGAGGTTTAATTTTGATGATGCATCCACTTTTGATGTATTCATGCTGATCATGACAAAAACTGCGCTAAAAATCAGGACAGAGATTTCCTGTTTTTTAGCCCTTATCTTCTGTGTTATCTTCAAGCTCTTTAATGATTTCTGAATCAGATTCCCATGTGTCATGTTTGCCAAATATTACCATGAACTCTTTAATCTTCCACTTGTTCAAATAAATGTCTCTGAAATATTGTAAAAGGATATGAAACTGGCTGCGCTATGAAAGTAGCCTGTTTTCATAGTGCAATTTGTCGGTCATTGTAAAACTATGTCCTTTAACCATATTTTCTCCTATTTTGCACTTTGATTCTTCACCTATGATCTTCATGTATCCACCAGCAACATCAAACCTTGAAAACCAACAATCCTTACCTCCAAAATCCATGTGTAAACTGCTTAAAACTCATCTTCAGTAGTTTCGTATCGCGCTACGAAACTACTCTGCAGGCTTCTTTTCACCCAATTTTAAAAAAAAATAGAGTTTGAAGGTATTCAAAACTATTCAAGGTTTGGAATTAATATCAAAAATAAGAACAACTTAACCTTTAAAATATTCTTTTCCTCAAAACTGGTCTTCTCCTTAATGAAAGACTGATTTAAGCTCTATCATTTTTCTGCACTTTTTTTATCTGAAAAATAGGTGTTGAGACAGAGTTTTTATCTCCTCATACAAAATGTATTTTTAGAGACTTAAGGAGGCATTTGGAGACCATGCTATCTTGAACAAAAAACTCTCTTGGGTTTTTGAAATACCTCTCCTACTGCCCAGAAACAGTCTTTGAACAACATGTGCTAAACTGGAAAATTCTTATTTCTGAAAATATGGCTTCAAAGAAAGCCTTGTATCTCCCAACTGGTAAAATGTGTGAGAAACGTGAGATAGGTTATTCTAGCTGGAGATTTTATGAAGAGAAACCTTTTTCATAATTGTAAAAGACGTTTTTTTGTCGCCAGAAACTGATGAGGAAGTTGACAACTAAAACCAGAAAATAGAGTTTTTCTCTCGATGAATTTCAACAATTTCGTAGCACAAGTTAAGTCATGAATTTATCCCACCTCATAATGAATTTGAAGAAAATGAAATATATTTTTGTAGTTAGGTATGTTAGGAAGAAAAAACTCTTTCATTTCTCAAAAATTAATTTTCAGTTGCCCATAAACCTCCTTGGAAATTTACTACTAAAACTAGAAAACATAGTTTTTTTGATGAAAAAGACTGCTTCAGAAGTTTCATAGTGCGCTATGAAAATAGAAGATTTTCATAGCGCAAAACAAGCTCTTTACACTGCCTGCACTACCAAAACGTGGTTTCGTGGCTAATTCCATTTTTTTTTTCAAATGGTTTAAGATATGACTTCTAAAGAGGATGTGAGACCTTGAAGACATGGAATAAGGTTGTTAACCTTTATTTGGATATGAAAATGAGAATTTTGAGACTCTCACCCTATCACCTACCCTTTAAAGCATGAAATGACCTAACACCTATCTAAGACCATGACTAGGAACGATGTAAACTATCCAAGTTTAGAAAAAAAATTAATGGTGATAATATAATGCATCACTATAGTCACAATTGATAGTCAACCAGACCCTTTGACCTATCTCTCCTCTGGGTCTCCACTATATCTAACATGCAAGTAATTAATAATTGTATTTCTTCAGTTGCATGTGAGACACTACTTGTGAATTAATTAATTAATTAATTTACTGATCTCTCACTAGTGTATCATGAGTTACCACTACCACAACTGAGTTTAACTCACTTAACTGAGTTAAAATAAATAATAACTCACATAACTACTCTTCCAACTCAGTTACAACTAAGTCCATTCTGCATGTCTCACCAACCAACCTTGGAATGGGCAATTCCTTCAATCAACTGGTTTGCCACATCAGTTAACTAAAACCAAGTGCTTCAATAGAATAAGTTATTATTATCATCTAATTATTATTAAGGGCTAATAATAATCGACATGCATTCTATTTTTTAGATATCTGATCTATAAATAGACTTTTCCCATATCTCTAAAAATAGAAACTCATCTAAAGATATAATTTTCTCAACCATTAAGAATTAGTCTCCTGCTAATTTTAGAATATGCTCACATTCTAAAAATAGATAGACACCTAAAAATAGCCTGCAATCCCCACCTAGTGAAGGTTCTTAATTCTCACTAGGATCATCATCATGTTGAATCTCAACAGAGGATATAGCCAGTTGGGAAGATCACTTGCATTGTAAATAATGTCTATTTATAGACTAAATATCAAAGAGAAAAGGGTTAGAGAATATTGCACCAAATTGCTGCTTGTATGTTTTTGTCCATTATCAATAATATACAATGATATTCTACTTCTAGACCTGAGATTCTCCTGAGGTGTTTAATGCCTTAATGCTCTGTATCTTTATGTCTAATCACTTGTAGTGAATTTTATCTCTAATTACTCAAAATTCATACTATTATGCTCTGACTTCCTTTGTGTATGAATCATCTTGATTAAAGACCTATATATGCCTTAGCTTCCATGTGAAGAAATATTGTCATTAAAATCATTGGTGTTGACTCCATAGCCCAATGGTAGCAAGCCTTAATTTTTCAACCTGCAATTGTACAAAAACCAAGTCACAATTCATAGAGTTAGTCATATATTATTATTTATATTAAAAATAATAAACCCCCTTTAAGAGAGCCCTCTCACACTGAAGAGGCTAATATTCAGTTAGAAGTGGTTTGAAGGAGTTACATTGAATTAATTGATGAGCATCCAATGAAGATCAATTTGGTGATAAAATTTTGTTGCATCTGCCAGGAGACTGAAGACATATTTCCCAAATTTTTTGTACAAACAGTGAATTTGAACTCTTGGGGGTAGTAGGAGCTTAGAATATTTTGAGGCTATAGAACTATCTTGGAGACTCCATTGTTGAAGGATTCAAAAATTCATATCTTCATGGTGATTCCACTAGACTTATGAAGAACTCATATGCTTTCATTCTTGTTTCAAGGTATGCATGTGTAGATTTTTCAAAAAATTATGGTTTCCCAAATCCTTTTCCCAATAATGCATATTTTTTAAGTAATGGTCCAAAATTTAATAGAGAAATTTGAGTTTCACCTTGAAGCATATATCAGACTTTTCGTGACTTTACTGGGTTTCGTCAGACATGAAGAAATTTTTATGATATTGTTCTATGATTCATTTCAAGGGAAATGTAAACAATGGAATGAAAGTTTTCTTATGAGATCTATTAAGTCATTTGTAGATTTTTGTCTTAATTTTTTGGAAACATGGATGGAAGGAATAGATTTGGTGGTAGAATCTCCTTACATTCAAGGTTTTAAAAAATGGAATGATGATCACACTAATGAGGAAGTGGATGAAAATATTTCTTTGTCCATGTCTTCTTATTTAAATTCATTTGAGTGGAAGTCATAAGATAAGGTTCAATTTTTGGATGAAATTGCTAAGAACATTGAGAAAGAAATGGAAGTTTTAGAAGATCAAATCAATATTATAATCTTCATGGTCAAGATTAGTCTTTTCAAAAGTTTTTCATGCCAAAACACAAAGAGAAGGTGCTGCTACCTTTTTCTTTTGAGATTGAGGAAGAATGCTTTGTTCTTGAAAATCAGTTTGATAGTAGAAAATTCAAATGTTATGTTGCTAAAGAAAGCATATATGAGATGTCTAAAACTAGAGAATGTCTTGAGGATTATCAAACAAACTATGTCTTCTATGATCCTATAGCTAACTACATGGAAGAGTTCTATAGTTCAAATTTCCAATTATGTTTTCATTGTGAAAATATGACCCATCTTCTCTTACATTTATCATTTCGGAATACAATTTAATTTTGGTTCAAGTGCGGTCAAAGAGTATAGGTATCAAATCATCTCATTGACTGGCTTTATTGGAGGTTTCATGTTGCTTGAATCAAACATGAAGATTGGAGCTGTTAAGGTAGGTAGAAGTGTGTGTGAATAAGCTCAAAGTAGAATGAGCCTCTTTTCAGTAGGTATAAATTTGGTTTTTTAGCAGTAATCACCAAGGTTGAGCACGAGGTGAAGGCCATAAGAGTTTGAAGAAGGCTTGGCAAATTTCAAAATTTTATTTCCAAACATATGGATGACACTGAAACTACAAGTTCTTTGGTGTACCATAGGGGCACACCATCCCAAGTGGAGCCAGTGTTATCACTCATTAAGTTCTAAAGCTTTTCTTGATATAGTCATAGAGGTCACTCAACAAATGGATAAGGTCTCCTAAGCCATTCCAATGTGGTATAGGAAACGTTTTGCATTTTTAAGCCCATCATAAGTTCTATGATCACCTCCATTCATGCCATTTCAGTCAAATCAGTCCTATATCATGTGAGTTGCCATTCCCCATACATTTAAACTCAAAAGTGAACACCTGTCATTTGTTCATATATTTGTAGTGTTTTGCACAGGAAAACAGCAGATTTCGCTACAAAACTGACTAATAGGTTCATAGCAAATCTGTTAGAAGCCTAATTGTTTTCACTACAGAAATTCATTTTCTAACCTGGCTTGTCAAAGCTGTATGAGGTTTCATTTTCTAATTAGAGCACTAAAGGTGGAGGTCAATCAAGGTTGTTATGGTAAAATTCAAATGTACATAGACGTGTTTGATGTCATCATTACCCTTTTTTTCTTGCATGTGTTATGATTGAATCTTGAGCTGTCAGTTAAACCTTTAAAACTCACCTGAATTAGTGTTTTGTCATATTTTGGTTTATCCTTGCATGTGATTATATTCCTGGAAATTTTCTTCATCAAGCCAAGAAGGTTGTTGTCAAATTCAAATTCTACAGGTGTCATCAGTAAGTGAGGCAGTGAAGACTATAAATTATCAATGGCTGCAAGAAAGAAAAAAAATAAGGGTGGCCATTGTCACAGGTATGAGCCCATGGATATGAAATTACTCAATGAAGACCCTACTTCTATGGAGGTTTTCAAAAGGACTGGCTTCTTGCAATTCTGCCAGAGGTTGCAGGGCTTTCATTTATAGGTTTCTAAGGATTTTTCCACCAGCTTCACAAGAACAACATCAAAGGTTGGAATCCTAAATATTATGGTGACATCGAAGATCATATCATAAAATACAGGAATCCATAGAGGTGGTGAAGAATGGTTTAAAGGTATCAAATTGAAAATGCATGGTTGAAAAGAGCTTATCAAGTAATAAAATAGTGAATTTGATTTGACAAATGCTATCTCTAGGAGTTTTATGAAGGAGAATTATGCAAAATTTCTGATGGTCATTCAAAAATACTTTACTTGTGAAGGAATATTTCACATGGTATACTCATAACACCTCAGACTTCTACATTTTGTAGGTAAGAGGTCACTTGACATGCCTTTATATTTATATAGAATTCTATGGAAAATTTTAGATAAGGTTCAAATCAAGACAAAGGGAAATGAGACATTTATTTTTCATCATGGTCTAATTAAGTTGTTAATGTTGGAAGAATTGAGATGGTTAAACATAGATTGGATTTATTTCTTGTTCATGAGTGGTTATGAAATTGATGTGGTCACTCCAAAGAAAGCCTCCATACCAATAACTACTTCATCACCAATTGTGGTAGAAGAAGTTGAAGAAGAAAATAGATCATCTCCTGCAGAACTAGTGAACATGGGAGAAAAACCTTTGAAAGAGACTAACTCAACTCAAGAAGCACCCACAAAAGAGAAGCATAAAATTAGCAAAGAAGGCAAAAAGAGAGTCATGAGAAGCCAGAAATTAGCTAAAGGAAATTTGGAGGATATCCTTCATGCAATTTACATTTAAGAGTCACCCATTGTGCAATCTAGAGACGTTGAAGATGGAGGAAGAAAGCTGAAGAAAGATAAATCTACTAGGAAAGTAGATTTTTCAGGTGATGATGTTGGTTTTATATTTCAACTAAGGAAGCCAATGAACAGACATGAAAAAAAGGCCATGGAGAGCAAGAAGACATAAAAAATAAATGAAGCTTATCAGTCAATAAGAAACATAGATTTGTCTCCATCAACAAAGGAGGAAATGATTATCAAGAAGAAAAAGGGAAAAGAGAAAATAACTAAAAAATCATATGTAGAATCCCTCAAAGAGAAGTTGAAGGAAGAAGGTAAAGAGATATCAGTTTTGAGGCTAGAGGCAAAGAAGCACAGAGCTTAGAAGGTTCAATTTGAACAGATGAGGAAAATATGGGATGAGAAAATCACAAGTGTTTCAAAAACTTTGGACAATGCATAAATATTGTTGAAATGGACTCATCCACTAAGAGGGGAGGTCAAAACATTAATAAGATTAACTTGCACTTACAATCCAAAAATAGAACATTAAAATATCAAGTGGAAGATCTTTAGAAGCAATTGGATTTGGTTCAAGTCAAGTTAGAAAAAAAAGGGCTGAAGATGAGAGTGGAAGAAAAACCCATCAACCAATTGATTGTAAATGAAGAAGAAACACCACAAGAGTAAAAAATTGAGTTGAATTTTTTTTAATGAGGTTCATAACTTGCTGAGAACCTAAATTTTACATATGGAGATTAATTTTTTAAGACGACTTCAAAAACAACAAATTTTGGTTTTTTAGATAGTTTAGTAGCATGCTTTAGGCTTGAGGCCAGAAAAAAGCTACGAAAATTCTGAAGGTGCAATTTTGCCTCAAAATTCAGTTTTGTCAAGTATTATGGAGGGAAATTGATTTTTGACAAGATGTATTGGCATAGTAAAGGTGTTTGAACAGTAAAAGTGGCAAAGAGATAGGTGAAAAGGCAGGTTTTCATATGCTACGAAAACTTGCTATGAAACTGCCTAAATGACCCTGTTTCGTAGTGATGATGTTTTTGAATATTTTTGAGTATTCCAACAACACATTAGCCATCTAGAGACATCTGTCATGTTAGTGGGCCATATTAGAAACTATCCATTACTTAAAAGAAGTGTTACACATCCTACTCAACAAGCAGAACAATGATTAAAGTGAAGGTTATCCATCCCTAAAAAGTAGGATTGTGTTCCATAGATGTAGGGGTGTTTTAAATATGTAAAGTAATGGTGAATTGTCCCTCTAAAATGTGATAGATATTATGTAACGTTTTCACTATTATAAACACCAAATGTAATAAATAGGAGATAGAGTCCTATTAGGAGTTTGATTTCTTAAAGGATAGCTGTCATTTTTCTATTTCAAGTAAGTAGTTTCAGTTATGATAGGTGTCAGAGTTGGAATTGGAAGATCTAGCCAACTGGGCAGATCACTTGCATTGTAAAGAATGTTTATTTATAGATTCATCATCGAAGAGAAAAGGGTTGGAGAATATTTCACCAAATTTCTATTTATATGTTTTTGTACATTATTAGTAATATACAGTCATATTCTACTTCCAGACCTAAGATTATCATGAGTTGTTTAATGCGTTATCGCTCAGTATCGTTATGTCTAATCACTTGCAGTGAATTTTATCTCTAATTACTCAATATTTAAATAAAATTATTTTCTAACTTCCTTTAGGGGTGAGATTACTGTGTTTTCCTTATGTTATGTGTATGAATCATCTTGATTAAAGACCTCTATCTACCTCAACTGTGAAGAAAGACTGTCATTAAGAGTATTGATGTTGATTCCATATCCCAATGGTAGTAAGCCTTCATTTTTGAACCTTAAATCATACAAAAACCAAGTTACAATTCATAGTGTTAGTCATCTATTATTATTTCTATTAAAAATCATAAACCCCCTTTGAGAGAGCCCTCTAAAAATGAATAAGCTAATATTTAGTTAGAAGTGGTTTGAAAGAGTTACATTGAGTTGATTGATGAGAAACCAATCAAGATCAATTTGGTGATAAAAATTCCAACAAATTTAAACCCATTAGCAAAGATAGAAAGTCCATTGCTATGGTTGCATGGGAAGAAATTTGCATCCACCATTTTTTAATACTTACTGGTATTTGAGGGCATTTAAAGAAATGGAACGTCAGGGATTTAGGTCGAATAGATGAAAGGAATGGAAAATTTTATGATAACCTAGTGAATTTTGTAGGATCTACTTCAGGACTATGGAAGAATTTTAGCTTATGAATGGAGTGATTTGATGGGACAATTTTTTTTTTTTACATAAACACGCACATGTGTGTCTACGTGTATTTTTATTTAAATAGAAATATTTGAAAAGGGACTTTGCATAGCTCAATGTATATAATAACCTAAATATAACCTCAAGTTTTCAAATACTCAACTAGATTTAAAAAAAATATTGTATGTGCTTCTATATAGGTTCAGTTTTCATTGAGGGGCAATATATGCTAAAAGAGAAATTAAAAAAACAAACCAACAATAAGACAGGTTTTAGAGGTTTATCTTACATTTTTACTCAGGAAAAAAAAAACAATTGGAAGGGAATTTGTTGGTAAAGTGGATTTGTGCATTAATGTCTACTTGGAGGACTTGTCCAATTTTGGGAGCATAATGCTTATTTGTATGTTAATCAACCACTTTATATGCTTAGTTATATATTTATACTTTGTAGGATGGCCTTTGCAGGTGGAGACTAATAGACAAATATTTTTTGATGATGTGTTTAAACTATTAAGACTCACATTCATTAAGTTTTGTAGATGTGCCTTGGAAATATCTTTTTATGTAATTTATGATTATTTAGCTAAGTGAAGAGGGATTTTGACCCCCTCCATAGGCATGATTATGAATTTTCAAATAATAGAATATTATTTTACGAGAAGAGGAAGTTGAGGCTCTCTCCTTATAAATAAAAAGGAATTTCTTCTCATTTTTTCAATGGTAGGGTTAGGAGATAAATTATATAGAAAGTATGGAACTTTGTAACTTAAACCCATTAGAAAAGTTAGAAACTCCATTGTTATGGTTAGGAGAGAAATTCCAGGAATCCAAAATATTTAAACCCATTAGAAAAGTTAGAAACTGCATTGCTACGTTTGAATGGGAAGCAATTTGCATACACCATTTTTGAACACTTGGTTCTATTTTACGACATTAAAATAAAATTAACCTTGGGGATTCATTTCGATGAGATGAAAGGAGTGGAAAATGCTATGATAATCTAGTGGATTTTGTAGGATATGCATCACAACTATGGAAGCACTTTATATTTAGAATGGATTGGTTTTATGTGATTAAGTTTTATTTACATAAACACACACATGTGTGTCTATCTTCATGGGTATTTAAATAGAAATATTTTAAAAGTAGCTTTGCATAGCTTAATCTATATAATTACCTAAAGATAACCTCAGGTTTTTAAATACTCAACTAGATTTAAGAAAGTATTGTAGGTGGCTCTATATAGGTTCAATTTTCACTAGCGGGTAATAAATGATGAAAGTGAAATCAAAACAATGAACCAACAAGTAGAGGAGTTATGGAGTTTTATTTTACATTATTAATGAGGGAAAACAAACACTTGGAAGGGAATTTGTAAGTAAAGGGCCTTTTTGCATTAATATCTACTTGGAGGACTTGTCCAATTTTGGGACCATAATTCTTATTTGTATGTTAATTGGCCACTTTATATGGTTAGCCATATAATCGTACTTTGTAGAATGGCCTTTGGAGGTCGAAACTAATAGCAAAATATTTTTTTATGATGTGTTTCAACTATTAGGACTCACATTCATTATGTTTTATACATGTGTCTTGGAAACATCCCTTTTCTGTAATTTTATGAATATTCCACTAAGTGAAGAGGGATTTTGAACCCCTCCATAGGAATGATTATGAAATTTCATATAAGAAAATATTATTTTGAGAGAAGAGGAAGTTGAGACTCTCTCCTTATAGATAAAAAAGGAATTTCTTCTCATTTTTTTGATGGCAGGGTTACGAGATAAATCGTTCAGAAAGTATGGAATTTTGTAATTTAAACCCATTAGAAAAGTTAGAAACTCCATTGCTATGGTTAGGAGAGAAGTTCCAGGAAAATCCAAAAAATTTAAACCCATTAGCAAAGTTATAAAATCCATTTCTATGGTTGCATAGGAACCAATTTTCATACACCATTTTTGAATACTTGATGCTATTTTAGGACATTAAAAGGAAAGGAACCTTGGGGATTCATTTCGATGAGATGAAAGGAGTGGAAAATTTTATGATAATCGAGTGGATTTCGTAGGATATGCTTCAGGACAATGGAAGCATTTTAGATTTAGAATGGAGTGGTTTGATGTGATTACATTCTTTTACGTAAACACACACTTGTGTGTCTATGTTTATGGGTCTTTAAATAGAAATATTTGAAAAGGAAAATTACATAGCTCAACCTATATAATGACCTAAATCTAACCTCATGTTTTGAAATACTCCACTAGATTTAAGAAAATATTGTAGTTGTGTTTGTTGAGCCTCAATATTGTCTTTATTTTATCATCTATTTCACCACTTCTCCTTTATTTTTGACATATTTCACAAATCCAACCAGTTTTAAATAATATATTTTCACTCTAAAATTGAAATTAAAATACTTCTCTTTTATATTCTAATGTTTCTTATTATTTGGATGAATTTTGTATTTAGCTACATAATTCTTGCAATTATGTAAGTAATCTTTGTTTCTGCAACTACCGACATTGTTTGACAGGTTCTGAAGATGAAGGACATAAGCGAAGCATATGGCTAGTTTTAAATGATCCATACATGGATTTTGTCCTACTCACCTATCCAAAGTCGGGAGAAATCATGCCTAAGATCATGGTCAAAGGATTAGTCAAATGGAATGGCGAGACATTGGATGAGAAGTGGGAAGCTTCACAATTTTCCTTCCAAGTAGAAAATCGTGAAAGCTATGACAACCACAGTCATGTTTAGAATTCTCATTCTCAGTTTGATTATATGTTTAGGTAAGATCATATCAAAACAATTGATTTTAATTTATTATAAATACCAAGTTGTTTTCTACGTGAAACAAGCTCAATTTTTGTAACATTGCGACACAACAAAACTCTGTTTTATTAATTCAAGGAGAAGGAAAAGTTCAATACCATTGATGCATGATTAGTCTTACGTAATTCTTTAATACATACTCTTGAAGTGCCCCCCTACACAAAAAAGGTTTCGTAGAATAATTTATGTTGCTTTATAGTTCAATTTTCCATTACCACATAGATTAGTTTCTGAGTTTCTCATTAGTTAAATGTTGAGTCTTCATAAAATGAATGTTGTGTTTTTCACATGAGTTTCAAGCTTTAATATTTCGATCTCATCAATTTTATTTATGCCACAATCATGTTAACATATGGAATTAACCTCTGTTTTACATTTACACAGTCAGCATACATCTCAGAACAAACAATTAATTTTACCTTCACGCAGTAGGTGGAATACTATGTTTTCATTCTTATTTCAGTTAGCGTTTTCAATTTCCACGTGACACTCACTTAGACAGGATCTCTAGAGGTTTAATATTTTTCATCTCATAGAAAATTTCGTTTCAGTAGTGAATAAAATTAGATATTAGTTTAATAATCTATTTTCCATGGGATTAATGTGATAATTTTTCATTTAAGAGAAGAGTTTTAAATTACATGATAGGATTTTATCACAGTTTGTATTGATACTTTGTTTAGATCTAGAATAAATTCAAGTAGATAATCTCCTTCTTTAATTAAGATAATTGTTAGAATAGGATAATATAACATAAAGTTAAACATGGTTTCTTTTTATGCAATTTAGATTTGTTTTAGATCAGTTTTCTCTTAATTTTAAATTTTCTTTACTTCCTTCTTGTAATTTTGATTTTCTAGTTATTAGAATATTTTATTTAGAATAATTAATAAACCAATTTCCTGCTTAGATTAAAATTAAACATTTCTTTTTCTTCCTTCTTAATTTTATATTTTAAGCATTAACATTATTCTAGATTTAGTTACTTTCTTGCTCGTAGATTTCATTCATATAAAATCTCTAAAAGTACAAAAAGACACAAGTTTATTTTCTAGTTCGTTAGAAATAATTTGTTCTTTGTAGACTCTTAATTACGTTCATATTTTATTTCTTAGATCAATTCTCAATTCTCCTATTTTTGAACATTAAAGATAAAAATACAAATCTTCCAAAAAAAAAATGTAAAATATACAAAACGAAGTAAGAAATATAGGCTTCTAGCATATATAGTACACTTTCACTTCACAATATTACTAACTCCGGTTGATAATTTATGATAGAAATTTAAGACATTAAATTGACCAAACATTCTGGCATCATTTCTAGCAAAGTGTAATTATGAGCCTTGGTTCTTAAATTTGAAAAAATATAAAACAAAAACACAAAAACATGATGTTCGTAGAGAAAGAGATTCTAGGGATATGTATAATTTTGATCCAAACAACACCACTCACCCCACCTAGACCTCGTAGTGCCACACCAACATCTCAAAGTCATATTCCTTTCTTAAAACGTAGAGTTCCTAAAGTCTTAAGATCAGAAATTCATCCTAGAGACTCTCCAACTTCATCAACTGAAGTAATCAAAAAAGAAGAAGACCCTAGATCTCCAACAACAAGAGTAGTCTTTTTAACCTCCACCGGAGAACAAATCTCAATTGAAGAGCTAGAAGTCCCTAGTGAAGAGGAGGAAGAAATCTTCTTCAATATACCTATGATAGAAGAACCAACAGAAGAAAAAATAACTCCAAGAATAGAATCCTATATTAGTTCTGAGGAATGTATAATGGCAGGAGAAGGATAAGGAGAAGTACAAAATATGAATGGATAAAATAGAGGTGCAGGAAATAGAGGGGAAAGATATGGAGGAGAAGGTAGAGGAAGAGGAAGAGGGGGAGATAATAGAGATGACATTAGAGAATACCCTGTTGGATTTATTATCTATGATGAGGATAGATTTCCTACAATGAAGAATATCTCACCTTCCATACTTCCCAATTTTCATGGACTAAGAAATGAATATCCTGAAACATTTCTATTTGAATTTGAGTTTTTATGTAGATTTTATGACTACTTACAGGATCTCAAAAATTGAAATTGTTTCCTTCAACACTTAAGGGTGCAACATTAAAATGGCTCATGGGTTTCATAACACATTATATTATGACATGAGAGGAGATGAAAAGTGCCTTTTTGGAAAAATATTAGGACTACTGCATACCTGATAGCCAGAAAGATGATTTTTTTAAGATGATGCAAAGAGAGGATGAAAAATTGGATGACCTAATTGAGATATTCAGTTACAACTTAAAAAGAGCTAAAATGGAAAACTTAGATTAATATACTTTAAAAGCTCCCCCGTTGAAAGCCATTAGATATGAATGGATAAATATTCTTAATATGATGGGAAAATGAGGCATTTATCAATTACCATTACCTGATATCTCTGAATTATGCATACATATCTCAAGACGGAAATCAAGAATTTGAAAGAATTCAACAGATCATGTTCTCACTAGATTGAATAAATATGGAGCTGGAATAGTAAGTAGGGTAGAAATATGAAATTTTCTTGATGAATTCAAAAGATATATTTTAGGGAGTATTAGTGAACAAATAAACACCTTAAAATTATAAAACAAGAAATTTTTTTAAAGTGATGCCTTATCTATCTTTTGTCCTAAGTGCAGAAAGGAACATGCCTTAAGAGAATGTCCTCTTGATTTGAAATTCATAGAGATCTATGTCATTTGTAAAAAAAATCATGAAACAAAGAAATGTACTTTTATACCAGGTCTTAAAGTTGTCTCTCAAGAAGAAATAGCTCCACATCAAGTAGATATTATTTGTTTTATCTCTAGAATACCATGGAAAGGGCCACAAAATGAAGGTTTGAATACTCATATGTATAATCTGTCCCAACAGAATAACTATAATTCATCAATTCCATGGAAACAACCTTGATCTAAACCTCAATCTTGGGAACAAGGAATGAAAAATCCCTATGGAAGATATTCTCAATATCACCAATATCCACAATCTTATCCAAACTATCCTCCACAACATTTTCCTCGACCTAGTCAACAACCTTAATTCCCAAATCATATTCCACAACTTTCATTCCGATTTCCACAAAGGCCAAACCAACTACCTGCTTAGCCACTGCAAAATCCAAATAATAGAAATGCACAACCTATCTATATCATAGAGGGACAGAATATTCAAACTTATATGATAACTCCACTAGATCTTAAAAATGTTCAAATTAGATCTAGTAGAATACTAGACAAGGAAAAGCCCTTTGTTGTTATTCAAGAGAAATTTGAGCATTTTAATGATGAAGTTTCTCCTCCAAATGAAAATATTCAAAATAAAAGTAATCATTCTGAATAAGTGACATCTCTTCCTCAGATTCTAAATTTTCAAATTCAAACACAAAAATAGCCAATAAACTCAACCAATATCATAGAGAAACCATCAATATCTATATCTAAACCCCATTTTCCTCAAATATTATAAATTGATAGAGGGGTAGAAAAAAAAAATTGCTGCCTAACTATGATATATTAGATGAGAAGAAAAATGCCTGTATCAAAATTCCTATGTTACAAACCATTAAGGAAATCCAAATCCTCGCAAAAAAAAGGAGAGAGTTGGGTATAAAGAAACCAAGAAGAAAAACAAAAGAAGTCAAAATGATCTAGTTAGTAGGAAAAATTTCACATATCATGATGGGGAAAACAACCACACAAAAATATTAGGATCCAGGAAGCCCCATTGTAAAAACTCACGTCAATGGTTTTGAGATTCCAAATAAATTAATTGACTTAGGAGCAGCAATAAACATCATGAGCAAACAATCCATGAAACAACTAAAGCTTCCAAATCTTCAATATACACCAACATTACTGCAATTTGCAGACACATCCGTAATCAATTCAGATGGTGTATTAGAAGACATTTATGTATCCTTGGACTCTTCAGAATATCCAACCAACTTTATGATATTTACTCCCAAGAAAAACTTAGGAGGACATCCATTGATATTAGGAAGACCTTGGTTAGCTACAGCTGATGCTTTCATGACTTGTACATCTGGTGATATGTTTATTTCTAATGGAAATTCAACAAATAAAGTCACTATATATCCTCTAGAAAAAACAATGATAGAAGTAGAATATGAAGAATTGATGGATGATGATAATAGTATACAACCCATTTTTACTATTTCCCACATTATTAAATAAAATAAAATTCTAAATTCAATAGAAAATTATGAATCTTCTTCACAATGTGAGAATAGTCAAAATTTTCAAGAACAATGTAATACTAAATAATTATCATCGAGACAAATGTCTTTATATTCTATGGAACAAAAACCTAGAAGATTTTTAGAAAGAGAAATTAATCAAAACATTGCCAAAACATTCTTCTACATATGCATGGGAGTACACTGACATTAAAGGAATTAACCTTGAGATTTGCATACATCATATCTATATTAAGGAAAATTCTAGGCCAATCAGGCAACCTCATAGAAGAATGAATATGAATCTTATGGAAATTTTAAAGAAATAACTATAGAGACTACCGAATGTAAACTTTATTTATCCAATATCCAAAAATCAGTGGATTTCACCTTTGTTAATGGTCCCTAAGAAGAATGGTAGATGGAGGGTGTGTACTGACCATAGGGAGTTGAATAAAGAAACTTCAAAAGATCATTTTCCATTGCCTTACATAGATCATGTTTTGGATAGATTAGCAGGGAAGAAATATTTTTCATTTTTGGATGGGTTCAGTTGGTACAATCAAATTCAAGTAGCATCTGAAGACCAAGACAAAACCACATTCACCTGTCCTTGCGGAACTTATGCTTACTGAGTACTTCCTTTTGGATTGTGCAATGCACTTGCAACATTCCAAAGAGCATTATTAGTAATTTTCTATGATTTAATACATGATTGTGTGGAAGTGTATATGGATAAATTCATAGTTATGGAAATTATTTTGAAGAGGCTCTTGAATATTTAGAAAAATTTCTCATAAGATGTAAAGAAGAAAATATCTCATTAAGTCAGGACAAATTCTTTATGATGTTTACTGAGGGAATTGTTTTAGGACACCATATTTTAGGAAATGGAATTAAGGTAGAATCATCTAAAGTTGATGTTATTTCCAAATTAGCAATCCCAAATTGTCAAAAGGATGCTAGGATTTTTCTTGGTATTACAAGATACTATAGAAGATTTATAGAAAACTTCACAAATATTTCATCTCTACTCTTCAAATTACTCACTGAGGATTGTGAATTTAGCTGGAAACCTGTGTGCCAAATGGTAATTGAAACTTTGAAATCAAATATATCGAAAGCACCCATATTAAGAGGACCAAATTGGAAATTATCTTTTCACATCTCAATTGATGCTTCAAACAGAGCCCTCGGAGTTGTATTAGGAAAAAAATATCTGACCCCTTATGCCATCTACTATACAAGTAAGAATTTGACTCCTGCTGAGTTAAATTACACTATTATTGAAAGAGATTTTCTAGTTGTTTTCCATGATATTAACAATTTTAGACATTACATCACTGGATATGAAACCTTCATTCATAAATATCATTCCGCAATTATATACCTAATGAATAAATCTATCACTAATGGTAGAATCATAAGATGGTTACTATTCTTGGAAGAATTTAACATCACCATTATAAATCAACCTGGAAAACAAAACACAGTTGTTGACTTTTTATATAGAATTCAAAATGATAACAATGATGTATGAGTAGAGGATAATTTTCCTGATGAATACCTTTTTGCAATATCTTCTAAATCTCCATGGTTTGCAGTGATTTCCAATTATTTGGCCACATGAAAACTACCATCATTTTTGTTTCCTACAGAAAGAGAAGAATAATTCAAAAAATTCCATTATATTCATGGGTTATTGATGAATTATACAAGATAGGTTCAGATCTCATCATTAGACGATGTGTCCGAGAAGATGAGATACCTAAAATAGTGAAGAAATGCCACCATGAGCCATGTGGAGGACATTTTGCTAATAAAAGGACTAATTATAAAACTTTTCTTTTAGGATATTATTGAACTTCCCTTTTCAAGGATTCCAAAGTGTATGCTAAAAGGTTTGATAGTTGTCAGAGAATGGGGAAACCTGTTCCTACAGATGAAATTCCCTTACAACCACAAGTACTCATTGAACCCTTTGAAAAATGGGCCATGGAATTTTTTGTGCCAATCAGTCTACCATGAAGACAAAAGATTTTCATTCTTGTATGCACTGATTATGTCAGTAAATGGGTAGAGGCTAAAGCACTTCACTTTTCTAATGAAAATGTTGTAGTTTCATTTCTCTTTAAGGATATTTTTACTCATTTTGGTGTCCTAAGGGAAATTGTGAGAGATTAGGGAACTCATTTTACATGTAGAATGGTGCAAAATATTGCAGAAGAATATAAAATGAAGCACAAAGATTCCACCCCATCCCGTCCACATGCAAATGGACAAGTGGAATCCACCAATTAAGTGACTGAAGCAATCCTCCCAAAGACTGTACATATACATAGGAAGGATTGGGTAGAAAGGTTTCCTGAAGCATTATGGGTCTACCAGACTACATGGAGGAATATGATAGGACATACTCCCTATGAATTTGTTTACGAGAATAAATTCTTGTTTCCAATAGAGTTCCAAATCAAAATACTTAAAACAACAGTCCAATTGGGACTTGACTTATCAGAAGCCAAAAAGCATAGAATGGAGAAACTCATGAGCTTGATGAAATAAGGCAATATATTGTCCAAAAGAGCAACCTAGTTTAGCAACAAAGTTCCAAACGACATCATAAGTACATAATGTTGATCAATGATTGTCATTGATGTCAACCCAAGTAGCACCAGGGGCTACCCCGATATTGCATGGGAATTTTGACCAATTCATGGATATTTTTTATGGTTTCTACTAGATGATATGATTCCGTTGATATATGGCACACCACGTAATTCTTCACGGTTTGAGAGATATTCATGTTTGAACTTAGTAGCCCCAGTTAGTGGGTTAAAACCTCATGGGGTTGTGGCATGACTCTAATAATTTGTTGTGGTAATTTAAAAGTCAATAATTAATAATTTTTAAGCTCCTAAAATCCCTCCCATGTTCATTTGTTGAGGACCATCTCAACCTAAGCATTTATATAAATTGTGATCCTCATATCCTCCTCATGTAAGGATTTCACTACTTGAAACAGGTGATCGTGAAATTTTCTATATAAATTGTTTTATAAGCAGGTTCAGAAGTGGAAATGTTTAAGAAGGGAATCCAAACTCATAAGGAAGCTCTTGTACAAATTTCAGATCATGGTGCACAATATTCTCGGAGATATGATCTGTGGAAGTTAGGGGTTTTGTAGGCTCCTAAAATTCATCTCAAAGAGCTAACCTTGGGAAAATCATCATAGCTCTCTCTCTGAGTATTGGATTGGAATTCTGTAAAATGTGGCAGATAATGCATGGACTTTATTTTTTTTGTATATCACTTTTAGATACAAAGGAGGAAACTGTGGGGAAAAATACTGAGAGGGGGGGGGGGGTCAATCAGTATTTACAGCAAATTCAAAACTTTTTACTTTTGCACTCTTTAAAACCCATACGCTACTTTCCTTTAGTAAACTCGAGTATATACGCAGATATCCTTCATGCAACTTGCGTATTAGCAGATATCTAAATATGCAGATATTTATTAACTTAGTTCTTTGCACTATTCAATCATCTGATGTTAAGTTAACAGTAAACATGTGTAGTAACAACAGAATAAACCATCACACAAAACATCACACATGAACACCAGGATTTTAGGTGGAAACCCAAGTCGGGAGAAAACCACCGCTACAGTTGCTCAACCTTCAATATTTTATTATAGAGAAAACATCTTACAACATATGTGCTGGTGCAGAATCCTACCAGCACGCAGGCACCCACCTGCGCTCGTTTACCAGCCTCTCCTGGAAGGGAGCTCCAACCCCCTAACTCGTTTACCAGCCTCTCCTGGAAGGTAGCTACGACCCCCTGCTCTCGTTTACCAGCCTCACCTGGAAGGGAGCTACAACCCCCTGACTGAAGGCTACAACCCTCAGCACCACCAAGGACCATGTTTCAAAAAATTTCACACTGGATCCAAAGCTTCCTTTGGGATACAACTTGCAGGCCACGTTTCATCATATTTAAGCTCAATCATACAACCAGACTGATACAGATAACTCAGAACTGTAGAATACAGATAGCAGTAACACAGCAGAATAGATCAGACATTTCTTACCACAGACTTCAGCAAACCCTAGTTTGCATACGCGCTTTACTGTCACTGATGTCGTGTATATACGCGCTTCCGTTCACACAAACCAGCGTATACTTCTGTACATATTACAAATTCAATTTCATTGCGCATACGCGCTTTTCCTTCAGCGAAGCCGCGTATATACGCGCTTCCTCTTCGGCGAACTAGCGTATGGTTCTTCAAAACTTTTATGTCATTGCAATTCTTCACAACAGATACATCACTTCAGATTTTACCCTTTACCTCAGACAGATGTTCGCCTCATCACAGATCTAATCATTCCATAAACAGATCTAGCAAATACAAGTACATTTCAGATCTAGATCCCCTTCTTCATCGTTGGTGCATCATACATACAGATTTATCATTCAAATGTAACCCTTTCCATTCAGATCTACTTCAGAGAGAAGTATTCATTCAAGCTCAGACATCTTGCACCCACACTCATGATTTGCACAATGAATTTCTTCTCCTTATATAGGATTACCCTTTTTTTAATACCATGAGCCAAAATAATACCATGAGCCCAAAACTACATTACTTTTGATGGTATTCTTGGACGGGGTCATTTAGACGAATCATTACCCAATACAATGGGTCAATACCATGGGGTTACCCCTGGTTTTGCACTTTTTGAGCGCTTTTGCCCATACGCGACTTGTCACGTTTTTTCTCGCGTGCATATGCGACTTCCCCTAGACATATCCGCGTATGCCTAGAGACATACTCTTTTCATCATAGATCTAGCATATATTGAATTCCTTTCTTCATTACCTTCTGTACTCACTGTAGATACATCAGATTTACATCATTTACCAAGTTCATCAGGTCAAGAATAATTTCATTAGGTGGATTGCCGTCAAGGACAACAATCTCATGTCTTCATCTTCATTAAGTGGGTTGCCATCAAGGACAACACTCTACATCATATTGCCAACAATCTCCCCCTTTGGACTTGATGGAAACCACGATGGTGTTTGATCACCACAACAGATAGGTACATTAGGAATACAATGACACCATGTCACTCTCTCCATTTTTTGACACCATTCTTTCTCTTCATTCAAACACCATGTCACTCTCCCCCTTTGACATCAAGGGCAAAGGGCGGATTAAAACCAACATACTCTCCCCCTTTTCTCCTCATGTGGAAGAAGCGTTCTGCAGATCTGATATGTACTGAAGTGACCAAGCTCCCCCTGAGTTCATGCTGAATCTTCAAACATATTTTTCAATAAAGTACATGACTCTATGACCTTCCTATCACCAAAGACTCATACTTACAACAAATATCCAACCAAGTGGATTTACATATGAGACTCAAGTACCCAACCAAGTGGGTTTACAAATTTGACAAGTCCTTACATGACTGAAAATTACAATTTTACATCATGGGTCTCAACAAGACCTTTTCATCAAAAAACAAAAATGACCATTTATAACCAAGACCAGAAAGGCCTCAAGAAATAGAACATATTTCAGAACCATCATAATGCCAACAATTATTTATACTCAGCAAAGCTAATGCTCCCCCTGAATCTGTGCATCCAAGTATCCTTTTCATATGACTAAGGCTCCCCCTTAGTTTGTGCATCCTGAACACTTTCACCAACAAATCATCAAGGCAACTTTATCAAAACATTAGAAACAGAATTATGAGAACTGAAACACCACCAGAGATACCAAACAGTATCAGAGATACCAAACAGCACTGCAGCTGTGCTGAAAAGAGCTGACTCCAAACAGAAAAATGTCAGCAATCAGACATACGCGGTTTTCTGTGCAGGAACTCGCGTATATACGCGACTGTGTTTCATTAAAGCCGCGTATCCAATGCCATCTTCTAAATTTATGCAGATTTTTTCTTTTGACTGGCAGAGAACACTCCCAGCTTGTCTTAGATACTCGAACACTTCTCTGGGCAGAGGTTTGGTAAAGATATCAGCAACTTGTTCTTTGGAGGGAACATACTCCAACTTCATCGTTTTCTCAAGCACTTGTTCACGTAAGAAGTGATACTTGATGGGAATGTGCTTGGTCTTTGAATGCATAACATGATTCTTTAAAATACTGATGGCACTTGTATTGTCACACTTAATGGGGACAGGAGGTGTACATTTGATTTGAAAATCTTGTAATGTTTGCATCATCCAAAGGAGTTGAGTGCAACAAGATGCGGCAGCCACATATTCTGCTTCTGCTGTAGATAAGGCAATAGAATTTTGCTTCTTGCTGAACCAAGATACTAACCGGGGTCCCATATAGAATGCACCACCACTAGTGCTGTTTCGATCATCAACACTTCCAACCCAATCTACATCAGTGTAAGCATGAAGAGTAAGATCAGCATTTTTTGGATACCATAGACCAAAGTCTTGAGTTCCTTGTAGATATTTGAAGATTCTTTTAACAGCCTGAAGATGAGACTCTTTTGGATTAGCTTGGAATCATCCAACAATCCCAACTGCATGCATAATGTCTGGTCTAGTCCCAGTGAGATAAGGCAGGCTTCCTATCATTGATCTGTATTCTGGTTGATTTACTGCAGGAGAATCATCATGAGAACTGAGATTACATCCGGTTATCATTGGCGTACTTACAGGTTTGCATTCTTCCATGCCATACTTCTTCAAAATTTGCTTGAGATATTTTTCTTGTGATAAGAATATATCGTCTGCAGTTTGATGCACTTGTAAGCCAAGGAAGAATGTTAGTTGTCCAAGTAAGGACATTTCAAATTCTTGCTGCATAACAGAAGCAAATTTCTGACTCATAGATTCTTCACTACTCCCAAAAATGATATCATCAACATATACAACCACAATCAAAAGTTTATCATTTTCAACTTTTGTGTATAAATTACTATCAGCAGACCCCTTTGAAAATCCTTGTTGATGAAGATATTTGTCAAGACGATAATACCATGCCCTTGGAGCTTGTTTGAGACCATATAGAGCCTTCTTAAGTCTACAAACAAGATTTTCATCATTTCCTAAAATGAATCCTTCCAGTTGTTCCACATATACTTCTTCTTCTAGATCACCATTAAGAAAAGAAGATTTAACATCCATTTGATAAACTTTGATTTGTTGATGACTTGAAAAAGCAAGAAACATTCTTATGGCTTCAAGTCTAGCTACAGGAGCAAAAGTTTCTTCAAAGTCTATACCTTCTTGTTGAGTGTACCCTTTGCATACCAGTCTAGCTTTGTTCCTTACAACATCCCCATTCTCATTTAACTTGTTCTTGAAGATCCATTTAGTTCCAATGACATTTTTATCATGTGGTCTTGGTACCAATTCCCAAGTGTCATTCTTTTCAATTTGATCAAGCTCTTCATCCATGGCTTGCCTCCAACATTCATCTCTGCTAGCTTGATTGACATTGAGTGGTTCAATTGTGGATAGAAGTGCCAGATGACTAGAAGATCCCACAAGAGTTCTCCTTGTTCATACACCTGATTCCTTATCTCCCAAAATTTGAGATTCAGGATGATTATTTTGAACATATCTGGATGGAGCTTTTTCAGATAGATCATTTTCAGGTTCTTCATTGGATTCACTGTCTATATCAAATGTAGAAGGAAATAAGTCACCATCATCTTCCTTTGTTGTTTGCTTTTCTTCTTTAGGGGCTGCAGGAGACTCATCAATAACAACATCAATACATTCAACAATCTTTCGAAGCCTTTCATTATAACATCTGTATGCTTTTCTTGAAGATGAGTAACCAAGAAATATTCCTTTATCTGATCTAGGTTCAAACTTGCCAAGTTTTTCATCATTATTTTTGATAAAGCATCTGCTTCCAAAAACTCTAAAATGCTTTATAGTGGGAGATTTTCCATACCAGAGTTCATATGGAGTTTTATCACTGTTTACCCGAACATGTGCTTTGTTGTGAATGTTTGCTGCTGTATGAGTTGGTTCTGCCCAGAAAGTGTTAGGTGTTCCAGAGTCATCAAGCATAGCTCTAGCCATTTGTTGAATTGTTCTATTCATTCTTTCTGCTACGCCATTTTGTTGTGGAGTGCCAGCTACAGAGAACTGTCTTTTTATGCCATGTTGTTCACAAAATTCAAGGAATTCATTGGATGTATATTCTCCTCCTCGATCAGATCTAAGACACTTGATTTTTAGATCCAATTCATTTTCAACCAGTGCTTTGAAGCTATGAAAATTTTCAAAAGCTTCATCTTTGTGTTTAATGAACCCAATCCAAAACATTCTAGAGTAATCATCAATAAATAAGATATAGTATTCTTCCCCACGTAGTGACTTTTTCCTCATAGGTCCACATATGTCAGTATGAATGAGTTCAAGAGGCTTACTTGATGATCCTTCTTTGGCATTAAATCGTACTCTGGTCTGCTTACCGATCTGACAATATTTGCATATGAGACTTTCTGGTAGATTAATATTGGGAAGATCACGAACAGCTTGAAGTCTGCTTGCTTTGTTGATTTGAGAGAAGCTCAGATGTCCCAGCCTTCTATGCCATAGCCAATTTTCTGAAGACTTGCTCAAGTAACATTGATATTTGTAGTCTTTCACTATATACAGGTTGCTTGGATTTCTTTTCCCTTTTATAATAATTTTACCAGTATCAAGATCACGAACCACACATTATTTTGAGCTAAAAACAACTTCTGTTCCTTGATCACACATTTTACTTACACTTAATAGGTTATGCCTTAATCCATCCACATACATGACATATTTAGCCTTCACCTTTTCTTTTAGAAACACTGACCCTTTTCCTTTAATTACGGCAGGAGTATCATTTCCAAATGTAACTTTATTTTCCTTTTCTAGAGCATTATATGAAATTTTTTTGCTTTTGTCACCTGTCATGTGTCTTGAGCACCCAATATCAATGTACCATTGATTTTCTTCACCTTCTGCAAATAACGCTATCCCACAACTTTCAACCGCTATTTCTTTCTTTTTCCACACTTTGGAGCTTGAGGGAACATGTTCTTTTGGCTGGACCTTGCTCCTACATTCAGATTCTTCATGACCAAAGTTATTGCAATAAGTACATTCAACTTCATTTTGAAGAGGAGAAAAGTTGTTATAGGTATTCTTCTTTGGTTCAGTACCCAATCTTTTCTTTCTTGCTTCTCTTGTCATGATGGTTTTATATGCAACACATTGAACAGCTTTATGACCAAAATTGTGACATGTGAAACATTGTCCATTGAAGTAGAAATTTCTGCGATCATGAAATCTTCTATTTGAATTTACCTGTTGGTTGTAGCTTCTTTGAAAGCTATCCCTGTTAGTGTTCCTTGAATTGAGATGATCATGCTTTACCTGTAAAGATCCTCTATTCCCTTGCTGAGTGTCTGAATGTAGTAAACCACTTGTAGCTGCTTTTAGATAATTTGGTGCTGAAGCTTGATAAGATTCTCCGGTATATCCAAGACCTGTCTTTATAAGAGGAGAACGTTGTACCTTGATAATCTCATCTAAGGTTTCAGATCCTTTAGCAAATCTAAGATTCAAAGTCTTTACTTTCTCAACTTCTTTTATTTGACTTACCACTTCACATTCTAATTTCTCAATGTGTTTCTTTGCTTCTTCAAACTGCTTTTCAATGGTCTCTTTGATTATCTTCTGTTCTTCTAAGAGAATTTTATAATCTTCTAAGCGTAGTTTGAGTTGATTTTTTTCTTCAAGAAAATCATTTTCTTCTAGAGCATCCATAAAAGTATCCTTTTCTTCTTTTTGTTCAAATGCCATGAGAAGTCTAAGATCTTCTTCACGTTCTTCCTCACTATCAGATGACCCATCACTGTCTTCATTAGTATAGTAACTTTTCTTAGAGCTAGATCGGTTCTTATTCCTTCTTGCTACTTCTTTTCCTTTGTAAGGACACTTTGCAGCATAATGACCAACTTTTCCACACTCAAAACATTTGAAGGGAAGCTTACCTTTGAATCTTCCAGTACCTAGTTGGAGCTTTCTCACAAAATTCGCTTCTTCTTCTTCGGATATATAGATGGATTCTTTGACAACTTCCTTTTCTTTTCCTCTTGCAGAAACCTCAAAAGTAGCTTCTTTGATTTGAGATGGACCTCCTTGTCTCATTTCAAAAGCAGTCAGAATACCATGTAATTGAACAATAGTAAGAGTTTGCAGATCTTGCCTTTCTTCAATAGTTGAAACTTTAGAGTCAAATTTTGAAGTCAAGGATCTTAAGAATTTTTCCACCAAAGTTGTATCAGTTATGGTTTCACCCAAATTTCTCATTCGATTTACAATATCATCAAGACGTAAGAGAAATGGGCAATACTTTCATCACTATGCATCTTCAAATTTTCATATTCAATTCTAAGAGTTTGGAGTTTTGCACTTTTTACCTTTGTGTCTCCTTCATAGCTTAGAATGATTTTGTCACATATTTCTTTTGCTGAATGTAGCTGCATCACTTTAGCAAATTCTGGTTCAGACATGCTTCCTAATAAGACATATACTGCTTTGGCATTGGTTTCATACTTCTTCCTTTCTGCTGCATCAGTAGGAATACTTGCCGGGTATTGATAACCTTCTTCCACGATTGCCCATACATCTGCACCAAGACTTTGCAGATATGCTTTTGTTCGTACCTTCCAGAATATCAGATTGCTTCCATTGAATAGAGGTGGCTTTATAGACATCACTCCTTCTTGAATTCCCATTGCGACGGATCTTCTTCAAGCGATCAAGCTTCTGCAGAAGAACCTGCTCTGATACCAATTGTTGGGAAAAATACTGAGAGGGGGGGTGAATCAGTATTTACAGCATATTCAAAACTTTTTACTTTTTCACTCTCTAAAACCCATACGCTACTTTCCTTTAGTAAACTCACGTATATACGCGGATATCCTTCATGCAACTCGCGTATTAGCAGAGATCTAAAAATGCAGATATTTATTAACTTAGTTCTTTGCACTATTCAATCATCTGATGTTAAGTTAGTAGTAAACATGTGTAGTAACAACAGAATAAACCATCAAACAAAGCATCACACATGAACACCGGAATTTTAGGTGGAAACCCAAGTCGGGAGAAAACCACCGTTGCAGTTGCTCAGCCTTCAATATTTTATTATAGAGAAAACATCTTACAACATATGTACAGGCAGATTTTGATGACAGCACGCAGCACCCACCGCGCTCGCTATCAAACCCTCTCCCGGAAGGAGCGACGACCGTCTGCTACTGCCTCACCTGGAAGGGAGCTACAACCCCTTGACTGAAGGCTACAACCCTCAGCACCACCAAGGACCACGTTTTATCAATTTTCACACTGGATCCAAAGCTTCCTTTCGGATACAACTTGCAGGCCACGTTTCATCATATTTAAGCTCAATCATACAACCAGACTAATACAGATAACTCAGAACTGTAGAATACAGATAGCAGTAACACAGCAGAATAGATCAGACATTTCTTACCACAGACTTCAGCAAACCCTAGTTTGCATACGCGCTTTACTTTCACTGATGTCGTGTATATGCGCGCTTCCATTCACACAAACCAGCGTATACTTCTGTACATATTAAAAATTCAATTTCATTGCGCATACGCGCTTTTCCTTCAGTGAAGCTGCGTATATACGCGCTTCCTCTTTGGCGAACTAGCGTATGGTTCTTTAGAACTTTTATGTCATTGCAATTCTTCACAACATATACATCACTTCAGATTTTACCCTTTACCTCAGACAGATGTTCACCTCATCACAGATCTAATCATTCCATAAACATATCTAGCAAATACAAGTACATTTCAGATCTAGATCCCCTTCTTCATCATTGGTGCATCATACATACAGATTTATCATTCAACTGTAACCCTTTCCATTCTGATCTACTTCAGAGATAAGTATTCATTCAAGCTCAGACATCTTGCACCCACACTCATGATTTGCACAATGAATTTCTTCTCCTTATATAGGATTACCCTTTTTTTAATACCATGAGCCCAAAACTACATTACTTCCGATGGTATTCCTGGACGGGGTCATTTAGACGAATCATTACCCAATACAATGGGTCAATATGATGGGGTTACCCCTGGTTTTGCACTTTTTGAGCGCTTTTTCCCATACGCGACTTGTCACGTTCTTTCTCGCGTGCATACGCGACTTCGCCTAGACATATCCGCGTATGCCTAGAGACATACTCTTTTCATCATAGATCCAGCATATACTGAATTCCTTTCTTCATTGCCTTCTGTACTCACTGTAGATACATCAGATTTACATCATTTTCCAAGTTCATTAGGTCAAGAATAACTTCATTAGGTGGATTTCCATCAAGGAAAAAAATCTGATGTCTTCATATTCATTAAGTGGGTTTCCATCAAGGACAACACTCTGCATCATATTGCCAACAGAAACAATGAAACGTGGCATGTCGCACAATGTCTCTCTACTTAACGAGTCCGTAATTAGGTCATTGTGAGAGATCGGGCATAAATTTTTCTTGAAGAATCCAAATTGGGTGAGACCTATGGAATTCGAAATAAGACTTAGAGGAATACTACAGGACCAAAAATCACATATTGGGGATCTGAAATAACAAAGATACATCATATTCAATATCGAGCTCCTAGAAGGCAAGAAAAAGGTAGATCATGTGTTGTCAAATGTTACAAATGATCAAACTTTCTAGGGCAGAAAAAAAAAACAATGTGAAGAAAAATGATGTAGTAGAGGTAAGCTCTAGGTAAGTATATTCTATATATTCATGTTCATCTCTTAATTACATTAGGTTCTTTGTATTCTAATTTTTTTTTTCACTGACATCTGCTCTGCAGGATGAGGTAACTTTTGCTATTATAACGTCATGGGTATTTCCTTGAAGAATTTTTGTGGGTATTATATATTCATCAAGATAATACTGAAAGAATGATATAATGTTCTAAAGAGTGATAAAGGGTAGAATGAAAAAATCAACAATCAAGGTGCAGAAAAAAAAACAAAAAGTACACCACATGAAGTCTTCACGTGGGCAACACCGCATAAAGTCATTATAAAGGTATCATTGTACTGAGTCATTGTAAAAATTGTACAAGTATCTATTTACCAAGAGTTTAAGAGGCAGTGTTGGGAGGTCTAGGATCATCATTAGGTGGTTATGTCATAGTTGGGGTTATGGTCTAGTGTGTCTTATTCTTCTAAATCATTCTATATCATCATAAAGTGCACCATTTTCCTTGGTATGTGAGTCCATTCTTCTTTTATTATTCTATTGGGTGGTAGGGTGCTGCTAGGCTAGTGCATGAATTCACCAATAGGTTCAATCCTGTTAGAAATTGAAGGTGGTAGGATGGTGCTAGGGTGAGTTGTAGCTCATTGGGTGTTGGGGCATCCGCTCAGTTGACTACTGAAGAATCTCGGGCGTTGGAGCATCCATCTAGTGGGAGCTAGAGAAGAATGCTTTTCTAGATTATAAGAAGTTGGAGCTTTCTTTTCAGTTGTAGTTGAATATTAAATAGTTATTAGAAAAACATTGAGGTGGTCATTGTCCTGGAGGGGGTTTCCACCTTAAAACTATCTTCATTTGTGCTCCTTTTGTTTACTACTATCATTGCACAAACACTCATAATAATTGAAAATTAAGTAATTCTATGAATGATTAATAATAATGCTAATTGAAAGGAATACTAGTTCACCCCCCCTCTCAGTATTTCCAACAATTGGTATCAGAGGTTGGTTCCTTCAATAGAAGTTTAATAGTTGGAAGGAGATCATGGAGCATAACAAGAATGGTGTACCTCTATTCAATGAAAATAATTATGCACTCTGGAAAGGAAGAATGGAGGTGTATCTCTTGGTGCAAGGTTACGAAGTATGGGACACTGTTGAAAATGGGTTTACACCAATCACAGATGAAAAAAGTAAGAAGAATTTGGTAAATGATGCAAAAGCAAAGAATATTATTATCAGTGGACATATTGAATTTTCTTGTCATAAGGAGTTGGGTTGTAAAATCACAAAAAATGTATGGGACAAGCTTCAAAATATATATGCAGGTGACTCAAATGTCAAAGAAGAAAAGCTTCAAATCTACAAAGAAAAATTTGAGCAACTCAAAATGAAAGAATTGCATACTTCCAATACATTGATGAAATAACAAACACTCTGTAAGAATTGGGAGAGCATGTTGATGAAAAGACTATTATACGAAAGGTTATTAGAATGTTACCATGGAGATTCAAACCAAAGGTATCAATCTTAGAATATAGCGCAAATCTAGACAAACTGAGCAAAGAGGAATTACATGCAGTTCTCATAGCATATGAAATGTGACTTGATGAAGAAGAGGGTACTTTGCATATAGAAACTATGTTCGTTGCATCTAAGAAAACCAATAAGGACAAACAATGTAATGTTCCCACTTAGCCTCATCTAACAGGAACATTGAATTTTGTTTTAACTTCTGCATCATGAATAAATGAATAAAGGAGGACATGTAAAAATCCTAAAAATTCTGAATAAATCAATGCCCATGTGAAAAAAGACAAATTAGGGCTATGTAAATAATCACTTGTAGGTGTGAAAGAGGTTTGAGCTCAAGATTGGGTCAACCTTGACCAAATCAACAATGTTTTCTAGGTTTATTGCATCTCCAAAGGGGATAGCGCAGTTCTAGAAGGGAGACACTAATGTGAAAAGGGATAAATCAACAAGATGGCTTAGGGTTTGCAAGAGCTTTCTCATCTTATAAAAGGAGAAGGAGGGCAGCAAGAGAAGGTTGTTGATAGATTATATTTCTGAGTATTTGTCTACTTAGACAAATACCATTCTTTGTTGTTGAGTGGAGGATTGTATTTGGAATTCTTGTGCAGGAGTTTCACCTCTTCCTTTGAAGATTCAAGGAGGAAATTTTTCTGAAATGAACCACTATCAGGTTTGAGGCCAAGCTCCTACTTAAATTGGAAGCACTGATTCATTGAGGGTTTTTCTATCTTTGCAAGCTGCAGCAAGTGGTGATCTAGATCTGTAGAGATCTAGTGTATTTTGAGAGCCCCTCTCCATGGAGTGGGTCCTTTGAGCTCTTGGAATAGTGTATCATTTCTTGTACTTCAGATATGTAATTATTCAGTATATTTCTGTGTCTTTTGAGCTACAAGGCTGTCCCATTGGGAAAAATATGTTATTTATGTATGAGGGTTTGTAGGTTGTCTTGCTCATAGTTTAGATCAGAGATCTCTTGTGTTGGGCTTGCCTTCCACTTGGTGATCCATGGATTGGCTTGCTAATCTATATTCTGTTCAAATCTGATCCATTGTAATAAAATTTCATATTCATAAATTTACTGTAGCAGTTTCCAGATATGCAACTTGTTTCTCATATCTACTCTTATTCATGCATGCTTTTGTCAAAATTCCAAGTGGATCTTGTAGAGAAAATTATAGAGTTTCCAGATGTGATATAGATCTGATATTTTGTCTATATATCTACTCTAGATCTAATTTTTAACTTACATCTACTGAATCTCCTGAAAAATAATGCTGTTGAAGTATTTATGCAAATATGCATGTGCTCTTGCTCTCTTTTCTAAAGATTTATTGTTGTATTGGCTCATGCTTTCAACTGTATAATGGAAGGGATTTATCATAATGATTATTTGAATATGTAATACTGAGACACCATTCCTCTTTCCAATCTCCACTGAATATTAGCTAAAATTGCACAATTCTTGAAGCAGTGCTTGCATTTTACTCCAGCCTTCCTCTTTGGGTGCCTTTTAGCTAGTCTACTTTTTGGAAGATCTGTTTAATGTGCCTAAACTGATTTTTTTCTGATGAAATTCCATATATAAGTAAAAAACAACATTAATGATGGGAACCAAGCCCTAATCTACGTTATTTTTGCACTTATTTACTTATACAACTTTTTCTTTGAACACCTTGTTAAGAGTCCTGAAAAGGGGTTATTCCAAGTTCTATAGACAGAGTATACAGTTGGACAAGTAGCCTCTAGATATTATCCTTTATTTGAAAGGTGACATATCCAGTAAATTCCTCTGTAGTCAATCTCTGAAATAGAATCTTGAGAATCCTGAAAAAGGATCATTACAGTGGACCTATCGAAGCTCCACTCTTGGCACAACCTGTGCTAGCATTGGAGCACCATTCATGCTGCATTCTAAGGATGAAGATCCTATTTTTGAGAAGGAGAGGAGATATCAAAATAGAATTCATAAAAATTATGACTATACTACTGTTGACCTTGATAAGGTTCAAGACAAGGGGAAAGCCCCTGAATCTGTGAATGATAAAGATAAGGAAGCAGAGGAGTTTGAAAAAAATATCTTGGAGGCTATGAAATATCCATCCAAAAATATAAAGGAGATGAGGATGGATAGAATGAGGGAATCCCTTGGGAGATTCCAGCAAGGAGAAAGTTCAGATATGTCTCAATTTGGGACTGGTCAACCTGTGAGCTTGCCATAAGCTCCCCAGGCCTCACAACGCTCTACAATGCCTACCTTCTTGGCTGTAGAGAATGAAGGACTGCAAGAGCCAACCTCCCTGGAAGGGTACTTTCTAGAATATGAATCACAAATTCAGAGGTTCAAGGATAACTTGAGCTTCCAAGACTTTTGCCATCTTAAGGACTGGAGGAGGCCATGGCAGAATTACAAAGATGGTGGTCTCTTCTAGGGAAGACACCATACTATGGGTAGGTTATTCTTAGCCAAGTTCGATGGAACATCCACTTGTTCTACCAAAGCATGGGTCAAAAATTTGGACATCTATTTCCAGTTGAATAAAGTGCCCGAAGTAGAAGCCATCAAGATTTCTGCACTGCATTTTGAGGGAGAAGCCCACAACTGGTGGTTCCATGGAATATCTACATTGGGACACAAAAAATTTTCCACATATGCTGAGTTCACTAAGAGACTTGTGGAGAGATTAGATTGGAAATATTTGGAGGCACCTTTTATAATTTTGGAAAAGCTGAGGCAAACAGGAGATGCAGAGGCCTATATCTCTGAATTCCTGAGATTGTCAGTAATAGTCCCCGATCTATCTGTAGCAAGGAGAGTATATATGTTCATTGATGGCCTTGAGGAGCCTTTTCATGGTTTGGTTAAGTCTACCAAGCCCATCACTTTGCATGATGCTATTGAGAGAGATAGAGATCTCCAAGATGCCTTGCCTAGGGCAAAGGAAGCTTTCCAAAGCAAAGCCACTCATTCCTTTAAGGGAAAGGAAGGGAAATCTGCTCCCCCCAAGGAGAACTCACTAAAGAAGCCTCTTAACCTTGATATTTGGAGGGAGTTGAGGAAAAAGAGATTATCTTTCACTTGTCAAGAACCATGGGTACCGGGACATAAATGTGTTGCTGGGAGAGCACACTATATTGAAGTATTCTCTGATTTTGAGGAGGAAGAGGGAAATTAAGGACATAGGAGGGTTCACAGCACTGGTGATGATGAGGAGGAAGATCAATCACCATCCAGAGGTGAAGAGGGAGCCTTTGCTCCAACAAGTGGGACTCTTGCTTCTTTGAGAGGAGTGCTAGAATATTTGACATTAAGGGTGCAAGGTTCAGTCATGAACCAAAGAGAATCTATTTTGATTGACAGTGGGGCAACCCACAACTTTAGTGATGCTCACCTTGTGCAGAGGAGAGGGATCCCCACTAACTCTTTTTATGGGTTCTCCATTTTGGTTCCGGGAGATAGAACTATGCAAAGCATGCGGTATGTCCCATCACATTCTATCACTATGGGAGTCTACACCTTGGTGGACCATTTATTTTTAGTTGACATACCAGACACCCACATCATCTTGGGTGTCCAGTGGTTGATTACCTTGGGAAAAGTCACCATTGATTGGAAGGCCTTGCAGATGGAATGGGTGGACTTGAAGAGTGGGAAACAACAAATCATTCAAGGCATGCACGCCTACCCTTCACCTAATGTTTCCACTCAAACAACAGAGATGGAATTTCACGTTGTGCTGGGTGTAGCAGGGGGTCACAGGGGGGTCACAGGGGGGCGGTGCAACACCCTGAGAAAAAAAATTTTGACCCTATTTTTCGGTGGGCAAACCCGACCATGGTTTTGTGCATGGGTTTGCACATGGTTTTGGGGCATGATGGTTTTCGCCCCGTGGTATTTTGTAGATCTAGTCAAGGGAACTACAGTTATGTTCTAATCCAGGGTTAGTGGATTAGTGTTTATGTATGCTTTGGCATGTATATATATGTGTGTTGTAACACTAAAAGGAATATAATGAAAAATCAAGCTGGTCGTTCCGATTTGGGATCCAGGGGAAAAACTCTGTGTATATTTGTTTTATGTTTTATGCTCTCGCTATTGTTTATTTTATGTTTTTAAGATTTTTTTGCAGATAATTTCTATACAGGGTTAAAACCTACATTTGGTATCAGAGCTGTTTCATCTTCAAGGGGACGCCTTTGTTGCTGAAGGGTTCTTTTCTTGGGCCTGTGGTAGACCTTGTTCAATGGGAGATCTGCGGGATTGATTCTTGCAATGAAAGAATATGGCGAGGAGTGGAAAGATAGAGATTGAGAAATTTAATGGTCAGAGTTTTGAGTTGTGGAAGCTCAAGATGGAGGATCTGCTAGTGGATAAAGACCAGTAGATCACGATAGATCCAGGTACTAAACCAACGACAATTTCAGATGAAGATTGAAAAAAGTTGGATCGGAAGGCGAAGAGCACAATACAGTTGTGTGTCTCAAATTCAGTATTGTTGAATGTATTTGGGGAAGCTACGGCAAAGAATTTGTGGGACAAACTTGGGACTTTGTACCAATCTATGTCTCTGGTGAATAAATTGTTCCTGCCGAAAAAGCTGTATAGCCTGAGGATGAAGGATGGAGACTCGGTGACAGAGCATCTGAACGCCTTCAATACTGTGGTAAGTTAGCTGTCATCTATTGATATTAAAATCTCAAATGAAGATAAGTGCATCAGTTTGTTGTGTTCTCTACCAGACTCATGGGACAGTCTGGTTATTGCAATAGGTAGCAATACAACTACCTTGAATTTTGATGACATTGTCTCAGCCTTGCTGTCGGGAAATGAGACAGAGAAATATGGAGGGTCAGAATGGAGATACCTTATCTGTACGAGGAAGGTCCCAGAACAGAAACAAGAATAAGGTTTCGAGTGGGAGATCTAAATCTAGAGGGAGATCTAAATCTCCTAGAGAGTTTGTAAAGGTGTGTTGGAAATGCGAAAAGGAAGGGCAGTACAAAAAGGACGGCATATCTAAAGCTCCTGAGAAAGGAAAGGAATATGATGATGCTCCTTCTTCAGAGGCAAAAACCACCTCAAATGAATGTGGGGATGTGCATTTGGCTTCTTCTTCAAATACACATGTAGATCATGAGTCATGGTTGATTGACTCGAGTGCATCCTTTCACTTCACTCCCCATAGGGAGTGGTTCTGAGAGTATGAGAAATATGATGGCGATGATGATAGGAAGGCCAGAATCGTTGGACGTGGAAAATTCAAGCTGAAGCTGCAAGGTGGAAGGATTAGAACACTTCCTGGTGTTCTTCACATTTCTGCATTGGCCAGAAATTTGACTTCTGTAAGCAAGATGGATGATGCAAGTGTGAAAACATTGTTCGAGAAAGATACCTACAAGATGGTTCGAGGAGCACTGGTATTAATGTGAGGAGTTCGGATTGGAACTCTATACAAGCTTTAGGGTATCACTATTATTGATGGGTGCAATAGTTCTGTGGTTCCCGAAAGTGGGACGGAAAGGCTACCGATCTCTGGAGAAAAGACCATGCTATGGCATCAAAGGCTTGGACATATTGGAGAGAAGGGATTTCAGATACTACATGGAAATGGTATGGTAGAAGGTATGTCTAATAGCTCTCTGGATTTTTATTTCTGTGAACATTGTGTATATTGGAAGCAGAATCGGGTGAGTTTTCCTTCTGGTGCTAAGAGGGCGAACAAGATATTAGAGCTTGTGCACAGTGATGTGTTTGGACCTGTGTCGGTTCCATCACTGGGTAAGTCTGTGTACTATGTTTCATTCATATATGACTTCTCAAAGAATACATGGATTTATTTCTTGAGGAAGAAATCTGAGGTCTTTGACAGATTTAAAGAATTTAAGGCTCTGGTGGAAAACCAACCTGAGAAGAAGATAAAGGTGCTGAGGACAGATAATGGTGGGGAGTTCTGCAAGAAGGAATTTAAAGACTTATGTAAGAAGTGTGGTATAGCACGGTATAAGACTACTCCATACACACCTTGGAAAAATGGAGTTGCAGAAAGAATGAATAAAAATCTGATGGAAAAGGCAAGAAGCATGCTCAATGGTACTGGGTTAGGACAAGAATTCTGGGCAGAGGCAATGGAGACTGCATGTTAATTGGTTAACATATCACCTTCATCAGCATTAGAGGATAAGACTCCACATGAGGTATGGCCTGGTAAGAAACCCTCTCTTTCACATCTGAGGTTATTTGGATGTGATGCATATGTACATGTTCCAAAGGAGAAAAGGACCAAGTTGGATAATAAATCTGAAAGGTGCATCCTTATTAGGTATAAGGATGGTTTAAAGGGTTACAAGCTTTGGAACCCGAAAACAAGGAAGGTTGTGTATAGTCGAGATGTGGTGTTTAAAGAGGTGAAAGATGTTGTTAAACATGAAGTCCTACCAAAGGAACCTGAGAAGATAGAGTTTGAGCTAAAGGAGGATGAATCAGACTCTACAACAGAAGAAGACTCAGAAGAGGAAGAGCCACAAACTCCAGTTGTGATAAGATTAGTTCAGGAAAGAAGACAACCAAAAAGGTATAGTCCATCTGATTTCTGTTCAATTTTTTCTTTAACTATAACTGATGATGATCCCATAACCATCAGGAAGGCATTAGATTCAGAGGATGGAAAACTCTGGAAGGAGGCCATGGTTGATGAAATGACATCCTTGCATAAAAATGAGGCATGGGATCTGGTGGAGTTGCCGGCTGGAAGGAAGCCCATCGAGAGAAAATGGGTGTTTAAGAAGAAGATGAATGTAGAAGGCAATGTGGAGAAATACAAAGCTCGGTTGGTAGAAAAAGGTTATTCCCAGGTGCTGGGAATTGATTTTGGTGATATTTTTTTTCCTGTTGCCAAAGTTACTTCTATTAGATTACTTTTATCTGTTGCTGCTGCATTTGATTTTGAGGTAGAACAGATGGATGTGAAGACAACATTTCTTCACGGGGATTTGGAAGAGGAGATCTACATGAAACAACCTGAAGTCTTTATGGTGAAGGGGAAGAAAGAACTAGTATGCAGGTTAAAGAAGTCTTTGTATGGGTTAAAACAGTCACCAAGGATGTGGTATCAAAAATTTGATACCTATATACGAGGAGTTGGCTTCACCAGAAGCAAGGAGGATCATTGTGTTTATTTTAAATTTATTGGTGATCGTGTTATTTATTTGGTCTTGTATGTGGATGATATGTTGTTGATTGAAAATGACAAAGAAATTATCCAAGATTTGAAGACCCAATTGTTCTCCAAATTCGACATGAAGGATCTTGGTGCTGCAAAATATATTTTGGGCATGGAAATTAAGAGAGATCAGGCAAAGAGGAAGCTCTGATTAAACCAAAGGAAGTATGTCGAGACTAGATTGCAGAGGTTCAATATGCAGGATAGTAAACTGGTGAATGTTCTGATTCCTGTAGGTGTAAAGCTGTCTGCTAAACAGTGTCCCAAGACACAAGAAGAAGAGGAGGATATGTCCCGTGTTCCATATGCAAGTGTAGTGGGTAGCCTGATGTATGCAATGGTATGTACTAGACCAGACATTGCACATGCAGTGGGAGTATTGAGCAGGTTTATGTCAAACTCAGGGAAGGAGCATTGGACAATAGTGAAGCGTGTTTTCAGATATTTGCATTGCACTAATTATTATGGCTTGTGCTACCAAGGAAGACCAAGATTGGAAAGAGTGTTGGCCATTCATGGTTTTGTTGATGCTAAATGGCTGGAGATCTAGACCAAAGAAGATCTAATTGGGTATGTGTTTAGCCTATTTGGAGGTGAAGTCATTTGGATGAGTAAAAGAAAGTCTGTAGTGGCTCTTTCAACTACAGAGGAAAAATACATGACAGCCACTCATGCAAGCAAGGAATTAGTTTGGTTGCAGAGATTGTGTTCAAGTATGGGGTTGGTGCAGAAAGCTATAAGGATAGACTGTGATAGCCAAAGTGAAATTTTCTTGGATAGGAACCCTGATTATCATTCAAAGACAAAGCACATTGGTGTTCAATATCACTTTTTGAGAGATATGATTGAGGCTAAAAGGGTGTTGCTGGTAAAGGTGGACACTTTGAAGAATGTTGTAGATGCATTGATGAAGTCTATGAGCACTCAGAATTTCTCTTGGTGTAGAGAAATAATGGGTGTTGCAGAGCTGGGCTTATGACTAAGCTCTCCTGTGCCCCCCTGTGGAAAGAAAACAACAAGTGGGAGAATGTTGGGTATGTGTTATATTCTTTCCACGACTAGTCACCCGTGGGGCGGTCACAGGGGGGGCGACAACCTCTCCTGTACGTTGTTCCAGGTGTTGCAGGGGGGTCACAGGGGGGTAGTGCAGCGCCCCGATAAAATTGTTTTGGACCCTATTTTTCGGTGGGCGAACCCACCCATGGTTTTGTGCGTGGGCTTGCACATGGTTTTTGGGCATGATGGTTTTCGGCCCCTGGTATTTTGTAGATCCGGTCAAGGGAAACGTGATTATGTTCTAATCCAAGGTTGATGGATTGGGGTTTATGTATGCTTCAACATGTATATATATGTGTTGTAACACTAAAAGGAATATAATGAAAAATCAAGCTGGTCGTCCTAATTTGATATCCAGGGGAAAATCTCTGTGTATGTTTGTTTTATGTTTTATGCTCTCACTATTGTTTATTTTCTGTTTTTAAGATTCGTTTGCAGATAATTTCTGTACAGGGTTAAAACCTAGAACCTGTTGGTTCTCTGGATTAGATATGTATTCGTTGAAGGCTTCCCTTGAAAGCATTCCACCTCAAGCTTTTGAATTTGGCTCGGGGGTGGAAATTAAAAATAATACTAGTGGTTGTAGCTTGTCTATGGCTGGGTGGAGAGTTAGAGTCCCACTCTCAGTTGGAACATTTCTACATTGTTTAAGATAATTTCTCTTATGCTTGCTATTCACAATAAAACATAAGTTCTGTTATGCTTGTTATTCACAGTAAAATATAAGTTCTCTTATGCTTGTTATTGACAATAAAATATGTTGCAATCCTAGTTGAAATTGTGTAATCACTACAGGATACATGTCCGCATTATCATTATTTATAGGACTGACAAATGTGTCAAGTTGATGTTTGAATGCGCTCGAATAACAGGTAGAAATACTCACTATGTTAAGAAATGTATAACATGAGCATTTCTCCTTATTGTAGTACGAATACCACATGAATGTCAAGCTCACATGAGTGTTTCTTATGTTGCAATGCGGCGAATATGAGGATTTACTCCTATTTTTTGTAGAATTTATGTGTAGATCCTAAATTGCTAATGAAACTTACTAAATCACAAGACTAGAATCTACTCTACTGATTTGCGGAAGTAAATTCACGATCAAGAACACAAATCATTAACATGCATCAAGATTCAACACACATACACAAATATATATATATATATATATATATATATATATATATATATATATATATATATATATATATATATATATATATATATATGGGAAAGTAATTGTGTAAACCCCTTACTATTTGTATTGCATTACTCAAAGAACCTGGATGAATACAATATGCTTACTCAAGCTTGAGCATAACCTACACAAGTATCTTCTATCCTCTACCTCATTTACTGACCTTGGCCAATAGTTAGCCAAAATTTCAAGCCTCCAAGATCCTATTTCCTTGCATTGTTCCTCAAGGAATTAGCCCCTATTATTTTGGAAATTCCTCAATCTGGATTTTGCAATTCATTTTGGGTCCTTCTTTGATTGCATGCATGACCTGTACAACTTGTAATTGTTTACAATTGATAGTACTCTGCCCTTGAACTCCAATCTCAACTAGGTAGCTCGAATTCTATGCATGAATGATTTAATTAGATTATTGATTAGTTAACTGGTTAAAAACTGAAGTTACACCCCACTTCTAGACCTTCCACTACTTACTCCAACAATTGGAACTATTTTGATTTACCATAACTCAATTTAACTAAATTAAATTGTTAGAACTAAAATTAACTCAAGCTAAGCTCCTAAAATTTAGGAACCACTGTATACAACTCAAGTTCATGCCCCCAACTCGAATTAACTAATATAACTAAGTGATAACAACTATATCACCTCATTTAATTCATTCAAGTTGTCCGTTGATGTGGAATTTCAAATAATTTAATCAAGGGAAAATTAAATTAGGAATTTTTTGCTGCATTTTCAACACTCACTCTCAGCACGAAAGGGATTATGAGATACCCCAATCTTGCTTCTATGGAACTCGAATTTACCCCTTGACAAAGATTTTGTCAAAATTTCTGCATCTTGTTCCTCTTCCGGAATGTACTACAACAACATGATCCGCCTCTGCACACAATCTCGTAGATGTGGTACAAATATCAATGTCCTTGGATAGATCATGAAAAATTGGATTCTCAGATAGTTTGATACAACTCTGATTGTCATAGTAAATAACAGTAGGATCCATCATTTGACCAAATAAACCAACACAAATCTTTCTCATCCATATAGCCTCGCATGTTGCTTGACTGGAAGCGATGTACTTTACTTCTATTGAGTTGAATGCATCTGATCTCTGCTTCATCTTGTACCAAGAAACTGTTTCTAACCCAACACTGAAAATTCCTCCTAATGTGCTCTTCTTGTATAATGGGCTCCTACCCAATCTGCATCTGTGAAGCCTTTTACTCCCTCTGTTTGTCTGTACCAAAGTCCAAACCGAGTGGTTCTTATGAGGTACTGTAGTACTTGTTTATCGACCCTCCAAAATAGTTTGGTCGGTCAAACCATGACTTGGCTTAACTGGTTGAATGCATAACACATGTTTAGTCGTGTGTTCACTTGATACATGAGAGAACCCTATACATGGTAGCATCCAATTCCTCACTTGAAGTGGAATCTTCTTTCCTTCAATTGGTCGCTAGAGGAGTCTCCATGGTTTTGCATCTGTCCATGTCGAACTTTTGAAGTATCTCATTAGCATACTTGCCTTGAGAGAAAAATAGTTCCCCTTTTCCTTTCCATAATTCCAAACCAAGGAAACAATGCATCAACCCCACTGTGCGGGAAATTCTGAACTATCTCATCAACATACTTGCCTTGAGAGACAAATAGTTCCCCTTCTCCTTTCCATACTTCCAAACTGAGGAAACAATGCCTCAACCCCATGTCCTTCATTTTAAACTCTCTTACAAGGTCCTCCTTGCAAGACTTGATAATATGTTCATCACTGGTCAAAATCAAATCATCAACATATAAGACTATAATCAGCTATTTACCTTCTACCAGAATGTAGTAAAGGTTTGCATATGCTTCACTTTTGGTGAAGCCCAAACCGATGGGGTAGCTATCGATCTTGATGTACCAAGCAAGGGGGGCTTGCTTCAGCCCATACAATGCTCACTTGAGTCCAAACACATGTGTATCTTTGTTGAAGGTCTCAAAACCTTCAATTTGTTCAATGTAAACCTCCTCCTCAATAACTCCATTGAGGAATGGTGTCTTCACATACATGTGGTGGATCTTCCATCCCATTTTTGAAACCAGAGAAAGAATTGATCTCATGGAAGAGTACCTTGATATAGTAGCAAAGGTCTCTTCATAGTCAATCCCTTCTACCTCAGAGTACCCTTGGCCACGAATATGTCCTTGTGCTTCTCGATGCTTCCATTTGCTGCACACTTTACCTTGTAAATCCATCTTGAACCCACCATTGAATTTTTTGCAAGTCTTGGGACCACTTCCCAAACAAAATTTCTGACAATGGAATCATCCTCTACCATATCATCAACCCATGTTGGTTGATCTATTTCTTCCTCAAATGAGGCTAGTTATGTCTCTACTAGCTAGGTCATCAGAGCCATGTAACCAATGTACCGATATAGTGATCTTCTCTGTCTGCGCGATGATGTGGGTGCTCCCACATTCTATCTAGCATCCTAAAATAATATGTCGGATTCCATGGTCCACTCCCTTCCTTCCTTGGATGTCTCTAGTTGAGTGGTTGTCTCCACTCTTTTCTCCTCTGCTTGTGGCTACTCCACAACTTCTTGAGGTTATTCCTTTGGAGCCAAAATATCCTAATATGCATGCAACTGAAGCTCCCTGTCAAGGGAACACTTCATTGCTTTTTCTTCACCAAAATTCACATCTCTACGAACAACTATCATCCTAATAGATGGCAGGTACTCCCGATAGTTGTGAGGCATATCAGTGTACCCCGCAAATATATTGCCCAACTCTGCTGTCAACTCTAGATTTTTCCTTGCTTCGTTAGAAACAATACAGTATATTGATGATCCAAAGATATTGAAGTGTGACACATCTGGTTTCCTCCCTGAAAAATCTTCTCTGGTGTACTCATCCCAAGAATCCGATGAGGACTCATGTTCTGAAAATAAACCAATGTGTTGCATGCTTCGACCCACAAGTGCAGAGGTAGGCCCTTTTCATGAAACATCACCCTTGTTTCTCCCACAATACTTCTTTTATTCCTCTTAAACCACCCCATTCTGTTGTGGGTTATGGGGGTGTTTTCAACTCTTCAAATGCCATTATTTGAACATAAATTTTTAAACTCATTCGAAATGTACTCACCACCATTATCTCTCCTAAGAGCCTTCAATTTCATTCAAGTTTCTTTCTTGACAAGTGCTTTGAATTCAACAAAATTGGAGAATGTGTGTTCTTTCTTCTGCATGAAGAAAATCCAACACTTATGTGAGAAATCATCTACAAATATAACATAATATATGCACTTGGAAGTGGATGTTGTCAAGAAAGGTCTATGAACATCAGAGTGGGTCCTTTTAAGGATTGTATGTGCCCTACTATCCCTATAATTAAAGGTGGATTTTGTGTACTTCCCCAAGGTAAAAGGCTTTGCATGTATTCCATTTCTCTAGTGCTTAGTTGGGGAGGCTTGTTGTGATCTGTTGCATGACATTCAAGGCTCCATGATGCAAATGACCAAGTATTCTATGCCATAATTTGCCGACATCTCGGATCTGTGCCTTCTCCGACTTTGTGCTCAAGGTAGCACAATCTTCCACATCCACTTGTAGAGGTTCTTCACCCAAAACCTGATGTGCTTCACTTGTCCTGTGGCACTTGTCTGGTGGCATGTGTCTTAGTAATTCATTTCATTTGCTGAATATCACATTGTAGCCACGATCTTTAAACCCCATGAAAAAAACCAAATTTTTCTTTAGACCTGTAAAAAACATCACATCGTTGAGCTTTAGAAGGGATCGAAACTCCCTCTGAAAAGTAATTGTACCAATACCGGTCGCGCTATACCTCCCATCATCTACCATCTTGATGCGCATATGGAGGTATTTCTCCTCCAAGTCACTGAAAAATCTTTGTTCCCATCATATGGAATGAGGCATTGCTGTCTAGATACCACACACTACCCGTTACTATTCTTTCCATGCATGAAATGAGAGTAAAATCAAGATCGAATTGTGAAGCTAGGGCTTCACCTGTCGCTCCTCTTGAGGTCTTCTTGCTTGATTTCGGTGTGGACATTTCATGGCATAATGCCTAAATTCATGAGAGTGAAAGCACTTGATTTTGGACAAGTATTTCTTCTTGCCCCCTTGACTATATTTTTCTCTAGATTGGGATTTCTTCCCTTTCCCTTTATTTTCATTTTCAATCAAGGCACAATTCTCCTCATCCTTGACCTTGGATGAAGTCTTGTATTTTTTGTTCTGCCTTATTTATTCCTGCACTAGATCAAACCATAACTTATCCCACTATGGTAGTTTCTCTCTACCATTTACCGAATCTTAATAACTACGTTAGCTCTTGGGAAGGACCAAGAGGGATAGAGATACCAGGTCTTCTTCAGGGACAGTAACAATGACCCTGCCAAGTTCATCACGACACTATGTAAACCTGTTCAGGTACTACGAAATTGTTTCATTCTTTTGCATTTTAATACTTCAAAGATTTTCCTTGAGTGCCAGCTTCCTGTGGTCACTATTATTCTCAAAAAAATCTGTATGTATTTTCCACATTGCGAACAAAGTGTCTTTCCCATGGATATTCAAGATAATATGATCTCAAACTCCCTCCAATATGATTTTCCTCACTTTAGCTACATCCTTATTCCACTGAGCAAGATCCTGGGGGTTTTACTACATATGGCTTGATGTATTCTAGTGGCCCATTGTCATCCAATACTGCCTCCATGCAGATCTTCCATGCCACAAAATTTGTGGTTCCTTCCAAAGCATACTCGAGCCTGAGTCCATTGAAAGCCATCTTCTCAGTCTTGGAGAAAACCTGCAACACTGATCGTCAAATTCGAAGCTCCTACAATGATAACTTCGAATTCTCTTCTCTACTATAAATATAGCTCTGATACCATGTAGAATTTTAATGTGCAGATCCTAAACTACTCATGAAATTTACTAAATCACAAGATTATAATCTACTCTATTGATCTATGGAAGTAAATTCATGATCGAGAACACAGATCATTAACATGCATTAAGATTCAACATGCATACATAGAGATATATCTAGGGGAAAAAAACCTCTCAAAACCCCTTACTATATGTATTGCATTAATCAAATAATCTGGATGAATATAATATGCTTTCTCAAGCTTGAGCACAACTTGCACAAGTATCTTCTATCCTCTGCCTGACTGACTGACCTTGGCCAATACTTAGCCAAATTTCGAGCCTCTTGACTCCTATTTCCTTCTATTTTTCCACAAGGAATTAGCTCCTATTATATTGGAAATTCCTCAATCTTGATTGTGTAATTCCTTTTGGGTCATTCTCTGACTGCATGCATGACTTGTACAACTTGGAATAGTTTACAACTGATAGTACATTGCCCTTAAACTCCAATCTCAACAGGGTAACTCGAATTATATGCATGCATGAGTTAATTTAGGGTGGTTGACCAGTTAACTGGTTAAACACTCAAGTTACACACCACTGCTAGACCTTCCACTAGTTCCTCCAATAGTTGGAACTAGTTTAACTGACCATAACTCAATTTAACTTAATTAAATTGTTACAACTGAAATTAACTCAACCTAGGCTCCTAAAATTTTGGAATCATTGTACACATTTCAAGTTCATGCCCCCAACTTGAATTAACTAAGATAACTAAGTGATAACAACTATATCACCTCAATTAACTCATTCAAGTTGTTTGTTGATGCAGAATTTTGGATTTCTCCTAATTTAATCAAGGAAAAATTAAATTAGAAATTTCTTGTTGCATTTTCAACATTTTATCTTCACTGACATGTTATTCTAGATTAAGGTCTTCTCCACGTCTTCAACTATTTATACCCTAGATATGTGTTATAATCCATTGTTAACGAGAGTTCAAGCCAGAGTAAGCCTTGCGTAAGTGCAATGGACGACATTTTTTCATTAGCTAGAATAACTTGGTTTCATATCCTCATACTTCGCACCAAGTTGCATCTTTGTTCTGTATGTATTACTGTTGAATCCCTCAAGGTTGGAGGGTGTAGTTTGTGTGTTGTATCTGTGATGAATCGAGGGAGTAAATCCCTCTTTGAATGGCTAATATGGTCATAGTGTTCCATTGGACTTGTATATATATTGGCATCAATATATGAGGAATTCTTGAGACTATTCTATTTACTTTCCGCAGTAGTCTGGCTTGGAAAAAAGAATCATGGTTTAAGATAGTGGCATATGTTCTGACTGTTAAAGGGAATTGTATTGAATTTTTTAATATATTCATGGTTTACTGTTGTTGTTGGATTGAGGGGTCCTGACCTAGGTTCAGATTTAAACAGTATGGAGGGGTGCTTGCGCAGATCAAAGTCTCACCCCAAGCAGTATGGAGGGGTGCTCGAACCAGGTTTCTACACCATGAGGAAGAATTTGATGTGGTGGCCCTAAACATACTTATAATAGAACTTATCACAAACAATATGAAAATGCATGCAACAACAGAACAATAGATCAACTCTTTGCAGATTATCCCTGAATGTAGTATATACTTATGCGCAGTAAACATATGTATTTTAATTAGATCTATTGATCAATATAGCTCTCCACACATAATAGACTTCATTCATTCATGTAGATGCATTTGATCATGAAAAATAGTAAATATAACACATCACAGAACATATTCTAATCTCAGGAAAATAACAGATACATAACACATCTATTGCATTATAAACTCAAGTTCGCCAAAACCGTCCTCTTTATTAAGAGATATAACAGTTCTAATACATTCAGTCCTTCAATGCTAATTACCCTTCCGCGCACACAGCCAGCGGAGTCCACACACAACCAGGACTAAGTTCTTCGCCCACACAACCTGCAGGAGCCTTTCTACCCAAAAACCCAGACTTAGATAACAACCTTACAAAACATTCATCAGTAGACATAATATTAATCTCTCTACTTGAATTGATCTATCTATATTTATAATAATATTAGTGCGCAGATACCATGGCCCCAAACCATGGTTTGAGACTCATAGTTTTTTCTTAAAACCCATTTACATTGATTAGGGACTTTGACTTGCCCCAAATCCCCTTTGACTCTTCTGCGCGCAATGCACACAAAAATATAACAAAAACATAATCAAAATTGTAGCCCAAGGGACCCAGCTCCAATAGGACCCCAACATAAAATCGTGACTCGTCTTGAGTCACTATGGGGTGGGCTCCTTCATCTTCACATTGAGCATTTCAATAGAGCTCTTCAGAGGTAGGACCACTATGACACTCTGCGCAACAGTTCCTTGCGCTTCATCCAAGAGCTTTGCAGTCGTCGGCCCTTCAGCTGCTATATTTATGCCGTGGTGCATCTGCTGAATACTCTTTAATGCACCATCCAGGGTCTAAGACAACTGCAGGACTTCCTCAACCCACAAATGCATCCTTTATTCCAATAATTATTCCCGACGATGCAGATCTTCAATCTTTGTTTGAATAGCTTGACCCAACTGAAGGCGGGAAAGTTGTTGCGCTATCACCAATGTAGGTGCCACCATCCTAATGTCTGCGAATTGATGCTCTTTAATGCACAATTTAGTGCACAAATGCTCCACCATTTGGTCATTTTGAACCGAAGTCCAGACACCCATGGCCTCATCTAACAATTGGCCACACTCTGTGACTACAACTGATATGTTGTTTGTCGCTACTTTGACCTCTGTAGCACATTGTGCTCTGACCTCCAGAGGAATTTCTGGCTGTAGCTTCATCTGCAAGTATGCAATTTGTTGTTAAAATTCGACTCTGACAGTCTGCAGTTCATCATGCGATGCCTTCAGCACAACGGCTAGTCCTTCCAGTTTTTCTGCAGGTGCGGCTGAGGCAGGGACCGCTGGCAAATCATTGTGTTATCACTCACTAATTTCTCCAGGTTCAAGAGAAATAGTCCAAGGTAACCAAAAAAATACTTCAAACTCTAGGATCTAGCCTTCCTAGGGTTCAGAGAGGGCTCTCTCTATCAAGTTTAAATTTGTTTAAATTTGTGAATATTAGGCTAGTTATTAAAGTGCAGATTTGGTTTTGTTTTGTTGGATTTGGTGGAAAAATTTCACTTAGAGAGAAGATAGAGGGAAATATACTTGTCCATTGGGTTATGGAGTCTAAGTCAAGCTAACGGAACTGGGATCAAAGCTTAAAAGGTTAAATGTCTTCAACGCAAGATAGATAACCCTTGGAGATCTTGGAAAAATGGTTTTTGAGATGGTATGATCGGGATAAAGGGCACTTAACGATCCTTTGATCTGGAAAAGGGAAGTAGAAGATAGAGGTCAACAAGAGAGGGAGAAATTAATAATTCCCTACACCGGAAATTAGAAGAAAACAAAGAAATGATAACTAGTTAAAAACAAGGTGCTATTAACATGTCGTGTAGTAGTACTCCTAGTTATACATTCAGATTTAGAATTAAAACACAGATGTATGCATGAAACAAAAGAAGATAACAATGACAAGTTTAAAGAGAGTACTTCACTCTAGATAGCTTATCGCAGTGATACTGAAGTATGATGCCAAAAAGGTGATCCAGTCTACTGCTGAAAATCGAAATCCAAAGCCTTCAAGTCAAAGAAAATATCTATAGTAATCTCTAGCAATTTTATTCCACACCAAAATACTTCCAAGAGTGACATATTTATATAAAATGTCTTACAAAATATCCTAGATGACTTCTAGGAATAAAATTAGGAAAATTAAATCTTTTACAACAATAATAGTGACAGCTTGCTCAACAAACTAGCAATCTATCCTATTTTATTCAAAATAAATAGAAACAATTTGTAGATAAGAAGTAGCTGGCTGCTTATGTGTCTTCCCTACTGGCTTTTTAGATATTTTTCAAAATCTAGTTGCCTTCACTAATACTCTTTCTTGCTGATACCCTTTATTACTAATCCTCTTTCATTTATGATACTCTTTACCTTCAAAAAACTGCCTTCTTGCTGTAAACATCTGTTTTTACTGTGAAATCAGCAAACATGATTTTTGTTCTTCATGTGTTTGCCTTTCTTTCTTCACAGCAAATCAGTCAATGCCTGCCACTCCTCATTTTTAGGAATTCTAATATTCTTGAGTTTCCTAAAATTTTCATCAGCCTCGGTGTACTTGGAAAATGTGGGTTGATGACAAACAAATGTTTAATTTCATATTGCAAGTAAAACAAATCTTCAAAACTTTTTTGCAATACTTTCCTTGTGGGAATACCTTGGCCTGTTGACTTGTTCACCTACTCTTTGGAATGTCCTTTGATCTTTTTGTCATAATAATTCCGAGGCATTAAATTTTCATTAATCACCATAATATCTGGAAGTCCCTTTTGCCTCAAATTGGTGAATTTAACCATGAATCTAGTGACATCAGTGTTCATTCCTTCACATTTCTCCTAAAGCTACCTCATTAGATTTCTTTTGGTAGTTACTTTCCTAATTTCTAGGATTGTGGCTATTCTATCATTGATTTTTAACTCTTAAAGTTGCTGTCTGTTCTTGCTGTTTAGGAAATTGATTAACCTAACAGCCTGTTCTGGTTTATTTGCCAATTCTTCTTGTGTCTTTTGGATCTATGCCTAAGTTGTCAATAGTAACTCTCTCTGCTCAAAAATTACTTGGATTGATGGCCAAACATCATGAATGGCTTCAATTACATTATTCTATAAGTAATTTTTAATATATGATATTTGGTCTTTGAGAGTTAACTCTTTCTGGAGCTTCTTCACCTCTTCACTTAATCTGTGAGAATTATGTTCATGTATCTTGGCATCTATCTGAGCTGCTTTGCTTGTTTTCTCAAGATTTTCAATTGTCTTGGTCAATCTATTGATTTCATTGGTCTTCAAGGACATTTCCTCCATTGCTTTTATTAGTTGACTGCTCTCATCTATAGGTGGAAACATTGTTATAGAAGATTCAGTCACTGAAGTAGTTGAAGAAGTCACTGGCACTGCAGTGGCCAGTGGCTCTTTTGGTGCCAATTTCTCTCCTAAAGTAGATGGCACTGCTACTGTGATGACTTGGATAACAGTGGAAATAACTGGTTCCTTGACTGTCTCTTTTTATTGGACAACTTGTTCCATTTGCACTTCCATTTCTTTGATTTGAGCCGCGAGTTGAAGTATCAAGCTCATCATTTCATATTAATCCTTCTGATCTTGTAAAACTTCCTTTGTTTGAGGATGTTCTCCTTGAGGAAGCTTGAGATGTTTCCTCAAGGCAGCTATGTCCTCATTTTTCTTTTTGACTAATGCTTCAACTGCTTTTATGTTTGTAGGATCATATCCTACTTGCAATACTAACTCTTCTAAGGCCTTTATCCTTAGATCTTTTTCATATAGTGAAGCTTTATCCCTTTTCATTTGGTCCTGCATATTAGAGATTGTATTTTGAAGTCTATGAGCACTCATAGCTTTTATGGTCACTGTGGAATAGAGCATCTATAGTGTTTGTCTGTGGAATTCAATCTGATCCAACTCATGGATTTTATATATGGCTACTTTCATATCAACCTTTTTGTAATCAGCCAGTGTCTTTGGCACTGGTACAGTTGGCTATAAAACTGACATAATCAATTTTTGAGTTGAATAATCAAAGGCTGATAAAAATCTGTTTTGGTTACCTGGCTTCTACTTCAAAAAATGAGAATATATTTCAGTTTTGATTTCCTCATTCATCAATTTGATTTGCTTGTATTTTTCTTTAATGTCTAAGTCCTTCTCCTCAACTGAGTGTGAGGAGGAAGTCTCCATACTGTGTTGCCTCTCCATTATCTGTGCATCTTCATTATTCAACTGTTCTTGATTCTGATTTGGCTCATTGATGATTATAGTGGCTACATTGGTCTCTGTATGTGCAGTGTTCGTATTCAAAGGCAGTGTATCTTCAACTTCTATTGTTACCTTACCTTTAGCTGCTGTATCTAGTTTTGGCCTCTTATTGTAAATGATTTTAAACCTTGTCTCTGTGGTAGTTTCTGCAGTATAAGCTCCTTCTTCCCCGATTCTTTTAGTGGATGGTTCTGGTTGTTTGGAAAAGTCCAAAGGGTGACTAGTATTCCTTTGGTTTACTGCCTCTGTTAAAGTATTCTCAATCCACTCTATTTGATTATAAAATTTCTCTATATTTTGCTTTGAGTCATGGATAAAGGGTGTTAATTTACATTTTACCCTTAGTTTACTTAAGCTCCCTTGTGGATCATAATTGCACGGAAAGCATTCTTCTAATTTGTATTCCTGTAATTGACTTGCTGCGTCTTTTTCTGCTTCTCTTTGACTACATATGAAAGGCCCAATTTGATTTTTGAGTTTAAACTGAGTCTTTTTCTTGGTTGCCATAAAATTAATTGAATTTGAATTCAGGATCTGCCTAATGTATTCTAAGGCAAAGATCTTCATAGATGGATGCTTAGGTAACTTATAGGGCAATAAGTTGGAACCAAAAACTCTAATTTCAGTGAATTCCTTGTATAAATACCAATCACCTACTTTGCTTTGCTCTGATAGCTACAAAATTCTCTTCATTTCCTCATTGATTCTAGGTTTTTTTGCTTTTGTCAAGATGGTGGTCAATGGATGCACAAACAACTCAGAAAAGTTTGAATACTTGAATTTTGTCCCTTCTTTTCTGAGTATAGATGTTTAGAAGACAAATGATAGAGGTTTTCCTTCTGTATCCAATTTCTGAAGTGAAATAGGAAAGTTATCTGATTGGAAAAATAGAAACAAGTGTAAAATATAAGAGGTATATCTGAATACCCCTTCCAGTTGCAAATTAGATAATTAATAGTGAATGCTATCAACTATAAAACTAGCATATTCAAATATGACTGAGGGTGACTGTCCTGGAAAAAATGTAGACAAAAATCCCAATATTGACTCATCAGTATGTTCATCGGTGAGATACCCAAGTATAAAGGAAAGCATAGAGATAACATGCCTTGAACCTTTAGGGAACTTGGCAGTGGAATATAGAGGGTTTAATTTTGGGATTTCAACATGCAGAGGCATGAAAGTATGAAAGATCATAAACCTTATAGGAAATTCTAAGTTAATGTATAACTTAGTGAGGGCTTCAATGGATAATGGTACTGCTTGAGGGTCTGATTGAATCTGTAACATCTGGTTTATAGACTCTGTTGTAATGGTAAATAGGAACTCTTTGTTTGCATTGACAATAGCTCTCTGTTCAGGAATGTAGTATTCATGACACAGTCTGATAATTTCTTGATAGGGGTGAGTCAGGGGGACTACATATTTGGGCAAATTAGATTCCCAAAAATGGACATCTTCTTGCTCATCTAGGGATTTTTCAAAACACCATTTATGTATATCTAACAAATTGAACTCAAATATAGGATCAACTATTTTATAGTCAATGTATGCTAGAGGAATATGTTCAATATCAACAGCTGGTGGCTGCAATGGGTTGACTACAATGGCAGTATTTGGAGTCATGGCAGGAACAACTTTAGGAGTTTTTGAACCTTCAGATTTGTTTCCACTCTGTTTTTTAGGCATCTTTATAGGATTCTGCAAGCTTAAACTATTTGCAGAGGGAATTTTACTATAACAGAGGATGGATTAGGCAATTTCAACAGGATATAATGCTTCTCTGGCTTTTATGGTCAATTGGGTCTCTCAAATGTTGTTTTAAGGCTAAAAACTGGTCAAACACAGAAAACAAGGGTTTTCTGAGTCTCTTGACTGCAAATTTGGCTCAAACTTTGATAAAAAAGGTTTTTCAAAAGATACAGGGCACCTGTAGAGGATTTCTGGCTTTTAGAGCTTTGAATTTAACCCTAAAATTGTGAAAAAAATGATAAATTTATTTGAAAATGGTGCGTAGTGGACTCTAGTATTCCTGGAAATTTTTTCCAGGGTTTCACCTGTTTCTGGGACTTTTTGGTAATTGAAATTAATCAATTTCTTAATCTTTATTGCATTTAACAGGTTTTTTAATTAAATTGCAGGTTTATTTTTTTGGAAAAATACCTGTTTTGACGCAGGTATAGGTTTTAATAGGGCTTTCTGCAATCTTCTGGTCGAATTGAATTTTCAGTGGTTGATATGGAACAAGTGCGGCTCCTTAGTAATTATTTCAGGTTTCTTTGGCAATTTCAAAGGTTTTGAGTGTAAAAATAGCAGGAAATGGCTATCAGGGGGCTCTTTGCAACATTACAGAGTCGGGAAGGGCAAAATATTGGTTCAAATGTGAAAGATAGGTAAAAATTGCATATACAAAGGTTTTATTAAACAATATTCACATTAACCCTTTGGCATTAATTATAGGTCATATCATGGCAGGAAGGTGGTTTTGGATTTTTGGAATAGATGAAAACCGGCGGTTTATCGCGTTGATTTGGAGTGATAAGCAGTTTTTTATCAAAGTCACGTGATCCAACCATAAATAGCCACATGGAGGGGAGGGTTCAATGCAAAACCGACCATTTCGTGTGGATATTGTGTTTGATCAGTCGTGCACTTTGTTCACGCGATATTGCTTTTCGATCGTGGGATCAAAATCTTTGAAGCGAATGGTGGAGATCGGTTTGAGAGGTACATGGAATGAAAAGGTGGGACTGGGTTGGCTTAACTGTAGCGGAATGGTTTAATATATGTTTTAAACCTTATATGAAATGTTTTGTTTATATATAGCGGCGAGATTAATTATGGCTTAAAACATATGGCGGGGTTAATGTTTTTATTAAAACATTTGTTTAAATGATTTTAATAAAACATAAGCAGGCGGGGTTTATGCTGTGACAAAAAACGTTCTCAAATGTGCATAATAATACGTTATTTTATATAGTTTTTTTAAACTTTTTTAAATAGTTAAACAAGTATAGGGCACGATATTTGCATATGGATAATCTTTTAGACCAAAGGGATTTTTATTTTGGGTTTTTTATTTATGCACATGGGATAATACACTTTGGTCAAAAGGTTATAATAGTGGGTTTTTAGGGTTTATTAAATATAAGGGAATTAATAACATAGGAAAGGGTATCTTTTAGAGATTTAATAAAATATGCTAAAAGTTAATATGAGAGGGGAGTGCAAAACAAAATACACATTATCTCCAGTATAAAATAATCAAGCATTTGCTCATCTTTGTATTTCTTTGAATAATACTTAGGATAAATGTGATTTTGTGGGTTTTTATGAATGCTTATGAAGGGATAGATTTAATTATGTAGGGATTACAATTTTACTAAGTAAGAGTGTGTTTTTACTTAAGAAAAAGGGGTTTTAGTACATGAATGAAGGGTAAATGACGATAACTGAGGATTTTTAATCATAAGAACTCAATATTTTCAACTAATCAGTCATAGAGCTATTGAGGTATAAAAGGTATTTTTTTAACACCTATTTATTTCACATTAATTATCAATCCAGGAACGAATTTTTATTTCAAGAGTGTACTCTGTCTGAGCTGCAATTCAAGCTAAGAGTAATGCTTTGTAATATGTAGTACATTGTTCTAAATACAAGAGTAAATGGATGCTTGGGAAAGAAATCTAATTACAATAACATAAACTCAAATGCTCTGAAATCCAATCATTCACTTAGTAAACATCAATCGAGGATACAATAGCAATAACTCATTCCTCTAGAAATTGATGCAATTGAAATCAAACTGGAACAAGACAATCAATCTAGGAACGTGGAAGCAATAGCCAATGTTCTCTACAGTTGACAGTCCTGCTTTAAAGTAGTTAAAGGGAAATAGAAATTGAACTAAATCATTAATGCTACTAATGAAAGGAAACTAGGAAAGCTCTCCAAATAAAAATCAAACTCTTTGCAAACCAAACTCTTTTAATTAATCAACTGAAATGAACAAAAATGTAAATGGACAACAAACTGTAATTAAAGGAATTCAACATCAAATCCTATTTAATAAATATGAACAACAAACTCTAATTAATGGGATCGAATAACAAATCCTATTGAACAACAATCTGTAATGAATATCAGTCAAATGGAACAGCAAGTGGAATGAAACCATAATGGAAATAGAACAATGAAGCTCTATTAAGATATAACAAGATAAATTATACAGAATTAAGATTCTTGTTAAATAATAAAATAACAATAACGCAATTCGTTAATATAACACACCAAAATAAGTAATGAACAATAAACCACTTACCTGCAAACCATAATGAAAAAAAATATGAACTATCTCACAACGATAATTGAAAGGTAATGATACAACCAACAGATCGATCCACCAGGGCCGGGCCCTCAACCACCGGTGAAACACCGCTGGGCTTTACTCCAGAGTTAAGAAATGGAACAAAAACGCGTTCTTATATTAATCAAGCATAGATAGTGTTTACAGTAGTTGCTCTCTGACCATGAGAGTTAAGAAATTACAGAGTTACAAAAGAAATTCAATAATCATCCATTGTTCTCCCCACGAAAATACATGCTTTTCCTTTTATAATCAGAAAGAGGAGAATGTAAATAGTAAATGTGACCCCTCATAACAATATTGGATTGTTCCCAAAAAATTGATCAACAAGAAAATATATTTCCATCCATATTTCAACAGGAACAAGTCGAATTTGGATTTGCAGCTGAGATAATTTGGAGGACGGCCGCAACAGTAAATCTGAGAAAATCGTGCTCAAAGAACCTTTTGTTTCTCTCAATACATGCCGAATTTGGGCAAACCATTCCTTACAAAAGTTAATTCGGTCTGTTCTGGACAAAACCCATGTTTCGAATTTTCCAGATTCTTCTCCATTTGCCTAGAATATCCAATGCACAACTGACCTCTCTTATTTCAGCGAATTTGTGAGTTGGAATATTGAATGATGTGCTGGAGATCAAATCTGAAATCTAGCAAATATCTTGGAGGCTAAAATGGTGAGTGATGTTACAAAATATATTAATAAACCATCATTGATAAAATTATGCATAATAATCATTAATTTATTAAAAATAAGGGAGAAGAAATAATATTTATCCATAAGAGCATAAATAATTATAAAATGGATTTATATGATAAATTATGATAAATTACATGATAAAGAAGAGTAGAAATGGATGAAATAAGTGTTAAAAAGTGGTCATATTCGCGGCCCAACATACCCAAACTGAATATATTGCATGTCCTCATGCAACCCAAAGACAAAACCCATGTGTTAACCAAACAAAAAAAATTGTTCATCTCAATTCATGAAATGGATGGAACAAATGAATTTTTCCTCAAATAATGAATATTCAATTTTAGCAATCTCGATGAAGGCGTAACAATTTTTACAGTTGACGTTCAACTATATGTATATGAAGTTGCAGAAAAATGTGACATAAGTAACAGCAAACTTCATTAACCATTTTCTCAAAAACCAGATCGTCTTGATGCATAGATCATGAGATATAAACAAAATGGCTGTAGGTGATAGTGCATAATTTTCGAAATTTTATGAACTAATTTAGCGTGAAATTATATGGGTTTGTGTATTTTAATGACACCTCTTTGTTATCCAGAAATCACAATAATTATGTTCATAGTTTTAAAGATATATGCAAATCAATTTCTGCGCTGTATAAAAATGAAATTATATGCCTTAAACAAGAAAGAAAGTAGAAAACATCCATCATGTGTAGTAATTCCTCCCCCAAACTGAAGAATTAGCATGTCCTCATGCAATGCTAGAAAACAAAGAGAGGTGGTTGCTACAATCTGTTAAACTCTATGCTTGGTGTAAAAGAACATGGAATAAGGGAGGTGTTGAGAATGAATAAGAATATCAATGGATGATAAAGAATATTACTGACATGGTCATAAAAAAGAAATGAAAGAAAGCAACACTCCCCCAAACTGAAAGATGATATGTCTCTGAAAAATGGGAAGTGGTAAAGATGTGGAATGAATTATGATAAATAATGCTCAATGGATTTTCATGAAATTCTCCTAAATTCATAATAAATCAGAAAATTATGTTATTTTACCTCAAGTGTTACCTCTGAAAAAAAATGTGGAATGACATGTAGGGACTGGAATTTGTTGAAGCTGATGTAGGCTAAGCGAATACTGAAAGTGATGCAAAAGGTGGAAGCCATGCAAACACATCATGTTTGAAGAATTGTGCGTGTTCGCGAGTTGCACGAGCCTTTGCTGTTAGTTGCAATAGTGTGGTCATGCTACGAATAGAATTCCCCCCCATACTTGTTGTTCTCCTGTAAACAAATCATGATTCTGCATGCAATTTTCTTGAATCCACAGTGTTAATTTTGAATGGCAACATATAAGATGCATGCAAAATTTTAAGCAGAAAAACTTCTGTAGAAATGCAGTATGAATATTGTGGCAAATAGAAGAGCAACGTATTGCACAACAATTATACATCATGGAAAGACATACATACTTATGATATGATCAAAAAATTATCGCATTACTGAAATCAATGCATATTTTGAAATCGTGAGTAGATATGGAAATGTTTATGTAATGATTCGAAAATAAGGAAAATGACAGATGATGTGAAAAAAGTACTTATGCGGTCATTATCCACATAAACCATTATGATCGATTTATAAATAAATTTCATGCATAAGAGGTTCTGAACAAAGGGTTTAGGAGCATACTCTCATTTGATATTAGATAAAGATATAAGAAAAGGGTTTATCATTACTATTGATTTGTGAAAAATATGACTCCAATACCATCAACAGAGCTTTGTTGTCCACAGGTGTCTATAACCTTGACAAAGTTGCTTTCTCACCCTTGGAACCATTATCTTTTATTTATGTCTAGGGAAGTGTTGTGTGATGTCATGATGGAGGCCACTGTGCTGGCTTGGGAACCAGATGAATTACAATGCCATTCACCAGGAAGGAGTGAAAGGTGGGCAGGCCGGCTCGTGATGAGACCTCCCGTTCCAAGAAATTTTTATTTTTCTGAATTGTCCATTGGATCATATCCCTAGTGTGGTGGCCATAATGAGAATTACACTTCACTTCTCCCTTATGATCATGGTAGGCTAGCTCTTGATGAGACCCCCTATCCTCCATCTGCCATATCATAGAATTGTTAGTAATCATATATAGATTTTTTCTTCTTTTTTCATGTAGAACTTCCCTATTTATGTATAGAGGATGGCTCAACACTCCTTAAGAGTAGGGATGGTGGAAGAAGTCTGAACATCTTAATATAGAAAGTATGCCCTTATTCTTATTCAATAAATAAAAATCAAAGAGAGTTATGAAAATTTAGGGAATAACCAACATGATAAAGATAATCAATCATATAATTTTAGTGAAAATAAAGACAACAAAGGGATATAGATGGTTGTGTCCTTTTCTTTTTCTTATCACTACAAATTTTTTCCCTAAAAATGACAATTTCTCTTGATTTGCTGATTCTAGTAACCTCTAATTTTTGTGTCCTTGCATAATTTTTATGTTTTCCTTTAAAAGATTCATGAATAATTCACAAAAATCCTCAAAATTTTGTTCACAAACAAGAAAAATGCACTCAAAAAATGATGTTCGTTTGGAAAGGAATAGCAAAATTCTGTGAAAATGTTGTTTCTTTCGTAAGGAACAACAAAAAAAATCGGCAAAACTGATGTTCCTTTTGAAAGGAACAGCAAAAATAATCAGCGGAAATGTTGTTCCTTTGGAAAGGAACAACAAAAAATAAACACACAAATGCACTGTTCTTTAAGAGGAACGACTGTTGTTCCTCTCAAGGAACAACCGCTGTTCCTTAAAAGGAACAACATAAAAAATAAAGGCACACAAAAAAGTGTTGTTCCCTATAGGGAACATAAAAAAATGCACGCAGAAATTGCTGTAGGGAACAACAAAGGAAAAAATAGAGGAAAGAACAAATCCATTGTCAAACAAATCCAATCAACTAGAAAGGAAAATTTATGTACATGTTTAAAGAAAAAGTAAATTTTTACAGAATTTGTGCTGCCGAAGAATTGCCTCCTGAAACTTGCATGGTGGGGTCCTTATTTTTCAATTTCTAATGGAGCGGAAACTAAAATTTGAAGGGATCAACACTTGAAACACAAAAACATAAAATAAATCAGAAAATAAACAACACTTTATTAAGTTACAACAGCTATGATGTTATTTCCTAAGGGAATATCAATTTGTTAATGGAAAAAAATGATCTTTTTGAAAAATGTTTTGGCAGTAGCGACATGAATCTTCAAATGGAAACCAATTCTTCATTTCTTCTTGTTATGAATATGTGAGGTAATGAACTGGATGAAATGTCCTTGTTTCACTAAAATTTCTTTCAAGAATCCCTCGTCCATAAATTGACCTTCTTTGTTCTGCTAAGACCTGCAAAAAACGAGTGTCTACCTGCAATAAAACATTAAATCATGGAGAAAGTGAGGTGCGCAGGCTCCCCTAATCCAAGAATTATGCAAAAAAACTAACAAGTAGTTACTCTGTAGAACAAATCCACGGAAAAAGTAAAATTAATTATTACCTGCAGGAGAGTAGTGGCCAATCATGCTAACTGGCAGTGTTTCAATCATAACTTCTTTGTTTTTCGTCTGATTTGAGTGATTCCAAAGCCAAATGAGAGTTAATTAAAAATTTTATCTCCAATAGAAACAATTTTTAAGAATTCAATGCTATGATATGTCAAATTTTCTTAGAACAACCTGCATAATAGAGTCATTTTTGACTTTCCAGCTTAGACCAATAATTGATATTTCAAGCATAAATTTTTTGTTTGATGACAGATTGAACCGATTAAAATTGGAGATTAAACTAGATTCATTTATTTATCTCCAATAGAAACAGGTTTTGAATACAAGAAGAATTGATGGGTCAAATACGCTAGTGAACAGCCGAGAAAATAGTTTCAAAAGTGCTGATTTATGATAGGAAGTCAGTATTTTGGTCATAAATTCCTCATACGATATCAAAATTGAGTGATTAAAATTGTGTTGTAAACTAGATTCATACAGGAATCTACCATAGAAATAGGATTTAAAAATATAGTCATTTAGGCCTCCAAAAACTGACTGTCCCAACTCTTGAGCTGCCTACTAGACACCCTGTCAATGTTTTGGTTCTAAATTTTTCGTTTCAAATCCAAATGGAGTGATTCAAATTGGGTTGGAAAGTAGACATAAAGGGATAATTAATATAGAAACATGTTTTAAAAATATTCACTTTTGATCCTCCAAAACATGATTGTCCCAACTCTGTTTTCAGAAATTTGATCAAGGCTGGAAGCCAAAAAAATGATATACAAACAATTTTTCCATATTGGTGATAAAAATGAATGAGTATTTGTAGAATTGTTATTTTCAATATAATACATCTACATACACAAATGAATTAAAGTATTTATCACCGATGTTGATTTCCACATCGTGTTGCAACAAAAACAACTAAAAAAAAATGTGTTTATTTTATTTCCTTATTTATTTTATTTTCTACTCTAGCCTACTCTGAATTGGAAAATGAATATGATTACGTATAAGACTATTTCCAGTGGAGCCATTTCCAAAATAAGGCCTCTAGTATGTACATACCCAAATTTGAAAAATGCATGTTGATAAATAGTAGGGTATGAGCAGCCAACTTCCCTTGAAAAGATGGTGCCAAAAATTGTTGAAGTATGGAGTGATGCTGCAAAAAAATGGAGTGAAACCAATCTTCAATGTATCCCTTACTTTCTTGATTTCCCATAGCCATCGTATCATGAAGTTCTTGAGCTTTTAAAATGGTTTGTTGGTGCAAACTAGAAGAAACCTCATTTTCTTTCATAAATTCTACAATTTTTAGATTTGATACATTCTGAATCTCAGTATAATTTTTCTCCAATGGTGCATGTGAGATAGAATGGGTGGGAAGGGTAGGTTAATTTTTCAGTTCAACACTATAAGCATGTTGTATTGGTTTATTATGGTGAGGGTGTGGAATGAGTTGAGCAGGAGATTGTGTAGGGAATGGAGCCTCTTAATGATGTAGTTGATTGGGTTAAGTGGATGATTTTGATAGGCAAGCAAGGTGTTGTGGAAGAGCTGGAATATGTGTTTGTTCTACAAGATGAGGGAGAGTAGTCATACAATCATAAGATGAACCATGCCAAACTTGTAGACAAGATTGGTCGTGGTTATATTGAGATTGGCATGGCTGCCCTAACATATGAGTATTCCATAACAAATTATGCAAGTAAGAGAATGGAGAAGAAGTGTTTTGAACCATACCTGTAGGCCATGATTTCCATGGTTGTGACCTTGTTGCAGCTTCCACATCTCTTTGATTTGCTACTTCCATATTAGATAAGGAAGAGCAACTATCTATGGGATGCTCCTTTCGGTAATGAGGGCAAAACACTTCATCAAATTCTTGACTTTTTTGAACCTGCAAAACATTCAATTGTGAATTTAGAGAGCTAATAAAATCATATTTAAAATTTTCAAATAAAACCTTGATTTCAGCTCTTATGTCTCTTGTTATTGTAGTAAATTTGGAGAAGAAAGAAGAAACTTCTCTAGAATTCTTACCAGCCTTGGAAATTCCTCTTGAATAACTTATGCACAATTCACAAACATCATCATATGATAACTGAAAAACATCACCTTTTCCTATCAGATTTAAGAGTTTTAAAAATTCATCTTTGATTCCTTTAAGAAGGAGTATTTTCAAGATCTCTTTTTCCAAATATTTATGCTTTGATTTTTCAAGGTTATATTGAAATCACTCTACATAGTCCTCCAAGCTTTCATCTTCCCCTTGTATCATACCGAAAATATCTTCATTGGATTTGCAATAGTCTTGGTACTTCTTCAAGAATATGTTCTTCATGTCCTCCCATGTTTGGATGCATTTCCCACATATGCTCATGAACCATCGGAGAGCTGCTCCTTTTAGAGTAAGAGGAGACACTTTCAACCTTTGACCATTAGTACAATAATCATATCCTCTACAAAGTATTTCAAACTCAAATAAGAATGTATCTGGATCTTCATTTGTCAAACCATGAAAATCTGGTAGAGACAATGGGGGAATTATGTGCATTTGTGTCACTCCTCCTAGATCTTTGAGAGGGAATTCAAAAGTTGCAATATGAGCCATTTCTTACCATAATAAAAGATGTTCATCATGTATTTCTTTGAGGATCCTCTTTCAAATGTTCCTGTCAATTGGTTAGTGAAATGGGTGGTGCTTACATCACCACTCGAGTGTAATTACAAGATTTTTTCAAAAATTCTACCTCTAAAATTCAAAAAAACGCAAGCATTCATTCCTACCTTAAGCTTTCACTCAATTCTACTGTGAAGCGGGCCAGTGAACAAGTATGCTCCTTTCTCGGTGCACAGGTTCTTACCTTCTGTCTTTAATACCCAATTCTTCCCAAGTAGAAAAAAAAATCAAATATGCATCACTCTTCCTAAATGGCATACACTCTCCCCGGCAACGACGCCAAAATATTGAGGTATAAAAAGTATTTTTTTGACACCTATTTATCTCACATTAATTATCAATCTAGAAACGAATTTTTATTTCAAGAGTGTACTCTGTCTGAGGCTGCAATTCAAGCTAAGAGTAATGCTTTGTAATATGTAGTACAGTGTTCTAAATAGAAGAGTAAATGGATGCTTGGAAAAGAAATCTAATTACAATAACATAAACTCAAATGCTCTGAAATCCAATCATTCACTTAGTAAACATCAATCGAGGATACAGTAACAATAAATCATTCCTCTAGAAATTGATGCAATTGAAATCAAACTGGAACAAGACAATCAATTTGGGAACGTGGAAGCAATAACCAGTGTTCTCTACAGTTGACAGTCCTGCTTTAAAGAAATTAAAGGGAAATAGAAATTGAACTAAATCATTAATGCTGCTAATGAAAGGAAACTAGGAAAGCTCTCCATAGCAAAATCAAACTCTTTGCAAACCAAACTCTTTTCAATTAATCAACTGAAATGAACAATAATGTAAATGGACAACAAACTGTAATTAAAGGAATTGAACAACAAATCCTATTTAATAAATCTGAACAAAAAACTCTAATTAATGGGATCGAATAACCAATCCTGTTGAACAACAATCTGTAATGAATATCAGTCAAACGGAACAACAAGTGGAATGAAACCATAATGGAAATAGAATAGCGAAGCTCTGTTAAGATATAACAAGATAAATTATAAAGAATTAAGATTCTTGTTAAATAATAAAAGAACAACAACGCGATTAGTTAATATAACACACTGGAATAAGTAATGAACAATAAACCACTTACTTGCAAACTATAATGAAAAAAAATATGAACTATCTCACAATGATAATTGAAAGGTAATGATACAACTAGCAGATTGATCCACCAGGGCCGGGCCCTCAACCACCGGTGAAATGCCAAACACGTTATTGTATTAATCAAACATAGATAGCGTTTACAGCAGTTTCTCTCTGACCACGAGAGTTAAGAAATTACAGAGTTACAAAAGAAATTCAATAATCATCCATTGTTCTCCCCACGAAAATACATGCTTTTCCTTTTATAATCAGAAAGAGGAGAATGTAAATAGTAAATGTGATCCCTCATAACAATATTGGATTGTTCCCAACAACTTGATCAACAAGAAAATATATTTCCATCCATCTTTCAACAGGAACAAGTCGAATTTGGATTTGCAGCTGAGATAATTTGGAGGACGGCTGCAATAGTAAATCTGAGAAACTTGTGCTCAAAGAACCTTCTATTTCTCTCAATACAGGCCGAATTTGGGCAAATTGTTTTTTGAAAAAGTTAATTCGGTCCGTTATGGACAAAACCCATGTTTCGGATTTTCCAGATTCTTCTCCATTTGCCCATAATATCCAACGCAAAACTGATAGTTCTTATTTCAACGAATTTGTGAGTTGGAATATTGAATGATGTGTTGGAGATTAAATCTGCAATCTGGCTAATATCTTGGAGGCTAAAATTTTGATTGATGTTACAAAATATATTAATAAACCATCATTGATAAAATTATGCATAATTATCATCAATTTATTAAAAATAAAGGAGAAAAAATAATATTTATCCATAAGAGCATAAATAATTATAAAATGGATTTATATGATAAATTATGATAAATTACATGATAAAGAAGAGTAGAGATGGATGAAATAAGTGTTAAAAAGTGGTTGTATTCGTGGCCCAACAAGAGCCTTGGGTCTGGTCCCAACAGAAGTTAGAGAAATGCTCTGAGCCTGTTTGACTAATAGCTTAGAATATTGAACAGTCATGGGGGAGGGGAAATTAGTGATTTTTCCCGATGATGTATTATTTACATGATTGCTCCACTGCTTTCTACCTACCCAATCTTCCATTTCTAACATTTTTTCTTCATTTTGGAGGTGCATTTAGGCTTGCAACCTTAAAACATTTTCTTTCGAAGCATAAAACTAATCTAAATCTACCTTATTTCATCCGAGGGCTTAGATTAAGCCGTTGAGCTCCTCATTATTCTCTACCTATCCACTGATTTTTCAAGTTTAAATAGTTTGACAAATTTTTATTCACTATCTAGAACATGAAATTGAAAACATGAAAAGTTAAGATTAAACTGTTTAACTGATCATGGATTATGGAATTTATTGACACTCTACACATAATCATTATTTTAAAAGTAGTGGCATTTGGACTTGCTCACTTTCAAGTTTTATTTCTTTTCTTTTGGGGTATATATTTTTCTAAGTCCTTTCATCTTTCTTTTAGGACTTTTTACCCTCTTTTTGATTTTTTATTATTTTTGATTTTTTCAAAATATGAGAAAACAAATTGCAGAAAGCAAGGTATGTACATATTTACAAGACTTATCAAAGTCAATTCAAAATTTTATTAACCCTATTATTGTAGGACCCTAACAGTAAAACCTACTTCAAACTCTAGGATCTAGCCTTCCTAGAGTTTAGAGAGGGCTCTCTCTTTAATGTTTAACTTTGTTTTAGTTTTGAATATTAGGCTATTTATTAAAGTGCAGATTTGGTTTTGTGGTTACCTCTAGTATTCTTTGACTTAAAAAAACAAAATCCCACAACTTATTAATTCACTGGAGTGATAACATTACTGGTGACCATACTGGGGAAATAACCAATCCTCAGTCATAAAATTAGTCTTAAAGGAATCATTTAAATCAACCTCTTACTTTAATATTATTTTTATAGGTTGTGGGTATTGAAAAATAGTAATTCTGGCTTCTAGGAAAACCTACTATACCAAGTCTAACCCAGATCCTAAGCCTGTTGTCATAGTAGATAACCCAGATCGAATTGGAAAAAAGAAAAAACAAACAAAAAATTTAGAGGCTGAAATCTCATTGATAAGAGTCATTTCATTACCCAGTGAATTAGAAAGTCTGCAAGACATTGATTTTGATCTGGAATTCGAGCATTCATTATTCAAAAGTAAATCTAAAAATGATTTATAAACTACTATTTTAGACCCTGCTTTTATTTCATTTTTGAATACAAAACAGAAATCTATTGCAATAAATTCTAAGAAAACTGAATATTAGACCAAAGTTGAGGAAATTAATGTTACTATTCTAAAGGATATTGATGAAGCTATTAAATTATCTCATTTATTGACTCATGCAAATAGACCTTCAGCTTCCCAATTACATACCACAATAATTCCAGCTAAAGATTCGTCTCTTTATGCTCTCACATCATTCTTAAATCCTACTACCAGCTCACCTATAGATCCATTCATCCCTAAACTGCCTCTACAACCCAGAAAATTATTTCCACCAATCACTTCATCCACTATATCCATTAGTTCACTCTTTGATTTCTTAAAAACATCATCCTTATTTCCCAACACTTCAAATACTATATTTAGTTCATCCACTATCATTTCCAGCAAAGCTCCAAGCAGTTCAACCTTACGTCCTAGTCAATCTAAGCTTCAAGCTATGGCTGCTAGATATGGCCCCCTTGTTATACCACAACAACTTCATGATATTCCACAAGACTATCAAAACAAAATACCAATGTTTGATGGCACTACTCACTATTCTTCTTAACAACATATTACTAAGATGTTAGACTTCTTTGAAATTTATGAAATTGATGATTCAGATGTTCAAATGAGATTGTTTGCTCAAAATTTAACAGGAGTAGTTAAGAAGTGGTTTAAATATTTAGCTGCTGGTAGTGTAACTGATTTAGCTGTCTTTTTTACTTTGTTTTTAAATAAATGGGAAAAGAAAAAGAACCCCCTCCAATTTTTTTCTAAATTTGATAATTTAAAAAGAGCTCCAAATGAGTCAGTTCAAGATTACTGCACTAGGTATAATAGTGTCTATAATTCTATCCCTGCAAATCTTAAACCTACTCCTTATTCTGTTCTGCTCAAATTCCCTAATGGATTTGATACAGATATGGCATACCAATTAAGGGAAAGAGATTTAGATACCTTAGAAAAAATGCAAACTGATGCAGTAAGTGTAGAATTGAACATTCTAACCAGAAAAGCTAGACTTAGAAATGAAAGAAGAGTTACTGTCAAAGAATAAAATTCAAATTCAGACACAAAAATAGATGTTATAGCTAAAACTTTAGAAAGAGTGATTGATAGATTAGATAATATGGAAAGAAGACCTCAGTGGGATAACCAACAACAGATTAGAAATCCCAACTTTAGAAAAAATATAAATTCTGGAAAAGGAAAAGAAACATCCCCGGACCAAACCATTAGGCCACCATTCCAAGAGAATTATGCTGAAAGTTCTCAAAATAATAATGATGATGAGGAGGATACTATTAATCTAATGGGAATAGATGACAACAATACTATTTTCCTAACTTAAGAAGATCAGGAATTGTTTGAACTTCAACAGCTTAAATTACATTATAGTGAATCCTTTGATTACAAGCAAGGTTATGACTATGCAATAAATGAAATACACAACCAGTATAACCTTAAAAACAAGAAAAATAATGAGTCTTCTACTAAGAAATCTTCCCAAAATAAAAATCAGAAAATAGTAGAAGTCCCTAAAACAAAATTTTTGCAAATTCTCCCAAGGGAAAATAAACAAAATTCAAATTCCTCCCAAAACATTTCTAGTCCAAAGAAAGCATCAGGCCCTAAAATTGTTGACATTACTGATGAAGTTGCTTAAGTTACAAAAGGTTCTAAAAAATCTGCTGCTACTAAAGCTTTTAACTCTGTAAAAAAAAAAAATTTAAATCCAAAAAACCCTTCTGCTGATCCTAAAACAACAGACCCAAAAAATGTTGCTTCAAAAGCCTTTGTTGAAAATTCTAAGAAATAAATAATATCTACTGCTTCACAAACAATCCCTGAAAAGAAAGTTAGAAGTACTAAAACTCAGGAAACACAAACAAAGAGTCCTAAAACAATTGAAAATGAAAAAACAACTGTAGTGTTATGGCCTAAATCTACTTCAGGCTGAGAAAGGCAGAATCTAGGGTAACATCAAACCACGCTTAATCTGGTAGCTAGCCCTACCAGATCGGGAGAGGGCTCTCTCTTGGTCAATCTCAGCAAAAAAAATCAGTGAGGCTTGAGATGAATTGAATAAACGCTGATTTTAGGCTAGGTATATATGTAAAAGAGTTTGATTTGATTTTGAGGGTGTTTGTTGGATCAATGGGAAAGGCAAATTTTGGGTCTGGGAAATGAGCATTTTTGCAGGGATCTGAATGGGGCAAGGTAGGAAATTGTTTTGACACTTCAATTTTGAATGAAATGGATAGCTCAGACCGGTGAGGAGTTGAAGAGGGCAAGAAACTTTCAGGAATCCTCTTCAAACAGTTGAAAACATAGAAAATTAAACAAACCTTAGGCAGAGCATTGCAAATTTTAATGAATTCCACCTTTATCCTTGTTTGTTTAACTTAAGAAGAAATAAGAGGGAAAATGATACACATGAAACACCAGTAAAATTACATTAACAGAGAGAAAAACATCATCAAAACAAAGCGCCACATGAATCCCAAGGAGTACTGCAAACCCTGGTATATTCCTTTGCCAAACTGCAGAGATGAATGTGTAATGATGCTCATAGCAATCCTAAGTGTCCAACCTATGCTAATGACTAAAAAATTACAAGATATAAGCAACCAAAAACTCATCCCAACCTCTAGGGGTCGAGCTCACAATTTTAGGATCTATTCCAACAAAATCTAAACTGAGAACTAGAAAGTAGGCAGTGGAACAACTTGCCTCTATAAACTAGGAAACCGATTCATTCAGTTGCAATTCACCTTTTGATGGATGAATCAACCTCCATGAGTGAAAATTTAACAAAATTACATCAAGATCCATCAAATTATATCATGAGTTTAAATTTGGAAGTAAGAAAGTAAAAATGTCAAAAACTAGGTGAAAAACAGAGTTACTGAGTCCAAAATGAGCAAAAATCCCCAATGCGCCGCCCCTGATTTCTCTATGCGTCGCGCTAGTTTGGAGCTGATTTTGGAGGCCTTCCCGTGAGGCTCCAAGTGGGCTTTTTGGAAAGGTCTGCATGTCTAATTTCCAACACAAGTGGAATTTCTGAATTTGGTCTTCATTTGCCCCTCCAAAAATGAGTTCTCCCAACACTGCTTCCTGTGTGTCAAAAAATGGGCAGAAAGGTCATTTTTAGGGTGTTTTTGGCCCTTCTGGAAGCCCAAAACCTGTCAAAATCTCTTGGCTATAAGTAGGCATGCATAATTTTCCATGAAAAATCCAAAAATGTAAATTTTTCATCAAAAGGATCCCCCAATCATAAGCGCGCGCCAAGTGGCGTGGCGCATTGGGCTGAAAACTCTGTTTTTTAAGGCAAAATTTCCAAAATTCATCTCAATGCATAGTGCCTTTTTGCAGGAGACTTTTGGAGGTCTTCCTCAACTCCAAATTGAGCTCATGATATCTCATTGGAAATATATTTGTGTCTAGTTATCATTTGACTCATTAAGCAAGTCATTTTTCCAACCAATCTAGGAGAAAACTTGATTTTCCCAAGGTCACTTCAGAGGTGCATCAATTCTCCTAAGGCAACTGTATTTTTGAAATTTATCTAAAACCATGACACTTGTGTAAAACGTGAAGGAGGTTTTTCTTCCTTGGCCTATTTTGGACAAAAACCTCTCTCAGTTTTTCCAAATTCATCTTTTCTTGCTCATAAACATCATTGGAGTAAAACCTATCCCGATGTGTGGAACAAGGGATTTGTCGAAATGAAGCGAAATGAAGGGGATAAGGGGCTTCTAAATTCTTGAGAAAATTTTTGGAAGTAGGGAGGGATGTTAGTAAGTAGGGGAAAGTGGAATTTCAAATATTGAGTAAGGGGAAGGGGTCCAAAAGGGCAAAACACAGGCCTAGCCTAGAAAATTGCCAAGTTATAGCAAGAAACTAGGGTTTGTGCGAAAATGAGGAATTTGGGGGATCTTAGTGATGGTAAGTGTTTAATAAGGTACATTAAGGATAGAGAAAGGTGTATGAACATTGGGATATAAGTTTTGCTGATGATTTGACCATCCAAGAGAAATTACCTTCAAAACCCTAGGAGAGGGAAATGAACCTTACCAAGGCACAACTCAAGCATGAACAAGGTGTAAAATGACCCATTGGAACCTGACATGATGATGAAAACCCTCTGAATGACGGTTCACTCAGCTGAATGGTGACATGGACCGACATTTGGACAACTTTGAGAAGAGTGAAAACAAACCCCAGACCTAATACCTAGTGACCAAATTTTACTTGAAGACTCACTGAAATGACAAAATTTGACCTTGACACCTTAAAATCACCTTGTAAGAGCATGTTTGATCACTGGAGGAATGCTTCAAATACTGACACTAACATGTAGAAAAGCAAGATAAACCAACACAAACTACAGTTACCAAAGAAGAATTGATTCAAATTAGTAAAGCTCAACCTGCATTCAACATACAATCAGAAATTGCAAAACTGAAAATACCAATTCCTTTGACTGAATTGGTAAAGAATGACTTGTACAAATCAACCATAGCTGAAACATTAAATATGAATGATGGAGAAGACTCCATAAATCTAAATGATGATCAACCAGAGTTGATTTTTGGCCCAGATGTAAAAGGAAAACATGCAAATGGTGCAGTTCCTCCATTCTATATCAGTTTAACCATTCATGATCAAATTCTACATAACACAATGCTAGATTTAGGAGCTTCCCATAACTTGATGCCAAAATCCATATCTAGAAATTACAAGGCCATACAAATATTTGTTTTCTTTTGATTCCAGTAAGGTTAAATGCTTAGGTTTAATTACGGATTTGTGTGTAACACTAGTTCAATACCCTGGTAAGAGTATATTAATGGACATTGTAGTAGCTGATATCCCACCAAAATATGGTATGCTTCTTTTTCGCTCATGGGGAGAAAAGTTGTAGGGATCTCTCCAACTGGACATTTCTTATGTTACTATCTTGATGTTTGGCCAACCTAAAAAGTTATATAGGGAAACATTAATGCAATACATGGTCAGTAGTGCTAAAAGATCTATAAATTACCCCATTTACTCTACACCAACTCTGTAACAAATGAAATCCAAACTGAACTAGTAGATAAAAAGAGAGAACCAAACAATGATAACATTTTTCATGAATCTCAATGGCATTTAGACATTGATGGTTCAGTGAATAAGTTAGGAGCAGGAGCAGGAGTCTGGATAACAAACATGGAGACCAATAATTCTGAAGTTCATGCTTTTAGGCTAAATTTCAAATGTATAAATAATATGGTCGAGTATGAAGCCCTTATCATAGGACTCCAAATCATTAGAAACTCAGGAGGAAAAAGAATTTTAATCATGGGAGATTTAGATTTGATCATTAAACAAGTAAATGGAGTTTATTCAGTTTAAAATCCTATATTAAGTAGATATAGAGACACTGTCATAGATTTAACTGATGATTTATTGGAATGTAAGTTTGTTGTTATACCTAGAAAACAAATTATACAAGCTCATTGTCTTGAAAATTTTGCTAGCACATGCAATTTACCATTCCAACCTAATCATATATATACCGTTGAAGTCAAACATAGGCCAATAATCCCAGATAACCTTAAGTATTGGCAGATTTTTTCTCAAGATGAACAGATTTACAAATTTATGAAGAATGAAGAAGAATTTCAGAATTGTATTATAGATACATATTGTACATTAAATCATGATTTGGATTGTGAAATAGATTTAAATGACTTAGATGTAAATAAAATAAAGTTTGATAAACCCACTAAATTTAGTCAAGATGACATAGATAGCTTAGAAAAAGTAGAGATTGAAGAAATTGTTGAAAATGAATTAGATATAGTGAATCTTAAGTATAATTTTTTACCTAAAGGTTTAACCCCCTTGGAAGATCTTTTTGACTCTAATGATGTAGCTAGAAAACCAAAAATGGAGCCAGTAAGATCTGACATAGAAGAGTGTAACATTGGTACAGAGTCAAAACCAAAGATAATAAAACTGTTTAAAATTTTACCTCAACAAGAAAAGGATAAATATATTGAACTTTTAAAGGAATATCAAGATGTGTTTGCTTGGAGTTATGAAGATTTAAAATCTTATGATACAAACATAATTCAACACAAGGTTCCAATAAAAGAAGATCAAAAGCCATTCAAACAGAAGTTGAGAAGGATTAACCCTATACTATTACCTTTGATTGAAAAAGAAGTTAAGAGAATGTATGATGCCCAGATCATTGCACCAATCAGATATTCTGACTGGGTTTCAAACTTAGTTCCTACAAGAAAGAAAATAGGAGAAATTAGATTGTGTGTGGACTTTAGAAATCTTAAGAAAGTATCTTTAAAGGATAATTACCCTTTACCCAAAATGGACCACATATTACAAAGGGTAGTAGGTTCTTCAAGGATTTCATTGTTAGATCGTTTTTCAGGATACAACCAGATCCTAGTTCAAGAAGAAGACCAAGCTAAAACATCATTTACTACTCCTTGGGGCACTTTTATGTATGTAAAAATGCCATTTGGACTAATGAATGTAGGAGCAACCTTTCAAAGGGCTATGGACATAGCCTTTGCAAAGGAAATACATGAGTTCTTAGTTATTTACTTCGATGACATTACTGTGTTTTCCAAAACAGATAATGAACACTTGGATCATTTGAGACAAGTTTTTATTAAGTGTAAGAAATATGGCATCTCTTTAAATCCTAAGAAAAGTATTTTTGGATTAGAGGAACGTAAGTTACTTGGACATATAATCTCAAAAGAAGGAATTAGGATAGATCCTGCTAGGATAGAAGCAATTCTGAACATCAACCCACCAAGAAACATCAAATAATTACAAGATTTTTTAGGTAAGATAATTTTTTTAAGAAGATTCATATCTAATTTATAAGAGATAATTAGAGAATTGAATAACTTTCTCAAGAAAGATTCAGTTCTTAGATGGACTCTTGAGGCTAAAAAATCATTTGAATCTATCAAACAAGCCTTAACCAAAACTCCAGTCCTAATAAGTCCTGATTTTAAGAAAGACTTCATGATTTTTTCATTTGCTTCAGAAAAAACCATTGCTACAGTTTTACTGCAGAAAAATGATCAAGGATTTGAACAACCTATAGCTTTTTTCAGTAAAGCCCTTATATATGCCTCTTTGAAGTACAACATTATGGAAAAACAAGCCCTAGCCTTGGTTAAGGCCATTAAAGACTTCAGAGTTTATATTCTCTACTCACACATTATTGCCTATGTCCCAAATTCTGTAGTTAAAGACATTCTTACTCAAGATGGTCCTGATGGAAGAAGAGGTAAGTGGATTGCCACTATCTTGGAATATTACATAGAGATAAAACCCACCAAGCTCATTAAATTTCAAGGATTAGCCAGACTTATGGCTGAATCCAATTATAATGCCCTAGATATAAATTTCATTGCTCAAGTAGATGAACAAGAAGAGATGGCGACTCCATCGATCAGTGAAGCCTTTTCACACTCACCTTGGTATACATATATCATATTTGTACTCCAAAACTTACGAGCTCCTCCTGGATTGTCAAGAACCAAAGCTATATTTTTAAAACTTAAAGCAGTAAGATTTTGTATCTTAGATAATGTACTTTTTTGGAGAGATCATAGTGGGATTTTACTAAATTGTTTACTAAAGGAAGAAGTTGACAATATACTTGAAGAATTTCATGTAGGTGACTGTGGAGGACATTTATACTGGAAATCTACTGCTAATAAGATCCTGAGAGCTGGTTGTTACTGGCCTACCTTGTTTGCTGATATCAAAAAATATGTTACTTCATGTCATAAGTGCCAAATTTTTTATTGTAAGAAGAAATTATTACCTCTCCCTTTAAAGCCTATTTCAACTAAAATGCCATTTCAATAATGGGGTTTAGACTTCATTGGTGAAATTCATCCTCCCTCTTCAGACCAACATAAGTGGATTTTGACAGCCACTGATTATTTTACTAAGTGGATTGAAGCCATACCCTCCAGACAATCCACTGATACTGTCATTATTTCCTTCCTAGAAAACAACATTCTTTCAAGATTTGGGTGCCCTCAAAAGATAATTACTGATAATGTAGCAGCATTCAAATCCAAGAAAATGATTGACTTTTGCAACAAATACCATATTAACCTAGGCCACTCTACTACATATTACCCTCAAGGTAATGGCCTAGTTGAATCCTCAAACAAAATTCTAATAAATATCATCAAAAGATTACTTGAAGACAATAAAAAGACTTGGCATAAAAATTTAGTCAATGCCTTATAGGAAGATAGACTTACAACTAAGAAATCCATTGGTACTTCACCTTACCAACTAGTTTATGGAATGGATGCTATTTTTCCTTCCTCCCTAGGTGTACCAGTGATGAAAATGATCCAAGAATTATAGGTTGAAACTAATGACATCCAAAGAAGGATAAATCAAACTATTCACTTGCAACAAACAGGGGATGAAATTTATGTCAAATCTCAAGTCATTCAGGATAAGATCAAGAAAATATATGATAAAAAGACTAAAGAGGATGATTCTAACATAGGTAAAAAGGTGTTAAAATGGGATTCCAGAAGAGAAGACAAAGGAAAACATGGAAAATTTGATTTTCTATGGAAAGGGCCTTCTCTAATTTATGGATATAGAGGTAATAATGCTTTCTTTCTCAAAGAATTGGATGGAACAGATCTACAAGAAGGACCAGTTAATGGCAGAATGCTGAAGCAATACTACTCACCTGAGTTAACCAATAGTTAGTTTTTATTCACTTTGATCATTGTACATATACATTGCAAAGTTTAGATTGGATTTGGATGTTTCCTTAGAAAATTTGAAGCCCGAAGAGAAGGCCCTAAGATTTGAAAAGTAAATATCATAAATATGAATAAGTTGCATATATCAGAAGACATTTACAAGGTTAACTCAGTCAAATTTCAAAGGCTACTAAGTCTTAGAGTTCTTGATATTTCACCAGGAAATGTCATCCCCATGTGGAGCCACTGTTAGGGTCCTATAATAATAGGATTCATAAAATTTTGAACTGACTTTGATAAGTCTTGTAAATATTTACATACCTTGCTTTCTGCAAGTTGTTTTCTCATATTTTGAAAAAATGAAAAATAAAAAAATAAAAATAAAAAGGGTAAAAAGTCGTAAAAGAAAGATGAAAGGATTTAGAAAAATATATACCCCAAAAGAAAAGAAATAAAACCTGAAAGTGAGCAAGTCCAATTGCCACTACTTTTACTTTTATTGCAAAAATAATGATTATGTGTAGAGTGTCAATAAATTCCATAATCCATGATCAATTAAACAGTTTAATCTTAAGTTTTCATGTTTTCAATTTCATGTTCTAGATAGTGAATAAAGATTTGTCAAACTGTTTAAACTTGACAGATCAGTAGATAGATAGAGAATAATGAGGAGCTCAACAGCTTAATCTGAGCCCTCAGATGAAATAAGGTAGATTTAGATTAGTTTTATGCTTCGAAAGAAAATGTTTTAAGGTTGCAAGCCTAAATGCACCTCCAAAATGAAGAAAAAATGTTAGAAATGGAATATTGGGTAGGTAGAAAGCAGTGGAGCAATCATGCAAATAATACATCATTGGGAAAAATCACTAATTTCCCCTCCCCCATGAGTGTTCAGTATTCTAAGCTATCAATCCAATAGGCTCAGAGCATTTCTCTGACTTTTGTTGGGATCGGACCCAAGGCTCTATGACTGATTAGTTGAAAATATTGAGTTCTTATGATTAAAAATCTTCATTTATCATCATTTACCCTTCATTCATGTACTAAAACCCCTTTTTCCTAAGTAAAAACACACTCTTACTTATTAAAATTGTAATCCCTACATAATTAACTCTATCCCTTCATAAGCATTCATAAAAACCCACAAAATCACATTTATCCTAAGTATTATTCAAAGAAATACAAAGATGAGAAAATGCTTGATTATTTTATAATAGAGATAATGTGTATTTTGTTTTGCACTCCCCTGTCATATTAAATCTTAACATATTTTATTAAATCCCTAAGAGATACCCTTTCCTATGTTATTAATTCCCTTATATTTAATAAACCCTAAAAACCCACTATTATAACCTTTTGACCAAAGTGTATTATCCCATGTGCCTAAATAAAAAACCCAAAATAAAAATCCCTTTGGTCTAAAAGTTTATCCATATACAAATATCCCGCCCTATAGTTGTTTAACTATTTAAAAAAGTTTAAAAAACCTATATAAAATAATGTATTATTATGCACATTTGAAAACATTTTTTGTCGCAACATAAACCCCGCCCGCTTATGTTTTATTAAAAGCATTTATACAAATGTTTTAATAAAAGCATTAACCCCGCCATATGTTTTAAGCCATAATTAATCCCGCCGCTATATATAAATGAAACATTGCATATAAGTTTTAAAACATATATTAAACCATTCTGCTACAGTCAAGCCAACTCGGTCCCACCTTTCCGTTCCATGCACCTCTCAAACCGATCTCCACCATTTGCTTCGAAGATTTTGATCCCACGATCGGCAAGCGATATCGCGTGAACAAAGTGCACGACTGATCAAACACAATATCCAAGCGAAATGGCCGGTTTTGCATTGAACCCTCCCCTCCACATGGCTATTTATGGTTGGATCGCGTGACTTTGATAAAAAACTGCTTACCACTCCAAATCAACGCGTTAAACCGCCAGTTTTCATCTATTCAAAAATCCAAAACCACCGTCCCGCCATGATGCGAACTGTAATTAATGCCAAAGGGTTAATGCGAATATTGTTTAATAAAACCTTTGTATTTGCAATTTTTACCTATCTTTCGCATTTGAACCAGTATTTTGCCCTCCCGACTCTGTAATGTTGCAAAGAGCCCCCTGATAACCATTTCTTGCTATTTTTACAATCAGAACCTCTGAAATTTCCAAAGAAACCTGAAAGAATTGCTAAGGAGCCGCACTTGTTCCATATCAACCACTGAAGTTTCAATTCAACCAGAAGATTACAGAAAGCCCTGTTAAAACCTATACCTGCATCAAAATAGGCATTTTTCCAAAAAATTGAACCTGTAATTCAATTAAAAAACCTGTTAAAAGCAGTAAAGATTAAGAAATTGATTAATTTCAATTACCCAAAAGTCCCAGAAACAGGTGAAACCCTGGCAAAATTTTCTAGGAATCATAGAGTCTATTGCGCACCATTTTCAGTGAAAATTATCATTTTTCACAGTTTTAGGGTTAAATTCAAAGTTGTAAAAGCTAGAAATCCTCTACAGGTGCTTGTATCTTTTGAAAAACCTTTTGTATCAAAGTTTGAGCCCAATTTGCAGTCAAGAGACTCAGAAAACCCTAGTTTTCTGTGTTTGACCAGTTTTTAGCCTTAAAACCTCATTTGAGAGACCCAATTGACCATAAAAGCCAGATAAGCATTCTATCCTATTGAAATTGCCTAATACATCCTCTGTTATAGTAAAATTGCCTCTGCAAACAATTTAAGCTTGCAGAAGCCTATAAAGATGCCTAAAAAACAAAGTGGAAACAAATCTGAAGGTTCAAAAACTCCTAAAGCTATTCCTGCCATGACTCCAAATACTGCCATTGTAGTCAACCCATTGTAGCCCCTACCTGTTCATATTGAGCATATTCCTCTAGGAGACATTGAATATAAAATAACTGATCCTATAGTTGAGTTCAATTTGTTAGATATACACAACTGGTGTTTTGAAAAATCCCTAGATGAGCAAGAAGATGTCCATATTTGGGAATCCAATTTTCCCAAATATGTAGTCCCCCCAACTCACCCCTGTCAAGAAATTATCAGACTGTGTCATCAATACTATATTCCTGAACAGAGAGCTATTGTCAATGGAAACAAAGTGTTCCTGTTTACCATTATAGCAGAGTCTATAAACCAGATGTTACAACTTCAATCATACCCTCAAGCAGTACCATTATCCGTTGAAGCCCTCACTAAGTTATACATTGACTTAGACTTTCCTAAAAGGTTTATGATCTTCTAGAATTTCATGCCTTTGCATGTTGAAACCCCAAAATTAAACCCTCCATATTCCACTACCAAGTTCCCTGAAGGTTCAAGGCATGTTATCTCCATGCTTTCCTTTATATTTGGGTATTTCACCGATCAACATAATGATGAGTCAATATTGGGATTTTTGTCTACATTTTTTCCAGGACAGTCACCCTTAGTCATATTTGACTATGCTAGTTTTATAGCTGATAGCATTCACTATCAATTGTCTAATTTTCAATTGGAAGGGGTATTCAGATATACCTCTTATCTTTTACACTTGTTTCTATTTTTCCAATCAGAGAACTTTCCTATTTCACTTCAGAAATTGGATATAGAAGGAAAACCTCTATTAGTTGTCTTCTGGACATCTATACTTAGAAAAGAAGGGACATAATTCAGTTATTCAGACTTTGCTGAGTTGTTTGTGTATCCATTGACCACCATCTTGACAAAAGTAGAACAACTTAGAATCAGTGAGGAAATGAAGAGAATTTTGCAGCTATAAGAGTAAAGCAAAGTAGGTGATTGGTATTTATACAAGGAATTCACTGAAATCAGAGTTTTTGGTTCCAACTTATTGCCCTACAAGTTACCTAAGCATCCATCTATGAGGATCTTTGCCTTAGAATACATTAGGCAGATCCTGAATTTAGATTCAATTAATTTTATGGCAACCAAGAAAAAGACTCAGTTTAAACTCAAAAATCAAATTGGGCCTTTCATATGTAATCAAAGAGAAGCAAAAAAAAAGCAGCAAGTCAATTATAGGAATACAAATTAGAAGAAAACTTTCCATGGAATTATGATCCAAAAAGGATCTTAAGTAAACTAAGGGTAAAACATAAATTGACACCCTTTATCCATGATTCAAAGCTAGATATAGAGAAATTTTCTAATCAAATAGAGTGGATTGAGAATACTTTAACAGAGGCAGTAAACCAAAGGAATACTAGTCACCCTTTGGAAGTTGCCAAATAGCTAGAACCATCTACTAAAAGAATCAAGGAAGAAGGATTTTATACTGCAGAAACTACCACAGAGACAAAGTTTAAAATCATTTATAATAAGAGGCCAAAACTATATACAACAGCTAAAGGTAAGGTAACAATAGATGTTGAAGATACACAACCTTTGAATACGAACATTGCACATACAGAGACCAATGTAGCCACTGTAATCATTAGTGAGCCAAATCAGAATCAGGAACAATTGAATAATGAAGATGCACAGATAATGGAGAGGAAAAAAAATATGGAGGCTTCCTCCTCACACTTAGCTGAGGAGAAGGACTTAGATATTAAATAAAAATACAAGCAAATCAAATTGAAGAGTGAGGAAATCAAAACTGAAATATATTCTCAGTTTTTGAAGCAGAAGCCAGGTAACCAAAATAGAGTTTTATTAGCCTTAGATTATTCAACTCAAAAATTAATTATGTCAGTTTTACAGCCCACTGTACCAGTGCCAAAGACAGTGGCTGATTACAAAAAGGTTGATATGGAAGTAGCCACAGATAAAATCCATGAGTTGGATCAGATTGAATTCCACAGACAAAAATCAAAGATGCTCTATTCCACAGTGACCACAAAATATATGAACGCTCATAGACTTCAAAATACAATCTCTAATATGTAGGACCAAATGAAAAAGGATAAAGCTTCACTATATGCAAAAGATCTAAGGATAAAGGCCTTATAAGAGTTAGTATTGCAGGTAGGATATGATCCTACAAACATAAAAGCAGCTGAAGCATTAGTCAGAAAGAAAAATGAGGACATAGCTGCCTTGGGGAAACAACTCAAGCTTCCTCAAGGAGAACATCCTCAAAAAAAGGAAGTTTTACAGGATTAGAAGAATAAAGATGAAATGATGAGCTTGATACTTCAGCTCACAACTCAAATCAAAGAAATGGAAGTGCAAATGGAGCAAGTTATCCAAGAAAAATAGACAGTCAAGGAACCAGTTATTCCCACTGTTATCCCAGTCATCACAACAGCAATACCATCTACTTTAGGAGAGAAATTGGCACCAAAAGAGCCACTGGCCAGTGAATTCTTCAACTACTTCAGTGACTGAATCTTCTACAACAATGTTGCCACCACAGATGAGACTAGTCAACTAATAAAAGCAACAGAGGAAATGTCCTTGAAGACAAATGAAATCAATATATTGACCAAGACAATTGAAAATATTGAGAAAACAAGCAAAGCATCTCAAATAGATGCCAAGATACATGAATAGAATGCTCACAGATTAAGTGAAGAGGTGAAGAAGATCTAGAAAGAGTTAACTCTCAAAGACCAAATATCATATATTAAAAATTACTTATGGAATAATGTAATTGAAACCATTCATGATGTTTGGCGATCAATCCAAGAAATTTTTGAGTAGAGAGAGTTACTATTGACAGCTCAGGCATATATCCAAAAGACACAAGAAGAATTAGCAAATAAACTAGAACAGGCTGTTAGGTTAATCAATTTCTTAAACAACAAGAATAGACAATAAATTGAAGAGTTAAAAATCAATGATAGAACAACCACAATCCTAGAAATTAGGAAAGTAACTACCAAAACAAATCTAATGAGTCAGCTTGAGGAGAAATGTGAAGGAATGAACACTATTGTCACTAGATTCATGGTTAAACTCACCAATTTGAGGCAAAAGGGACTTCTAGATATTATGGTGATTAATGAAAAGTTAATGCCTCAGAATTATTATGAAAAAAAGATCAGAGAACATGCCACAGAGCAGGTGAACAAGTCAATAGGCCAAGGTATTCCCACAGGGAAAGTACTGCTAAAAAGTTTTGAAGATTTGTTTTAGTTGCAGTATGAAATCAAACATTTGTTTGTCATCAAACCCACATTTTCCAAGTACACTGAGGCTGATGAAAATTTTAGGAAACTCAAGAATATTAGAATTTCTAAAAATGAGGAGTGGTAGGCATTGACTGATTTGCTATGAAGAAAGAAAGGCAAACACATGAAGAACAAAAATTATGTTTGTTGATTTCATAGTAAAAACAGATTTTTACAGCAAAAAGACAGTTTTCTGAAGGTAAAGAGTATCAGAAATGAAAGAGGATTAGTAATAAAGAGTATCAGCAAGAAAGAGTATTAGTGAAGGCAATTAGATTTTGAAAAATATCTAAAAAGCCAGCAGGGAAGACACATAAGAAGCCAACTGTTTCTTATCTACAAACCATTTCTATTTATTTTGAATAAAATAGGACAGATTGCTAGTTTGTTGAGCAAGCTGTCACTATTATTGTTGTAAAAGATTAAATTTTTATAAGTTTATTCCTAGAAGTCATCTAGGATATTTTGTAAGAAATTTAATATAAATACTTCACTCTTGGAAGTATTTTTTCATGGAATAAAATTTCTAGAGATTACTATAGATATTTTCTTTGACTTGAAGGCTTTGGATTTCGATTTTGAGTAGCAGACTGGATCACCTTTTTGGCATCATAGTTTAGGATCCCTGTGATAAGCTATCTGGAGTGAATTACTCTCTTTAAACTTGTCATTGTTATGTTCTTTTGTTTCGTGCATACATCTGTGTTTTAATTCTAAATCTGAATGTATAACATCCGTGTTTTAATTCTAAATCTGAATGTATAACTAGGAGTATTACTACAGGACATGTTAACAACGCCCTATTTTTAACTAGTTATCATTTCTTTCTTTTCTTCTGATTTCCAGTGCAGGGAATTCTTAATTGCTCCCTCTCCCATTTGACCTGTATCTTCTACTTCCCTTTTCCGGATCAAAGGATCCTTAAGTGCCCTTTATCCCGATCATACCATCTCAAAAACCATTTTCCCCAAGATCTCCAAGGGTTATCTACCCTTCCCTGTAGACATTTGACCTTTTAGGCTTTGATCCCAGTTATGTTAGCTTGACTTAGACTCCATAGCCCAATGGACAAGTAGATTTCCTTCTATCTGCTCTCCAAGTGAAATTTTCCCACCAAATCCAACAAAACAAAACCAAATATGCACTTTAATAACTAGCCTAATATTAGAAACTAAAACAAAGTTAAACTTTCAAGAGAGAGCCCTCTCTAAACCCTAGGAAGGCTAGATCCTAGAGTTTGAAGTAGGTTTGTGGTTACCTCTAGTATTCTTTGACTTAAAAAAACAAAATCCCACAACTTAAGAATTTACTGAAGTGATAACACATTGCATACTTGATAAATTTTGGCCTCTAGGGCAGTGCGCCGAGCCTTAGTTGCGTGGGATGCTTCCTCTGTTGTATGTTGTTTATGCTGAAGTTCGGCTGCTTGTCGCTGCAACTCACTTGCAGTGCGGTAGGCTCGATCCTCTCTATACTGTAACTCATCGATGATCATGCTATGGACCATATGAATTTTTCCTGTTGGAAGTACAACCAAATCAACATTTATTTTGCTATAGGCTCTGAGCTGCGCGTGTAGAGTCAGTAAATCGACTCGGATGGCAAGCTCGGGGATATGGATTAGGCATCTATCCTCGGTTGAAGGCAAAATGGTGTTGATGGGTTGCACACTGGTAGCAGGCATGCTCGCTTGAAGCTGGCTCACTTGGGCCACGCTCGCTTGGATCAGGTTCACTTGGACCTTCAACTCTTGAATTCCAGTCTGCACACCGTCGAGCGTAGATTTGTATTGCACCTCGAGATATGTCCACATATATTTAGTCGCAGACGTCACAATATTTTCAATCTCGTTGAAATCATCCTCTATCAAGGTGAGGTCCTCAATGCCAGCTTCTTCGGTCCCTTTTCTCTTCTTTCGTGAACCTCTCGTGGGCTGAGAGCCACGCTTTGTTCCCTTGGTGGTCTGTGCTGCCATATCCTCAGTAGTCTGAGCCTCAGTCTCGTTGGCACTTGCACCATTCTTTTCAGGCTCTGCCTCTTTTTCTAAATCAATGGTCTCACCGATTGTGGTCGGAGTGGCCTTTGCGCCAGTGTCTTTACCTGTTTGTTACCTATTCGGGGCTTTGTTGAAGTCTTTGGAATTGATGATGAAGTAGCCCCAGTAGACGATGACCACTCTACCTTGAAACACACTAAGTCATATTCTATAACAAGGTATGGAAAATCATACCATATACCTTCGACGACGCTTTTCACGCGGATATGAACATTGTGGAATGTCGCCTTGAAGTTAGCGATCAACTTATATTTCTCATACAAGGTTTGGGAAAACCTCAACTTTGACTAAATCGCTTGCCATAGCGTAGAGTAAAAAAGGACCCAAAAGGATTTTTTATTTATTTTATTTTATTTAATTAATTTATTATTATTATTATTATTATTATTTTCAGTTATTCGAGCTGGAATCTTGGAATTCCACAGAGTGGCATAGCAGCGGCTTTGCACATCTCTGGCTCTATCTCAGGGAATTATGTCTCTTCTGGGGTCCTCCATCCAATGAGGGCATGAGGAGGATCAACCAGGCGTAGTAGAAATGTTTTCCTTCCTCCTGCACCTCACACACATTTTCTAAAATCTTAGTGCATCAATATTGTGCCGAGTTGTATTGGACACCCTTCTCACATTGCGGGGCCAACATAATAACATGTGCTGGGACTTCCTTCAGCCTGCACTTCCTCTTCATTTTGCAGGAAAGCACTATGGTTCCAAATTGAACAGCAGGGGCACTGATTTTGCTTACCACGAACCCTTAGGTGTGGCACAATACTTTTTCGATGATCTTCTTCTCTCGACCCTTCCCACTTAATGTTGCCACAGGGTCTGCGCCCTAGTGAGGAAAACCATTGATCCGATGAATCAGCACATAATCAATCGGTATGCACTCCCCGAGCCATAGACACTCATCATGAATTAATGAGAGTAGCTATCGCACGCAAGTATCATGGATTGAGTTGTGCCCAAAGTGAGGGATCTACAACATATTGAGCAATTCAAACTTATGCAAGCCCAATGCCCAGGGCATCGGCTCAACCTTCACGAAGCCATCATCATACTGAATGCATTCTAGATACATGTCTAACATGAGCTTGGGAAATCCTTCCTGATCAACGACGTCGCAGTCCTCCATTTTCAACATCTGAACTTTGGTGAACATATCGCCTTCCATAGGGACATTCTTCGGCAGCAATGACATGTTCATATAAGCACACACTTTGTCAAGATCCTTCAAGATCTTCACCAAAGCTTTGTGTGGGGCAACGTATGTACGAAACCTTGTGATAGGATTGGCAACCTCTACCGCATCCTCTTCCTCCATTAGTGTTTCTGGAAACTCTGCCATTGGTTTCTTTTGACGCTCAGCAGCAGTGGAGTGCGGCTTAGGGGTCTTCTCTCTAGGCGACTTCCAGGATCCTGAGGTATGTCCCTTCTTGGTCTAAGTAGGTGTAGGGGTCTTAGCTGCCTGCGTAGTGGGTTCCTCTCCTGGTCTAGTGGTTTTCATACTGGGAGAGATTACGAGGCCTAAACTTCCACGACACAGCTCCTCCTCAAACAATGGATCAAGACCATACATAGACTTCAGACAAAGGATGGAAATCATAGATCTCACTTCACAAAAATCACACAGAAGGAAAAGGGAACTAATGCGACCCCTTCGATCATATTTATAGCTTAGGCGTGTCTCGAACGATCCCTTATGCATTAATGTAGCTCCATAAATGATAAAACAACTCCAAATATGGAATAATATCCTCATTGAATGCAACTTAGATGTTCCTCCAAATGGTAAGAATACTGTCTTGTCCAGATTTACTATTCCAATGGTTATATTCTAGCACTTCTGTGACCCAGTCAACCTCCGCGTGTAGCTACTGTGCGAGTGCCGCACTTGTTTGCGCATCCGCCATCCTTTCTACGCAGATTCAATACTCCGGCCATATAGTCATTTGGTGTGCACAGGGAGAGGGTCATCCCTGTAAGGCTTCAAGTGGCTTCCATTAACATACCTAGGAATATTTCTTCACTTAATGTGCCTAGGCGCAATGCTCTTCCTTTAGTGATATCATTAACCATATATGGTCTTGGACAATGCATATTTAACCCAAAAATATCCCAAATGGCACAAAAAATATACACTTCTTCAAATTAAGTGAGATTTGATATGTCCTACAAGTATCCAACATTAGGTGCATACTTGATACATGCTTCTTCAACAACTTAAAGACAGTCCACTCATCAAAGTAGATTTCTAAGAACTTGTGGATATATTCCTTGAATGCAGCTACTAATACACGTGAGAAGATAGCAGGCACATTCTTCAATCCAAATGGCATGACTTTATACTAAAAGGATCCCCATTCTGTTGCAAAGGTTGTCTTATTTCTATCCTTCGACGCAATTCTGATATGATGATATCCTGAGAAACCATCTATGAATGAATAAGCCTCTTGTCCTCCTACATTGTCAAGGATCTCATCAGAAAATGGGGTAGGGAATGAATCATTTACACATGCATCATTTAGTTTGCGTAGGTCCATGCAAATATTTATTTCTCCTTTTGTCTTCTTATCTTGTACCACCATAGGACTCACCCGATCAGACTCCTCCACTGGTTCTATAACGCCTGCAACAACCATCTTCTCCAACTCTTCCTTAACTTTCTTCTTGTATTTCGGATTCAATATATAAGGGCGCTGCTTTAAAAGTCATGCATCAGGTTTCAAAGTGATATTCATGACCCCAATCTCTCCAATTATCCCTTTCAACTTGGAGAACTTCGTAGGAAACAGGTGTTTGGTCAATTTAGTGTGTCCTAAATTGCTGCATTTAATTTTTCAATCCGGGAATCGTAAGCTGATGAAGTGCGGCGCACTATATGTGCAAGATAACCTATTTCTTAACTTTTTGTCGTTTTTGGTTTTATAAAGTGAAATGGAAATTCTAAAATGAAAACAAGTATGGTTATGTTTGTTCAAGGAAATGATATCCCCTATAATGATTTACCAACTTGAAACTTAAAAAGGAATTTGAAATTTACAATGACAAAACTTGAAAGGAAATGAAAATGTGCTGCTAAAATGAAAAGGTGCTGCTAGTCTAATAAATCAAAACAGTGAACTAGTGAGCATGAAACCAAAATATTATTGCTGCTATCTAAACACAAAATAAATTATGCTGAAAGAAATCCAAAAGTTGCAATAAATTAAATCTAAATCAATTTACATCAACTTGTCTTCTGATCCCTCATCATTAGTCCAGCTATGATTTTCAGAAGTAACCATAAACAACTTGAGTAACTGATATCTAACTTGCAGAAAGTAAACTAATATCAAACCATACATTCATAATTCAATCCCTCACCATCAGTCTAGCTGTGGCTTTCGGAGGTAACTGAAGATGTCATGCACAATTTAACATTTCTAACTTGCAGAAAGGAAACTAATACTAAACTACACATTTCATAATACAATCCCTCACCATCAGTCCAGCTGTGGCTTTCGGAGGCAACTAAAGATGCTATGAGCAGCTTAATATATCTAAATTTGCAGAAAGGAAACTAATACTAAACTACACATTTCATAATACAATCCCTCACCATCAGTCCAGCTGTGGCTTTCGGAGGCAACTAAAGATGCTATGAGCAGCTTAATATATCTAAATTTGCAGAAAAGAAACTAATACTAAACTACACATTTCATAATGCAGTCCCTCACCATCAGTCCAGCTGTGGCTTTCGGAGGCAACTGAAGATGCTATGAGCAGTTTAATATATCTAAATTTAACTACTGAAGCAAATAAACAAAACTGAATTAAACAAAGCAAAACTGAAATTGAACAGAAACTAAGAAAAACAAATTAGCAGCAGAACAATGTTAATCCCATGTCATTAGTCAAAAAGCTATGAAAATGCCCGGGCTGCCTATCTATAACCTGAAACAAGAACACTGATCAGTGATTAATAACATAAAACATGAAAGACAGAAGTGAAATGGAAAGCGTGAAAGTTTATAAACATAAATGAAGCATATGTATCATGAAAAATGCAATGTATAAACATGTGAATGGATTATGGTACAATGAGCTTTAAAGAAATAAGAACTATCTGATAATGCACATAACCTCGGTGTGAGGCCCTCTACACAGTAGCCAGCAGCAATCTTCAATGCAATTATGTGCAGCAGAGTCTTCTTATATTAAAATGTAGTCATAACAGTAAGGTAGTATTACGGCTCAAAGGCAGCGTAATTACACTACAGAGCAGACTAATAAAAGATAACAGAGACTAACATCGACTAACTCCATATGCGTATGCAAACGCATTATATATAACAAAAGGTAATGTAACTGATTTCCTAAAGTTTATGCTAATACAAAACACATAGACCATTACGTCCACGGATCTAGGATCATGGCCGTGTTGGAAAGTAAATCTATGAGGAGTGGATGCTTGAATTCGGCTATGGAGCCATGTACAGATGTCGACTTGTCCTTCGCAACTCAGAAACGGCCATATGAACCTTCACGTGACACAAAACAGAGTCCTGTCACCGTGAGACTCTATGGTTGACTTCCATTTGGACGCCTTTGACCGCAGCTTCTTTAGATGAGTTTGCTCGAACCAATAGGACACGAACCATGTCCACATCATTTCTGACTTGCCCATGTGGCTCGTTTTTCCTGTAGACACTTGTAACATAGAGTTTCACAAAATGGCTGCGGAAAGTTGCAGCAGCTGCGGAAAGTGGCAAGATTCCGCAGCTAAATGAACAAAATCTAAATCAAACAGCAGACACAAAAATATAGTTAAAAACCATGTTAGATGCTCTTTTGCAATTAACATACAATGATATTGATAACTTGGGAGGTTCAGGTGAGTGAAAAAGGTATAGAAAAGTGTATGGAAAAGATGCAGAATTGAGACTCAACATACCCCCACTGTGAAGGTGTTGCATGTCCTCATGCAACCAAAATTTTGATATTTCTTCCTTAGTTCATATGCCTTGACACTTCAGCCAGCACATCTAATCCTCTCCTCCTCTTCCTTGGTGCTGCCAACATTCTGGGTTTCTTCATTAAGCACCTAAATTTGATATTAACCAGTGCTCTGCTGAACTTCTGGCATTTCCTTTTCAATTTCTTGTTCTTCTTCTGCCATATTCCCAGATGTAGCATGGTATTATCATGGATGATTTTGTCCAGTTTGCCTTGTTCTTTCAATGTCTCATTTTCATTTTTGATGTGTCGATTTAAAAGCTCAAGCTCAAAGATTTCCTGTTTTAGTGATTGGACTAAATCATCCTGTACTGTATGAGGTTGAATGGACGAAGTACTGGGACCTGTAGCTGCCTTTTCCAAAGATTCTATATAATCATATACCTCCTGTTGCTTGGGGTCTATTACAGGTGTCATTTTTATTGGGCTGTCCCCAAAATTCCGTGAAGGAGAGTTATCTTCAAAATCTGGCTGAGAAAGACTCACATCAACATCTTGCTGAGAATGGGATGGAGTATGTTCAATGTCTGACTGAGAATGAAATGAACCAGGTTCACTAACTGACTGAGATGGACTATGGTCAGTTGGGGACTGTTCAGATGTTTCCTCTCCCAAGTCAATGAAATGAGGACCCTTCATTTGCGTTTTCCTCAATTTCCATTTAAGTCTGCTGCTTCTTCTCACACGCTGTGGTGCACTATCCTTTTGTTTTTGTTTCCCTTTTTCTGTCTTCTTGGCCATAGAGGACTGTTTTTGAAGATAAATTAATCTTTCAGATAACACTTGGTGATCTTCTTCTTCGGAAGAAGGGGTTTTATGTATAGCCTCAATAGTTTTTCTCTCTTTTGGTGTTATTGGCTTCTTACCCTTGATTTCTTTCTTCTTCCTCTTTGACAGCCTCTCTTCCTTATCAGTTCTTTCAATTGTAGTAGTAGGAGTATTTTGGATTTCATCAATTGTTCTTTTTCTCCTACTTCTTCTTGCTGTGCTACCTTCAGGAATTTCTTGAGTAGGAGTAATTTGGGTTTCCATCATTTATTCTTTTTCTTCTACTCCTTCTTGTTGTACTACCTTCAGGAATTTCCTGAGGTTCCTCAAAGAAATTTCTAACCAGAAATTGTTCCCATGTGTCTTTCTTTTCCTTTAACTCCTTTTCAATCAAAATTTTTACAAGGTCGTGGTGATATAGATGGGGTTCTACATCTCCTAAATGTTTCTGAACAGTCACGGACATTTTCTTCAAACTATTGAATAGAAAATATGGGAGATTGAGAGTTTGATTATCTAGAAAATTCATCAATAACCTGGTATGGTACATATACATGGACCCAAAATGGCCTTCACATGTAATGAATTTCTGAACAACTAGCAGTAAAGTAGCCCATTCCTCTTTCAATGCATGCACAGGAATTCCTCTTTTAAAAATAGTTATGTCCATACCTTGGTTTCGTAAGATTGTTCTACATGCTTCATCACTGATGCTTTTATTCTTAAACCAACGCTCACCCTCCTGAAGAAGTTCCGTGGCTGTTGCTATAGATGCTTCATTGACCGCAAACTTAAGGTCTCCAATCTCTGCTTCCAAGCCATTAAACGACCTTGTGAATGCCTTCGTCACTTCTTTATGATACCCTCTGAATTTCTGGATAAACCGCAGCCAATTTTCTTTCTTCAATATCTCCTTTACTTGCGGATATCCCTCTATAAACTTAGGTCCTTCCGGTTCTGCTCTTAGCAATTTACCCATTTCTCTTTTCTGCTCTTCACAAATTTGCCTGCGTGAGGGTTCAAATGGAAATAGAACGGTTGAATGCACAGGAACGAGCACAATGACTGTGGGTAAATGTCAGAGAGTGGGTATACAGATTATAACGTAATAGAGAGTGGAATGGAGTGAACAGAACAGAGAGGGGTTTTCGTGAGCACAACAGAGAGCACGACAGAGAGATTAACAGAGTATAACTCATCTGGCAGCGTTTTGAATTTTGGTGGCTGCACAATAAATATGAGCACGTTTCAACAACGGTTATGGATTTATGCGGCTGTAAGAGTCCGTGGTCAAATCAAATACGTCTCATTGTCACCGGTGGAATATTGGAACATGAGTGAAAATCGGGGGTTTAATGATGGAACCGTTTGAGAATGAATGCGAGAGGATGATATGGAGATCGTGAAAGGTTACGGAATTGTCAATATAATCATTGCACATAATGGATAGAGCTCATGGTTCATAACTATATAAAAATGTGTTTTTCAATGCTATTTGAAATAAATTTTATTCATACCTTTGGAATCTTTGCCTTTTCCCTTGGTCTTCAACTAATTTCTCTTCATTTGTGTCTTGAATACTCCACGTCTTCATTTTTTATCCTCTCACCTGCATTTTATTTCATGATTATGGAAAGAAAATCTGACTGTACATTGTTTTGAAAACAGAGTTGTAGCTACGGAATCTGCTTCTGGCTGCGGAAACTGGAGTCATCTGCGGAAACAGATGTCAGCTGCGGAAACTGACACAGCTATTATTTGGATGGATGGAGATGAACAGATGACAAATCACCAGATGGAAATGGTCATGAAAAATAATTTTATTGATGAAATGGAATTAAATGGATGAAATGAAGTGGAATGGAGTGAAATGAAGTGAAATGAAATGGAATGAAGTGGAATGAAATGGAGTGGGTGGTCACAAGGCTTGTGAAATGAAAGAGAGATTTTTTATTTTTTTTTTGGAAAATATAGAGTGTCAGGTGTTCCTGATTTTCACCCTATATTTTCTTTATAAGACTGCCAATCAGTGATTGGTTTTCAGGATTATACCATTTTTTTTATTTTTTATTTTTTTTTTAACTGAAAACAACAAAAGCTAGGCTGGTGGAGAAGAAGAATTCTTTTGTACCAGCCTGATTGCAGAACTTTCTTGAAACATTTTGACAAAATCCTCTTTTGAGAGTGGCTTATGATAAACTTTCAATCTATGGCCATTCACAATAAGAGGAGTTTGAAACTCATCAATGGTCTTGATTCTTACCTCTAACATTTTGACAAATTCCTCTTTTGAGAGTGGCTTATGATAAACTTTCAATCTGTGGCCATTCACAATAAGAGGAGTTTGAAACTCATCAATGGTCTTGATTCTTATCGCTCCATTGCTAAAGATCTTGTCAATCTCATATGGCCCAAGCCAATGAGTCTAAAATTTTCCTTGAAAATCTTTAAACTTGGAATCAAATAACAATGCCCAATCTCCTTCTTGAAACTTCTTCTCTTTGATGTACTTGTCATGCCATTTAGCTCTTTGATATTGAACTAGATCAGTTCTTAAAATCGCTTCTTGTCTGATCTCATCTAGCTCATTCAACTGCTCCATTCTATGCTTTTGGGCTTCTGATAAGTCCATCCCCAACTGAACTGCTATCTTGAAGGTCTTGACTTGGAACTCAATGGGGAGCAAGACTTCTTTCCCATAAACAAGTTCATAGGGAGAATGTCCCGTTGTATTTCTCCATGTAGTTCTGTAGGCCCATAAGGCTTCTGGAAGCCTTTCTGCCCAATCTCTTCTATGTAGATGAACAGTTTTGGTGATGATACTTTCAAGAACTTTGTTTGTGGACTCCACTTGACCATTTGCTTGTGGATAGTAAGGAGTAGATTTTCTGTGCTTGATTTTGTATTCTTCCATCAACTTCTCCACCAAATTTGATGTGAATTGGCTCCCCTGATCTGTTACAATTTCTCTTGGAACACCAAAGCGAGTAAAAATATCCTCATAAAGAAAATGAACAATTGAATTTTCAGTAGCAGATACTAATGCTTTGGCTTCTACCCATTTAGTAACATAATAAGTACAAACCAATATATACTTCTTTTGCTTAGATTGTGGATTAATAAGTCCAATGAAATCTAAAGCCCATTTTTCAAAGGGTTCAATGAGTACCTGTGTTTGCAATGGCATTTCATTTGAAAGGGTAGGTTTCCCTACTCTTTGGTAGCTGTCACACCTTTTGACATATTGTTTTGCATCTTTGAAGAAGGAAGGCCAATAATATCCTAAAGAGAGGATTTTATAGGCCCGTCCTTTGTACGCAAAGTGTCGCGCATGGTTCATCATATTGTACCTTAAGAATATCGAGCATTTCATCTTCTGATACATCTTACGATCACAAGATGCGCTTTATTTTAAACAATTCGTTGGAAATGCATGAATATTTTGAACTCTACGAATAATTTTCGTTTTCACTTGGAAATAAATGTGAAGGTATGGTTTCCACGTAACGAATAATTTAGCAATATACGCATACCAAGGTGTCTTAATAATTCTTTTTGCCAAATAAGTATTCATCGGGGAAACTTATCTACGGAGAATCTTCTTTAGTATTACGAATCCTAGACAAGAAATCGGCTACTTTATTTTGTTTCTGGTCTGTAACACGGTAATATTGAATTCTTGCAAAAAGTAAAAGCCATCTTGTCACTCATGCATTAGTAACAGGGTTTGTTCATCAAATATCTAATTGCGAGAATAAATTAGGTATGAATAAAAGTTTCATAACTGTTATGTAATGTCTAAACTTATTAATTGCATGAACAACGGCTAAAAACTCTTTTCGGTCACGGTATGATTCAACTGCGCGGAAGTCAAATTTTCTTTGGTGTAATAAATGGCATGAGAACTAAATATTTTTGACCCAACACGGCTCTGCATTTGTATACGAAAACTTGTCCAAGTAAAAATATGGAAAGGAGTTTCCAATTTGGTCCTCTTAAGATAGGTGCTTCGGATATTTTGTTACTAAAGATTTCAAAGGTTTGATTGACAATCGAGATCCCATTTTAAATTCACGATCTTTTGTAAGCAATTTGAAGAGTGGAGATGCTATTTTAGTGAAGTTTTCTATAAATCTTCTGCATAGTAACTTGATAAATCCTAGAAAACTTCTAACATCTCTTTGACAATTTGGAATAGGCAACTTGGAAATGACTTCAACTTTTGATCTATCAACCTTAATCATCTCCTGAAATATGATGTCCTAAAACAATCCCTTCGGTAAACATCATAAAGCATTTTTCATGGCTTAATGAAAGGCTTGTTTCTTTACATCTTATAAGAACTTTTTCCAAATTTTCTAATGCCTCTTCGAATGATTACCATAAGCCTTAAAATCATCCATATAGACACTCTACACAATCATGGATTAGATCGGAAAAAAATTCCTAATCTTGCTCTTTGGAATATTGCGGGTGCATTACATAACCCAAAGGAAGCACTGGAATGAGCAATTTTCCCCATGGACAAGTAAATGTGGTCTTATCTTGATCTTCGAGTGCTAAGATTTGATTATAACGCCACTAAAACCATCCAAAATAGAAAAGTACTTTTACTGCTAATGTATCTAATGCAGTCAATAAAAAACGAGAAAGTGATCCTTTGAGATTGCTTTGTTCAATTCCCTGTAATCAATGCATACCCTCCATTGCTACATTCTTTTTAGGTACTATAACCAAATGAAAACCTTGACTATACGAAATTGGATAAATAGAGTTTACATTGAGTAGTTTTTGGAGCTCTTCTTTCACTATCTCCCTAAGATTTGGATTCATCCTTCTTTGAGTTGTACGATTGGTCTCTTGTTTTCCTCAATATAGATGTGATGGATGCAAGTCTTGGGATCAATACCCTTCATGTCGGTATACTCCCATGCAAATGCGGTAGAATGTTTTGCAAAGATTTTGGTTAGTTCTTCTTGTTGTGATTTTTCCATATGTTTGTTGATATTCGATATTTTTCTGGAAAATCCTCAATAGTAGAACTACCGACTCTTCCATAGAGTAAAGAGGCATTTGTCTTGATGATAAATATTCTATGTCGGATTCGATTGAAATTGTGTGGGGTCATATTAGAAAGATGTCTCAAAATTTTCTAATGTGTTCGATTTGACATCCTCCTTTGATTTCGAAGGCCAGTAAAGACGAGTTGTATAGTGTCTATGTCCCATCGACCCATTCATTGTCTCCTACTTGTGATTGCTCTTGGAAGAGGGCTAGAATTAGTTCTTTGTCGAATTACCATTAGAAATGTACATGTCCCGGATCTACAATAATAAAAGCATCATTTGTGGCCTAGCCAAGGTCTTCTAAAATAAGTGGGTGCCCTCCTAGATTACTCTTGGGAGTCAAAATCATAAAATATATTGGATATTCCCAAGAATCTAAGGAGGCCAGAAATATCTTCTAATACACCATACGGTTTAATAAGCTGATGAGTACGCAAGTTGCGATGCTAAAGTAGGTGTAAAAGAGTTGAGAATTTTTAGGTGTTCCATGGTACGTCTACTCATAATGTTGATGGCAGTGACCCCTAAGTCAATCAATGTGTTTGGAATTTCTATCCCATTTATATGTGTCTTGACAATTGGACTTTTTACGGATCTATACATACTTCTGCATGGTAATTTTTCCCATCATAATATCTCTGATCTTTCTGCCAGGTGGATTCTTCTTGTGTCTTTTAGTTTCCTTCTTTGGTCTTTTGAAACTCAACTCCTTTATCTGGTTTTTGCTAGAATAGGAATCCTGGAATGGCTTGTAGCAAGGGAATCTTGATACATACATTCTTCAATTCATCAAGTCATAGTTGAAGCCGCAGATTTGTTTTTCCACCTTTTGTCAATTTGTGGTCTTTCGGGGGAAAAGGAGGTGTAGATGAAGATGGAGTTGCTCAACTATAGGAGTTGTGGGTGTTAACACTGCTTTTTCTTTTTGAATATTTGAATTTTGAAGAGATTCTTCCTCGGAACCCTTATTGACTTGTAGAGAATCCTCCTCGGAGGTATCTTGCTCTTGGATATCTATAGAAGGTTTTCTAAAACTCTAGGATACGAGTTGTACATCGTTGAGAGGAACAATCATATAGGTAAGAGAGGTGTTGTCCTTCTACCATGTAAGTATTGGGGATTCTTATTGTTAGAAAGTTGTGATAGGTAGAAATTTCGGAAGTTGATTTGTCTTTTGTTGGTATGGGAGCATGAGTTGAGGATTTGGATTTTGTTGAGAAGGTTGTTGTTGTGGAAATGGCAATGAAAGTTGTGGATTTGGGTTTTGGAAGTTGTGGAGCTTGTTGATTTTTGAAAAGATGGAGGATATTGAAATAAAATTGAGCAAATATCCCATGAGGATTTGCATCCCTTGTACCCATGGCTGATGAGTTTTGATGTTGGGGCCAAGGTTGTTGCCAGGATTCCAATTTGGTGGGGTTTGAAAATTCATAGGGTTGTTAAACCCTTGACTTTGTTGTCCACAAGGTCTCCTTGCGACAAAACGAGAGAGATTCTCTTTTGAATTTGGGTCTTCTTGAAAAACGGCTTTGAGTCCGGGGAATTGAAGGACAATCCTTGATCTCACGAGTTCTGAGAAAATCATACATGTTTCTACAACTTTTGCATCCAAGGGACATTCCCTTAAAGCATGTTTCTTCACTACATTTCGGACAAAGAAAAGATGGCTAAAGCATACGCTGCAGCACCTGCTTGTGTTGGATTTTAAGGGTGTCTGGTTGTTCACTAAAATACAAAATGTGATTTTAGACTCATCAAGCATATTACCAATCTCTGCCCTACTTGGAATCCGATTGCAAATTTGTTGGCCTAATAAGAGAAGGATCCCTAGGCCCTTTTCTGTTTGATTTCCTCTTAGAATGGACACATAGTTATGTTATGTCACGAAGTGAGGTTGAAAATATCTCCTTTCCCCATCATGTTTAAAATATATCCATTCTTGTCTCTAATGGCTTTTAATGAGGGCTTTCAAGGTTCATCATCTAAGTTGCTCATCTTTGCTCTTTCAAGTTGTATTGAAATCTCTCAAGTAAGTCTTCCAAATTTTCATCTTCTTTTTGCATCATATTGAATACCTTACATCCTTGTGATTGGTGGGCATACAATAGTCAGTATCTGTCAAAAATGTTTGTTTTATGTGTTCCAAGTCCTAATAGATTAGTGGCTAATCCCATGAACCATTTCTGGCAGATCCTTTCAAAGTTGAAGAAGCAGTTTGAGTTTTTGAGAATCTTCTGTAGTCATAGAGTTGCTTTATTCAAACTCAAACGGGGAAATGTTTGAAGTTATCACTTACGCAATCCATAAAATTTAGGGGAGGACAGATGGTGAGATATTTTTCATTGTTACATGAGTTTCCTCATCGACTATAAGGAATCCAAACAAGTTGTCTCCTTCCCTATTTCTACAGTATTTCCTTCACCATTGTTGTCTCCATTGTTTCCTCCTCTTCTACCTCTGCCTCTACCTCCATCTATTACTTCCTCCCGCCATGATAGTTTCTTTAGAGTCCTTAAAGTCCTCTAGTTTTTCTACCGAGGAGAATGAAAGAAGTCTCTTTGTTTTTAAATGGGATTGAGTAGGTGGTATGAGAGAATCCTCTAATTCATTTGTTCCTTGACTTCCAAAAATCTTAAGGCTAGGGGTAGATGGTGGTGAATACGGTCTATGCCTTGAAGAAAGATGGGTGTGAAAATCGAACTCTTGGCTTTAGCTATAAACCTTCCCCTAGAATCTCTTGCTCTATGCATGTCATTTTTTATTTATTTATTTATTTTTATTTTTTAAAGTTGGGCTAATAATCCTCTTTACGATCTTCCGGGTCACACTAGGTACGAAGAGAGCATACTTAATAAATTACTAAACCAACGCTCTCTGCTATGATCCTCCAGATCACACTAGGTGCAAAGGCATACTTCAGAAGTTGTCAAGTTTTCCCTTCTTTTATGATTTTGTTTTTTTTTTAAGAAATTGGCTACCTATTTACACTTCCCCGGCAAGCTGGCAAAATGTTTGGTCAATTTAGTGTATCCTAAATTCTTTTACATTAATTTATTAATCCGGGATTATGGTGATAAAGTGCGGCGCACTATATGTGCAAGATAACCCTGTTCTTAACTTTTTGTCGTTTGGTTTCTAAGGTGAAATGGAAATTCTAAAATGAAAACAAGTATGGTTATATTTGTTCGAAAATGATATCCCCTATAATGATTTACCAACTTGTAACTTAAAAAGGAATTTGGAAATTTTCAATGACAAAACTTGAAAATGAAAATGTCTTGCTAAAATGAAAAGATGTTGTAAGTCTAATAAATCAAAAACGATGAACTAGTGAGCATGAAGCTTTAAACTATTCTTCTTTGATGTTAAAGCAAAAAGAAACTATGCTTAAAGAAATTCAAAATTGCAACAAAGTAAATCTAAATCGAGATTACATCAATTTATCTTAAGTCCTTCATCATTAGTCCGGCTATGATTTTTGAGAGTAACCATAAACAACTTGAGTAGCGATATCTAACTTGCAGAAAAGTAAACTATTATCAAACCATACATTCATAATTCAATCCTCACCATCGATCTCCGGTCTTGGCTTTCGAGAGGTAAGCGAAGATGTCATGCACAATTTAACATTTCTAACTTGCGGAAAGAAACTAATACTAAACTACACACTTCATAATACAATCCCTCACCATCGGTCAATTTGTGGCTTTCGGGGCTCAAGCCAAAAGACGTTATGAGCGATTTAATATATTTAAATTTGCAAAAGGAAAACAATACTAAACTACACATTTCATAATACAATCCCTCACCACATCAGTCCGATTTAAGCTTTCGAGCAAGCCAGAAGATGCTATAAGCGAGTTTAATATATCTAATTTTGCGGAAAGGAAACTAATACTAAACTACACATTTCATAATACAATCCCTCACCATCGATCCGGTGTGGCTTTCGGAAGCCAGAAGATGCTATGAGCGATTTAATATATATCTAAATTTAACTATTTGAAACAATTAAGCAAAGCCCAGGTTAAACAAAGCAATATTTAAAAAATGAAACGGAAACTAAGAAAAACACATTAGCGGCGAACAATATTAGATGTGTCATTAGTCAAAAAGCTGAAAATACATGAGCGCCTATCTATAACTTTCGAAGCAAAGGTGTTGATCGGTGATTAACAACATAAAACATGAAGACGAGTATGAAATGGAAAACGGGGAAGAAGTTTATAAACGGAAAATGAAAAAAAAAATGAAATGTTATAAACATGTGAATGGATTATGCTTGCAATGAGCTTTAAAGAAATAAATAAGAACTATACACTAATGCACAAAACCTTCGTTGAGCAAGGGCCCTCTACACCCGACCTTGGCAACGATCTTCAAGTACGAATTAAGTTGGAAAACGAGTCTTCTTATATTAAAAATACGATCATAACGATGTATGGTAGTATTACGGCTCAAAAGCGGCATAATTACATTACGAAGCGAGACTTAATAAAATTAACGAGAGACTAATCGGGACTAACTCTATGTACGTATGCAAACGCGTTATATGTAACAAAAGAAAGTATAATGTCCTAAAGTTTGTCTTGCAGTGTAGAACACGTAGACCATTACGTCCACGGATCTAGGATCATGGCCGTGTTGGAAAATAAATCCTGAAAGTGGATGCTTGAATTCGACTATGGAGCCATGCTCACAGGATGTCGGCTTGTCTCCTCCAAGCTCGAGAAGCAGCCATATGAACCTTTCGTGACACGGAACAGAGTCACATCATGGCGTAAGACTCTATGGTTGACTTCCATGTGGTAGCAGCACGACTTCTTTGGAGTAGGTTTAACAAGACCAATAGGACACGAACCATGTCCACATCATTCTGACTTGCCCATGTGGCTCGTTTTCCCTATAGACACCTGTAACATAGAAGTTTCACAAAATAGGCTGGAAAAGTTGCGGCGGTACGGAAAGTGGCAAGATTCAACGGGCCGAATGAACAAAATCTCGTCAAATAGTAAACACAAAAATATAATTAAAAACCATATTTAGATGCTCTTTTGCGAAATGATATTAACAACTTGGGAGGTTCGAGGTGAGTGAAAAAGGTATAGAAAAGTGTGTCGGAAAAGATGCGAAAATTGAGACTCAACGGTTATCACTCGAGATTTTCTGAAGTTGTTGGAAGAGGAAAAAGGGGTCTGAGGTAACCACAAACCAACCTTTTAGATAGAGAATCTAGCCAATTTGTATCCAGAGAGGGCTCTCTCTTTAAAATTTAGCTTTGTTTTAGGAGGTATTAGGCTAGTTATAAAGCTCAGGGGTTTTATTTTGAATTTGAATGGTGGAATCCTGTAGCTGCGAGTAAGATCAAGTAGTTCTAGTCCATTGGGCTGATGGAGTCAAAACTTTTGGCTGCAACTGGATTGAGTTTTTTAGCAAAAGATGGCTTATCAGGGAAAGATAATCAAACTAGAAACAATTATAGATCTAAAGTGAATGGAAATGGAATTCAAACGGATGAAAGGAAGTAAAGAATCTTTCAACACATTCAAGAGAAGAGAAATAGATTGATTATCAATAAAGAGAAGTGAAGTATTCTTTACTAAATAACCAAACATGCATGAACTAGAAAAACATGAGCAATTAAGAATTTGTTGTTTAAACTAGTTTAGAAGAAAACATTCAGAATAATAACGACTGAAATCAGATTACACCTAAGTACTTTCTGATTTAATCCTTTTCGTTAAATATTAAGATAATGAAACACAGATGATATTGTAAACAAATATATAACTTCAAAACATGGGATAGAGATGACTTATTGATCCTTCATTCGACACATGAATCCTGAGAAAAGTCTTCTGCCTCAATTCCTTGTCCATTTTGCCACGAAAATTTTCTCCAAAGCTCTTTATTCCAAAATATTCAATGTTACATCAGAGTTTAAGAATCCACACTCAATAATCCGATTGTGGGCTTATTTATAAAAAAAATCATACAAAATATCTCTTAACAAAACGAGATATAATCTAAGATGACTCATAAATAAGTTACAATAAAAATAGAGACAGATGGTCTCATGGATAAGACAAGAAGTAACCGATGTTGTGCTATTCCCTCCTTTCGAGAATGTGCTGGAGGCTGGACCTATATTTTGGCTCATCATTGTCTTCTTCAGTAATTTTGTTCTAACTGCCTTGCTTCACTGATACTCTTTGTTTTTACTGATACACTTTTAACTGAACTGATACTCTTTAACCTTTGTTTGCTCCTTTATCCTTTATATTGTGGTAAATAGGCAAAATTTCATATAAGGATAAATTTTACAAAAGTTCCAATTAATCTTCCCACCATTTATCTTCTGCTATTTTGGTCCATTGAAGCTTCCTTAATGTTTCATCAGCCTCGTTATATTTGAAGAAATTGGGCTGATTAGGAAACAAATGTTTTACCTCATGTTCAAGATAAAATAAATTCTCTAATCTGTCATGAAGATTCCTTCCTGTAGGTAATGTTGCTTTTGATGAAATGGTTGAGGAATTGGCTAAATTGTGAGCATGTATGTCCAATTTCTTAACATAAGTTTCCAGGTCCATTATTTTATCTTTTGAAACCATAGGGCTGGGAAACCCTTTATTCAATAAAACATCAAGCCTTTCTCTGAAAGCAATGATTTCACTTTGCATGTCAAAAATGGATTATTTTAGGAAAAATATGGACAGAGGGAAAGAGGTACTTGGGAATATTAGATTCCCATAACCCAATCATATCCAAGCCATTCAAATAATTGTCTCTGCAGCGACAAAAAATTCGAAGAGGATTATCAATAAAAACCAGGTCTTTGATTTGGAAATCTTTGTCGACTAATGATAAATAATCCAGGTATCTGTGAGGGGCATTTAATGAGGTGACATTTAAAGCCACAGGAACTTCCATTTTTGGTTCTTATGGATTCAAAAATGGAAATTTGGCTTATGGTGAAAAATTGAGCAAAATTACAGGTTTTGATGGGAGAAACAGGTACAATTGCAGATTGGGAATTCAATTACAGTTCTCGGGATTAAGGAATGAACTAGCAATTAATTTTAACTCTGTTTCAGTGAAAGAAAGAGGAAAACCGAGTTTCTTGTAGATTTTAGTTGAAGATTTAGGGTAAATACCTGTTTTTGGAGAAAACAACGTTTTGAAAAGATGCTGGTTAATGCGGATAATCTTCTGAGAGGCTTGACTGCAAATTTCTTTTGACAGGATAAAGATTGGCAGACTTTAGAAATTTGAAATTTGAATTTTCTACGTGGAGGGTGTATTTGTTCACTGCGTACAAAATAATGAAAACGATGCGAATTTTTGTTTTATTGACAAAGTCGAATGGGGGCGAATTTTTTATTATTTTAATAAATGACGTGAGCATGTACGGGATGAGTCACGGGGAAAGGTGGTAAGTGGTTTATTCTGCACCACTCTTGAGGGGAGGCGGTTTTGGGCAGAGAGGTAGTGAATCCACAGAACGGACGACGCGTGGCCATGGCACTGTTTAAAAACCACTGTCATTTCACGCGTTAACTTTCGAATTGGAGATGGCCAGCGGAATTGATAAGATTCGTTGATTTTAGATGGGTGAATCGGACGTTTGACGGGACGTGAAGTTGGCAGGGAGTTAAGAAGAGGGCCCGACGCGATTTATTTACAAATTAATCATTTCGGGAGCATTCTGATTGGCGGGGATCGGTTATTAATTAATCATAAGGATTAATTAATCCCTGGTACAGTGGATGGTCGAGAATTGTTTATTTTTATTTTTAAACACATATATAATATGTTTAAACTCTTTTTTCATTTATAATATGTTTAAACGCTTTTTTATTTATACAATAATTAAATCAATGCGATTTATTTACGGTAGGGGGGTGGCAATAATATTAATGTTATATTTTATCCAAAATGGGGTATATTGTGGGTTTTTGATTTGAATATATAGGAATTAAATACTTTTGGCTAAAAAGTCATAATATAAGGGTTTTGGGGATATTACTATAAAAGGATTTATATATAATAGGAAAAGGTGATTTTCAGAGGGAGTTAATATATAAATTAGAGTTAATATGAAAAAGGGACAATGTCAACTCAAAATACTTTATAATAGCTAAGAAAGTGAAGATTGAAAAGTAAATTGCATTATAATACCTTCATCATTCAGACTTAGAAAAAAAAGTGATTTTGAGGGCTTTTCATGAAATATTGAAGGAGTTTCCTAAGTAAAATGGAATTTTACTTAGGAAGAGATTTTGAGAGGTGAATGAATGTTAAGTACTTAGGCTTTTCCAATTATTGGACCGAGGGTTCAGTCCCTCCAAATGTCAAGTAAATGCCTTGAGCCCCTTTAATCTTCAAATACCTTAGTGCTTAGGGAAATTAGTAAAATGTTTAGGGAAAATGAGAGGGGAAGTTAATAATTTGACTTTTCTCTGCTGTGAACTTTTCCAATGTAGTATCTGCCTTTGTACTTGTGATGAAAGTAAAATTGAAGACATTTAGAACCATCATTCATCACATGTAATTCTGCAACATCATATACCTACCCTATCTACTTTACCCTACCATTTTTTCTTCTTTATCAGGGTGCACTTAGACTGGCAACCCTTATCAATCTTCTTTTTCTTTTACATGGCAAACTTATCTAAGTCTACCCTTATTACATCCAAGGGCTCAGATTAAATTGTTGAGCTCCTTTTATTAACTCCACCTATCTACTTATCTGCCAAGATTAAACAGTTTGGTCAGATTTTATTCTCTATCTCTAAAACATAAAAATTGAAAGATGAACTAGCCAAGCTTAAACTGTTTGACTATTCATAAATTGTGGCAAAAGTTTGACAAGCTGCACACAATTTTGTTTATTACATCAGAGCAAAAAGTAGTGTCATTTAGACTTGCACACTTTATTTGGCCTTTCTTTTGGTGGGGTTCATTGTCTTTCACTTTTTTGGCCAATTTTATTTTTTTACCCTTTGTTTTTTCTTTTAGGGTATACCCTCTTTACATTTTTTTAAATTTTTTTTGATTTTTTGATTTTTTAAAAATATGGAACACCTTTGCAACAAGAAAAAGGTTTGAACATATTGCATAGTTCAACAAGTCAATCATGAAAAATGACACCTATTGGTATAACAGTCTAACACTGGCTCCACTTGGGGATGGATTTTCCTGGTGAAAAGTCAAGAACAGCAGGTCAGATGCCTTAAAATGTCTTTAACTGAACCATGAAATCTTATTTTTTTGGTGGCTTTATTGTATATATGATAGTAAAATTTTTGAAGCTTAGGGCTTTCACTTCGGGCTTCAACTTCAGCAAGTCACCATCCAATCAAAACTGATGCATTAGAAAGGATATATTATGTACATGTTTAAAAAAAAGAGATCATCCTAGTAAATAGGATCAAAGTAGTGTTTTAGCATTCGACCATTGACTGGTCCTTCCTCAGCTTCTGAACCATCCAAATTCTTCAAAAAATATGTGTTATTTCCCTGTAAAGCATGAATGATGTAAGGTCCTTTCCATAAGAAATCAAATTTCCCATGTTTTCCTTTATCTTCCCTTCTAGAATCCCATCTTAAAACTTTGTCTTCCAGTTGAAAATCTTCTGCTTTGGTCCTTTGGTCAAACATATTCTTTAATTTTTCCTGCAAAACTTGGGATCGTTGATACACTTCTTCTCTGGTCTGCTGCAAGGGAATTGTTTGATTTATTCTTCTCTGAATATCATTTGGTTCTACTTGAGCCTCCTGAAGTAACTTCATTACAGGAACTCCTAAAGATGATGAAATCTAGCATCAATACCATAAACTAATTCATATGGACTAGTTCCAATTGATTTTTTGGTTGTAAGTCTGTCTGCCCACAATGCATTGGTAAGTTTCTTATGCCAATTCTTCTTATTTTCTTCCAATAATTTTTTAATGATATTAATGAGACTTTTATTGGAATATTCAACCAATCCATTACCCTGAGGATAATAGACTGTGGAATGACCTAAAGTGATGTGATATTTATTGCAGAAAATAATCATTTTCTTGGACTTGAAAGCAACAACATTATCAGTTATAATTTTTTCAGGACAGCCAAATCTTGAAAGTATATTGGTTTCTAAGAATCCTATAATTACAGAATCAGTGGCTTGTCTGGATGGGATTGCTTCAATCCATTTAGTAAAGTAATCTGTAGCAGTGAGGATCCATCTGTATTTCCCAGAAGAGGGAGGATGGATTTCTCCAATAAAATCTAGGCCCCATTATTGAAAGGGTTTCTTGGTGGAAATTGGTTTTAATGGTAAAGGCAAAAATTTTCTCTTGCCTTCAAAGATCTGACACTTGTGGCAAGAAGTTACAAATTTGTTAACATCTGAAAACAAGGTTGGCCAATAAAAACTAGCCCTTAAGATCTTATCTGCAGTTGACTTCCAGTAGAGGTTTCCACCATAATCTCCTGCATGGAATTCATTAAGAACCTTGTTAGCTTCATCTTTCAATAAACAATTTAATAGAATTCCATCATGATTCTTCCAAAATAGAGCATTATCTAAAATACAATATTTTAAAGATGTCATTTTCAAAAACCTTTCTTTCGTTCTGGATAACCCTGGAGGATCTTGCAGGTTTAACAAAACATAAATGATATCAGCGTACCAAGGTGAGTCTAAAAAGGTCTGACTGATTTGTGGAGTCACCATCTCCTATTCGTCATCCAGTTCATTAATGTTCAGGGCTTGGCAATTTGTTTCAGTCATGAGTTGAGCCAAACCTTGTCCTTTTATGAGTTTTGTAGATCTTATTTCAATATCGTATTCTAATATGGTAGCTATCCATTTACCTCTTTTGCCTTCAATTCCATCTTGAGTTAAGATGTCTTTAATGACAGCCTTAGGTACATAAGCTATCACATGAGAATACAATATATAAACTCTGAAATCTTTAATTGCTTTCACAAGTGCAAAAGCTTGTTTCTCCATGATGTTGTATTTTAATGATGCATCTCTAAGTGCTTTAATAAAAAAGGCTATAGGTTTTTCACATCCTTGATCATCCTTTTGTAATAAAACAGCTGCAACTGTATGTTCAGAAGTAAATGAAAAAATTTTGAAATCTCTATCAAATTTTGGACTGGTAAGAACTGGTGTTTTGGTTAAAGCCATTTTGATTTCTTCAAATGATTTCTTGGCTTCAACTGTCCACTTAATACTCAAATCCTTTCTTAACATGTTAGTAAGCAGTCTAAGTAATTCAGCTAAACTAGAAATGAATCTTCTCAAAAAATTGATCTTTCCTATGAAAGCTTGAAGTTCTTTAATATTCTTGGGATGAGGTATCTGCAATATGGCTTGTATTCTTTCATGATCAATTCTAATGCCATCTTTTGAAATGATATGCCCTAGGAGTTTACCTTCCTCGAGACCAAACAATGATTTTTTCGGATTTAAGGAAATACCATATTTTCTACATTTTATGAACACCTGTCTAAGATGATCTAGATGTTGTTGATCTTTCTTGGAAAAAACAGTCAAATCATCCAGATATATGACCAGAAAATCATGAATTTCTTTGGCAAAGGCAATATCCATTGCTCTTTGGAAGGTTTCTCCTGCTTTTTTGAGTCCAAAAGGCATCTTAACATATTTGAACGTACCCCATGGTGTTGTAAAAGCTGTTTTGTCTTGATCGTCGGGATGAACCAGAATCTGGCTGTATCCTGAGAATCCATCCAGAAGAGAAATTCTTAAAGATCCTACTACCCTTTGTAAGATATGGTCCATTTTAGGCAAATGATAGTTATCTTTTAAAGAAACTTTGTTTAAATTTATCAAATCAACACATAGTCTGATCTCTCCAGTCTTCTTCTTTGTTGGTACCAAATTACAAACCCATTCAGAAAACCTAATAGGAGCAATGATTCCTGCTTCATACATTCTTTTAATTTCTTTCTCAATTGAAGGTAGTAGCATAGGGTTGATTCTTCTAAGTTTCTGTTTGAATGGTTTCTGATCTGGTTTCAAAGGTATTGTATGTTGAATTATTGATGTATCATATGATTTAAGATCTTCATAACTCCAGGCAAAAACATCCTGGAATTCTTTTAAAATTTCAACATATTTAACCTTTTGATCTGCTGGCAGAGATTTATATAACTTAACCATCTTAGGATTTCCTTCCATTCCCAAATTGTATTCTTCAATATCAGCTTTTAACGGTTCCATTTTGGGTCTTAGTGGAATTTCATTTGAGTCAAAAAGATCTTCCAAAGGAGTTAATCCTTTAGGTAAATGATTATGTTTCAGATTAATAATTTCAGGTTCATCTTCTATTATATCATCGATTTCCATTTGTTTAAGATCCTGCATATCTTTTTTGGTGAATTTAGTTGAGTGAAGCATGTGAATTGCATTCTCTTCTGAAATATTTGTTTCTTGTTCATTTATTTGATCAGATTCATTGATTGTTGTATCTTCATCTATGCTACTGTTAGAGAATTTGTTTTCTAAGGTTAAAAAATTGTTGATTATTATTTACAAACACTTGCCAATTCATAAGATTGTCTAGTATAGCAGGTCTATGTCTGATCTCAGCTGTAAACTGATGATTAGGTCCAAAAGGTAATTTACAAGTGCTAGCGAACATTGCAAGACTATGAGCATCCAAATTTTGTTTTCTAGGAATTTTGGCAAGTTGAGCCTGTAGAAAAGTGTTGAGAATTTCCACAACTGTTCCTCTGTATTCTCTTAATCTGGGGTCTTTTGTCGAACATTCACCATTGATCTGTTGAATAATTAACTCAGAGTCTCCTATTATTGATACTCTAATTGCTCCTAATTTTTTGACATGTTTAAGCCCTAGCAAAAGAGCCTCATACTCTGCCATATTATTAGTGCATCTAAAGTTCAATCTATAATCATGGCCTTCAGCATGATCATTTTCAACATTATGTATCCAAATTCTAGCTCTTGCTCCTAACTTATTTATTGAACCATCAAATTCTAAATGCCACAAAATTTCATGTTCATAATCTTCATCGACTGTTTTAACAACTTTCTTAACAGGGAGCTCTGGTTTTTCAGTTTTTTTCTAGTATTTCTTGATTGTCTGATGTTTCTTTGTTTTTAGAAATTTCTTCGATTTGAATAGTAGATTTATTTGCAGTTTCTATTTCTGGTGCTTCTAATTTAGTAGGAAGGTCAAATTCAGCATTATAAAGGATGAATGAGTCCATATCAGAATGGACTGAGTAGACAGGGAAGTTTTCAGGCTTCTCCTGACTACTGACTAAATATTTTATCAAGGTTTCTCTGTACAGTCTTTTAGGCTGACCGAACATTGAAATAGTAGCATATGACATATCTAATTGAAGAGATCCTCCGAGTTTGGCACCCCAGGATCTGGACAACAACATACCATATTTGGGAGGAATATATGCTACTACTACATCCATCAGAATAGATTTCGCAGGGTATTGTACCAAAGTAATACACAAATATTTAATCAAACTTAAACATCTTACCTGACTTGAATCAAAAAAAAAAAGATCTTTATATGGTCTGGTAATGTCTAGGTTTAATCTTTCCATCATAGATTTGGGCATTAAATTGTGAGATGCTCCAGAATCAAGCATGGCGTTATGAAGTATTTTGTCATGTACATTCAAACTCACATAAAATGGAGGAGTTCCTCCACTTTCTGGTTTTCCATTTACTTTAGGGCCAAAAAGTAATTTGGGTTGATCATAAAAAACATTTACTGAATCATCAATTCCAGTAATGTTAAGGGATCTGCTGATTTGGCTTCTATAGACATCATGTTTAGCTAATTCTGCTAATGGAACAACTATCTTTAATTTTCCTATTTCAGCTTCTAGATTGAAATATTTTTCTGTTTGAGCTCTAGTATTTTGAACAGTTGGATTTTCTCTATTTTTTGGGTCTTCAGTGTTTTTCTCTTTCAACAATCCCAATATATCTTGATTAGATTGGTTGCATTCTGTTTGAAAATAATTTTTTTGTTCAATAGGCATGATATCAAGCAATGGGCCTTTTTGGGAAGGTAGAATAACATGAGCATCAACTTGTTCTTCTGTCCCTTCATGGATAAAAACTTTTGTACATTCATCAACATTATAAGAAGTTGAAACAATCTCTTCATTATGTAAATATTTTGAGGATGGTTGCATGTTTAGAAGCAAATTGATTTCTTCTTTGGTGAGGGGGGGTGGGAATCTCTGAATTCTTAGATTGAAATGACAATTGTTTTTCCCTTATCTAAAAGTTGATCATGAGGTTGATTATTTTCTTTAACTCCATTAAAAACATTAAATGAAACATCATTTGTTAATACAGAGGGGTTTTGTGGATCTTGATTTATCTCCTGACTTATTTCATCTTTGTTTAACTCCTCTTGATTATTATGACATTTAACTTGACAATGAAAGTTTTGGACTTCTTCTAATAAATCTTCAGAAAACCAATTTCCGAAATCTTCATCAATATTTTTAAGGTAATGTATAAGATCTTCAACTTGATCACAACAATTTTCAGCTAATGATAAAGATGGAAAATCTTCTTTGTAATGCTCATAAAATACCTTATGAAAATATTTTAGAGAAAACAAACTTGCAGGTTTGAGACCTTCATACCATTCCCTTGGTTTTCCTTCTAAGGTTCCCATGAATATCTTCATGAGGCAATCCTCATGCCAATCACCCTTCAATCTTGATGAGTGTATATGAAATTTAATGAGATGTAGTAAAGGATCATCAATATTCTCATCTTGAAACATAGGCAGATTTTCACTCCAATTTACCTTTGGTAGCTTGTGTGGAAATCCAGGTATGTGATCTCTGCTCATGGGAGCATATCTTCGTTTTATTCTTGGATCATTTTGAAAATCAGCCATAATGAAAAGCCACTTTATCTGTACAACCAAGTTAGATCTTTATATAAAATACAATACATATTGAATCTTAATGAGAAAGAACATAATGTCTTGGATTAAGATCCAAGTTGAAAGCCTGATCTTTCCATATTGTTCTTCCAGGTTCATTCCTCCAGTGGATTCTTAGTAGTGAAATTGATTTTGGAGTCGCCAGGTGGATGATTTTAACCTTTGTGTGTCTAATCCCTGTCCACCATCATAGATCACATCTAAACCTGTAAAACAATTCTGAAGAAAAAGTTAGTTCTTCAGGAAACCAAATTTTGACTATTTTATGATTATTTTGTTTTTTTATGAATTTTCAAAACAACTTCTATGATTTCTTTAAGAGGCTTTAGATCTGAAATTTAAACTTTCTTAAAGAATTATTTGACAAGAGCAAGTGATCAAGTATTTGAAACCAGATGTTCAATCCATAAACTAGACCGGAAATAGACTGAAGCAGCATTTATTTACTTTTGCAATTGCAAAGCAAGAGCAATTTCAAAGGCTACCTGGCTAATATTTAGGCTCCGTCTGTAGTTTATATAATAAACGATAGTGACCAATAAATTATTTAGATCCCCAGTATGGTCGCCACTATGTTATCACTTAGATTTTCCTTGAAGTTGTGAGAAGAGGAAAGGGGTCCGAGGTAACCACAAACCAACCTTTTAGATACAGAATCTAGCCAATCTGTATCCAGAGAGGGCTCTCTCTTTAAAATTTAGATTTTTTTTAGGAGGCATTAGGCTAGTTATAAAGCTCAAGGATTTGTTTTGAATTTGAATGGTGGAATCCTGTAGCTGAGAGTAAGATCAAGTAGTTCTAGTCCATTGGGATGATGGAGTCAAAAATTTTGGCTGCAACTGGATTGATTTTTTTAACAAAAGATGGCTTATCAGGGCAAGATAATCAAACTATAAACAATTATAGATCTAAAGTGAATTGAAATGGAATTAAAACGGATGAAAGGCAGTAAAGAATATTTCAACACATTCAAGAGAAGAGAAATAGATTGATTATCAATAAAGAGCAGTTAAGTATTCTTTACTAAATAACCAAACATGCATGAACTAGACAAACAGGAGCAATTAAGAATTCGTTGTTTAAACTAGTTTAGAAGAAAACATTCAGAATAATAACGACTGAAATCAGATTACACCTAAGTACTTTCTGATTTAATCCTTTTCGTTAAATATTAAGATAATGAAACACAGATGATATTGTAAAAAAATATATAACTTCAAAACATGGGATAGAGATGACTTATTAATCCTTCATTCGACACATGAATCTTGAGAAAAGTCTTGTGCCTCAATTCCTTGTCCAGTTTGCCACGAAAAATTTCTCCAAAGCTCTTTATTCCAAAATATTCAATGTTACATCAGAGTTTAAGAATCCACACTCAATAATCCGATTGAGGGATTATTTATACAAAAAATCATACAAAATATCTCTTAACAAAACGAGATATAATCTAAGATGACTCATAAATAAGTTACAATAAAAATAGAGACAGATGGTCTCATGGACAAGACAAGAAGTAATCGATGTTGTGTTGTTCCCTCCTTTCGAGAATGTGCTGGAGGCTGGACCTATATTTTGGCTCATCATTGTCTTCTTCAGTAATTTTGTTCTAACTGCCTTGCTTCACTAGTACTCTTTGTTTTTACTGATACACTTTTAACTGAACTGATACTCTTTAACCTTTATTTGTTCCTTTATCCTTTATACTGTGGTAAATAGGCAAAATTTCATATAAGGATAAATTTTACAAAAGTTCCAATAAATCTTCCCACCATTTATCTTCTGCTATTTTGGTCCGTTGAAGCTTCCTTAATGTTTCATCAGCCTCGGTATATCTGAAGAAATTGGGCTGATTAGGAAACAAATGTTTTACCTCATGTTCAAGATAAAACAAATTCTCTAATCTGTCATGAAGATTCCTTCCTATCGGTAATGTTGCTTCTGATAAAATGGTTGAGGAACTGGCTAAATTGTGAGCATGTATGTCCAATTTCTTAACATAAGTTTCTAGGTCCATTATTTTATCTTTTGAAACTATAGGGCTGGGCAACCCTTTATTCAATAAAACATCAAACCTTTCTCTGAAAGCAATGATTTCACTTTGCATGTCAAAAATGGATTATTTCAGGGAAAATATGGATAGAGGGAAAGAGGTACCTGGGAATATTAGATTCCCATAACCCAATCATATCCAAGCCATTCAAATAATTGTCTCTGCAGCGACAAAAAATTCGAAGAGGACTATCAATAAAAACCAGGTCTTTGATTTGGAAATCTCTGTCGACTAATGATAAATAATCCAGGTCTCTGTGAGGGGCGTTTAATGGGGTGACATTTAAAGCCACATGAACTTCCATTTTTTATTCTTGTGGATTCAGAAATGGAAATTCGGCTTATGGTGAAAAATTGAGAAAAATTACAGGTTTTGATGGGAGAAGCAGGTACAATTGCAGATTGGGAATTCAATTACAGTTCTCGAGATTAAGGAATGAATTAGCAATTAATTTTAACTCTATTTCAGGGAAAGAAAGAGGAAAACCGAGTTTCTTACAGATTTTAGTTGAAGATTTAGGGTAAATACCTGTTTTTGGAGAAAACAAGGTTTTGAACAAATGCTGGTTAATGCGGATAATCTTCTGAGAGGCTTGACTGCAAATTTCTTTTGACAGGATAAAGGTTGGCGGACTTTATAAATTTGAAATTCGAATTTTCTGCGTGGAGGGTGTATTCATTCACTGCGTACAAAATAATGAAAACGACGCGAATTTTTGTTTTATTGGCAAAGTCGAATGGGGGGCGAATTTTTTATTATTTTAATAAATGACGTGAGCACGTACGGGATGAGTCACGGGGAAAGGTGGTAAGTGGTTTATTCCGCACCACTCTTGAGGGGAGGCGGTTTTGGGCAGAGAGGCAGCGAATCCACAGAACGAACGACGCATGGCCATGGCACTGTTTAAAAACCACTGTCATTTTGTGCGTTAACTTTCGGATCGGAGATGGCCAGCGGAATTGATAAGAGTCGTTGATTTCAGATGGGTGAATCGGATGGTTGACAGGACGTGAAGTTGGCAGGGAGTTAAGAAGAGGGCCCGACGCGATTTATTTATGAATTAATCATTTCGGGAGCATTCTGATTGGCGGGGATAGGTTATTAATTAATCATAAGGATTAATTAATCCCTGGTACAGTGGATGGTCGGGAATTGTTTATTTTTATTTTTAAACACATATATAATATGTTTAAACGCTTTTTTCATATATTTTTATTTATATAGTAATTAAATCAATGTGATTTATTTACCGTAGTGGGGCGGGAATAATATTAATGTTATATTTTAGCCAAAAGGGGGTATATTGTGGGTTTTTGATTTGAATATTTAGGAATTAAATGCATTTGGCTAAAAAGTCATAATATAAGGGTTTTGGGGATATTACTATAAAAGGATTTATATATAATAGGAAAAGGTGATTTTCATAGGGAGTTAATATATAAATTAGAGTTAATATGAAAAAGGGACAATGTCAACTCAAAATACTTTATAATAGATAAGAAAGTGAAGATTGAAAATTAAATTGCATTATAATACCTTCATCATTCAGACTTAGAATAAAAAGTGATTTTGAGGGCTTTTCATGAAATATTGAAGGATTTTCCTAAGTAAAATGGAATTTTACTTAGGAAGAGATTTTGAGAGGTGAATGAATGTTAAGTACTTAGGCTTTTCCAATTATTGGGTCAAGGGTCCGGTCCCTCCAAAAGTCAAGGAAATGCCTTGAGCCCCTTTAATCTTCAAATACCTTAGTGCTTAGGGAAATTAGTAAAATGTTTAGGGAAAATGAGAGGGGAAGTTAATAATTTGACTTTGCTCTGCTGTGAACTTTTCCAATGTAGTATCTACCTTTGTACTTGTGATGAAAGTAAAATTGAACACATTTAGAACCATCATTCATCACATGTAATTCTGCAACATCATATACCTACCCTATCTACTTTAGCCTACCATTTTTTCTTCTTTATTTGGATGCACTTATACTGGAAAACCCTTATCAATCTTCTTTTTCTTTTACATGGAAAACTTATCTAAGTCTATTGTTATTACATCCAAGGGCTCAGATTGAACTGTTGAGCTCCTTTTATTAACTCTACCTATCTACTTATCTGCCAAGATTAAACAGTTTGGTCAAATTTTATTCTCTATCTCTAAAACATAAAAATTGAAAGATGAACTAGCCAAGCTTAAACTGTTTGACTATTCATAAATTGTGGCAAAATTTTGACAAGCTACACACAATTTTGTTTATTACATCAGAGCAAAAAGTAGTGGCATTTAGACTTGCACACTTTCCTTGGCCTTTCTTTTGGTGGGGTTCATTTTCTTTCACTTTTTTGGCCAATTTTATTTTTTTACCTTTTGTTTTTTCTTTTAGGGTATACCCTCTTTACATTTTTTAAAATTTTTTTTGATTTTTTGATTTTTTAAGAATATGGAACACCTTTGCAACAAGAAAAAGGTTTGAACATATTGCATAGTTCAACAAGTCAATCATGAAAAATGACACCTATTGGTATAGGAGTCTAACAGA